>CM032639.1:12697997-13093062 GCA_019097785.1 Fraxinus excelsior | reverse complement strand
AGAAAATCTTGTTTTTAACAGAATTTCTTGTGTTCGTTAACAGAAATTCATGCTCTGTTAAGTTGAAGTGAAATTAAGAATCTTAGTGACTAATCTGTCTGCTGGTATTCATCATAGAAACTGAAAATTGAATGATCACACAGAAACTGAAAATTCACTACCGAAAATAAGCAATTAAGGCTGAAACTGAATAACTGAAACTGAATAATTTATTACCTGGAGCAGATGGAGCAATAATTTATCTTCCATTTACCTTCTATCAGCTTAGGAATCGAAGAGACTCCAGACTGTTGAATGGGAAGTATAAGTTCATTCCAGAGATTGAAAATTGCCTCTAATTTCATTCCAGAGATTTGAGCAATTTACATGGACAAGAACGGATATTCAGCCTTATAACAAGGTGATGATTACACCGAATTCTGAAGCTGAAAATTACAATTTGCAGGAAATCAAACTGTACTCCACCTCCAGCCAAGTAGCCAAAATCGCAACCACTGCCATTCATCCTCAACCGAACCACAAAACCGCCACTTTCAACCCAAAAATCGACAGCCAAACCCATCACGCAGAAAACCGAACTGCAATCCACGTCCAGCGAATGAGCCAAAATCGCAACCACCACCATTCATCCTCAACCGAACCACGAAACCACCATTTTCAAACCAAAAATCGACCCCAACTCACACTAACAGCCACTCCACACAAACTCGCGAAACCCTTTTTCACCCAAAATCCACCCCAATCAGCTTGAAGAACGAAGAAACAGGAGGACCCATCAATTTACCCAGCTTTCCCGATCGTTTTTCAGCCGGAATTCCATCGGAATACCGTCATGGCTTCCCTGCTTTGCCCTCTCTTCCTCTCTCTGTTTTCGATTATTAGAGAGAGAGGAGTGTGATAATAGATTTATTTTGATTTGTATTGTAAAATTGCCCCTAAAGCCCAAATTTTAAAAGGTGTTTGATTTCAGTCCTAAAGATTTCATTTATTTGTGAAACTATCCCTGGAGTTTATGTTTCTCTTAAGTCACTCCCTTAATTTAGAACATTTTACTTTTAGTTCTTAAATTTTCAACTTCAGCTTCATAAACTTTCAATTAAGCCCCTAAGGTTTATTTTTGTTATTTTAAGTATTTATTTCAGTCCGAAAGTTTCTGTTATGGAAAAAACATTTCCTGAAGTTCTTATTTCCCACTGTTAGTCCACAAATTTGAAAAAATGTGTTTCAGTCCTTACAGTTTTCAATTTCCAGTTTGAATAAATTTTCAATTGAGTCCCTAAATCTTATTCAATCATTTTAAAAGTTTAAAATTTTGAAATACTAATTCAAACTTATTTTCTATTTTGGGTAGACGAAACGTACGGACGAATAGGAGATTGAGCTTTTCTATTCGCTTTACTTTTCACGGAACTCGCGAAAATTGAGGTAAACTCGTCACCATTGATTAGTTTAAATTATAATTGCATGTTTGATGTGAATTTACGTGATTTATATACTTTAATGCATGAGATTGTAATTTGTAATGTGTCATATTAAATTTTCAACTTCAGCTTCATAAACTTTCAATTAAGCCCCTAAGGTTTATTTTTGTTATTTTAAGTATTTATTTCAGTCCGAAAATTTCTGTTATGGAAAAAACATTTCCTGAAGTTCTTATTTCCCACTGTTGGTTCACAAATTTGAAAAAGTGTGTTTCAGTCCTTACAATTTTCAATTTCCAGTTTGAATAAATTTTCAATTGAGTCCGTAAATCTTATTCAATCATTTTAAAAGTTTAAAATTTTCAAATACTAATTCAAACTTATTTTCTATTTTGGGTAGACGAAACGTACGGACGAATAGGAGATTGAGCTTTTCTATTCGCTTCACTTTTCACGGAACTCGCGAAAATTGAGGTAAACTCGTCACCATTGATTAGTTTAAATTATAATTGCATGTTTGATGTGAATTTACGTGATTTATATACTTTAATGCATGAGATTGTAATGTGTCATATGAGATATATGATATTGTTATGCTTGACATGACTTTATACTTGAAATGACTTCTATTTAATAGTTTTGTTTAAGAATTAATTTTTTATTAATAAAGATGTAATCTTTTTGTTAATTAAATAATTAATTATTTAATGTTTATGTAATTGAAATCTGTTTTCATCAAAAACTTGAGGAAAATGAATAACCAAAATCTTGAATTCAACAGCCGAAGTAAAATGAATTTGTTGATTACAGTATAAAGAAGAAATAAGTGGGGTGTAAATATTAATTCATAATTATGAAACTATTTGAATTAATCATTATTCACTTCCACTCGCCGTGAAGAATGCTTACGTAAAACTGTAAAAGCCATCAATCAATTTAACTAAAAATTCTAATAAATGGAAAATGCAAATGAATGAGAATATTGTGGTGTGCTTAGTAAAATTCGTAGTGGTAATAGAATAACCCTAACTCAAAACCCTCAGAGCCTTCTATTCTGGTATGTGTCTTCACTGTTCCGCCATTAAACACATGAAACGATCTAAAAAGACCCCTCAACAAATACATAGAAACACAAAATTTAAAAAGGGGAGGTAAAACTCGATAGGAATGGATTCCCTACCAATGAATTACGATAGCACGAATCGATCACCCTCAAAGCCTTCTATTCTGACATGTGTCTTCACTGTTCCGCCATTAGGCATATGAAATGATCGAGAAGGGCTCCTCAACAAACACTGAGAAACACAAAGTCTAAAAAGGGGAGGTAAAACACGGTGGGAATGGATTCTGAACCAATGAATTATGATAACACGAATGGATGACGTGGCATAAGGAATTTGATGACTCGCTTAAAGATTAACAATAAAAGAACTAAAAAAATCATAACATCCAAAGTAAAAATTAGTAGGGAAATATTTTAAAATAATTAGTTGAAAAATAGTTGATCGTTGCTTATAGTAGGGAATTAACTTTGACAAATAGTTTTTGAAACATTTTTTGAATGTCAAATTGGAATATGCCTTTGTTAGTTTCCAATTTTAAAGTATTTTATCATGTGTTTATCTATTTAATTGAGAATATGAAATAACTATAACTTATTTCTTTCATCTTTGCTTACGTAGAACAGTATCTACCAGTTCAAACAATCATTTCCTTCGTTAACATAATGAGAAGTGGTAAGATTCTGTAAATAATTTTTTAAAAAAAATTACAAACATAAAATATAAAGTTATGTGAAATTTAAGCGTGTGAACTATTTTTTGAAGATCATGATAAACAACCTGTAAAGAGAATCCTCTATAGAGATTTACCAGAAGAGAAAAAGGAGGAGATTCGTAGAAAACAAAGAGAAAGATATGCTAAACAAAAAGCATCGAAAAAGAACTCCATTCATATAAATGATTTCAATACATCCGGTGGTGATCAAACGACTACGTCGATTGTTCGATATTCAAACAATGATGTCCAATATACAGACAACATTCAAGACTTTAGTGTTGTTCAAAAAGCATCAAAGAGACAGCGGAACACTGATGTTCATAGTGATATCGTTGAAAAAGATTCGTCTCGTGAAGTATGTATTCTTCCTGGTGTTGAAGTCTGTGTCATTAATTCAGAGACAAATTCAACCACAAATAATGTCTCCGAATCTTCTAATCAACTCTTTATCCAGCAGGTTCTGCTCTAATCATTTTTCTATTTTCTTATTCAACCATCATTCTATTAGTTTCCTCTGAGATTTTGGAATATATTATACAAATAGGATCCATATGTCGTTCGAGAGGAGTCGAGCTATGATACAAATATGCCGACATCTTCTAGGGGTAAGAAACAAATGTAAAATTAGTTGGTTCTTTAAATTGAGTCATCAAATATTGCTATTGTATAAGTAATGTCCTTACTCAGATAATTCAAACAACATGACAAGCTTGCTTATGTTGCGTTATTTTCATTTTTCAACCAAATAGGTGAGTCACATCAAGTTTCTATCGGATTTAGACAATTGATGAAGGTAGTACCATCTGAAACATATTCTCTGCCATTAGTACCCAACTGCATACATTGTAAAGCAAAGCGATTCCACCATGAAACAACTGGCTTCTGCTGTGCTGATGGAACAATTTCTTTAGCCACAAATGATGTTCCTGATAAGCTTTATTCGTTGTTCACCTCCAACACAGATGAATCTGCACATTTCAGGACATATATTCGAACTTATAATAACAAGTTCGCTTTCACATCCTTCGGAGTGAAATTTGATAAAGATCTTTGTAGGAGAAATAAAGGAATCTATACTTTCAGAACTCAGGGACAGATCTATCACTATATCAATGATTTGATTTCTTCAAATGGTCATCCTTCTTATCTCCAGTTGTATTTCTATGATACAAAATATGAATTAGAAAATCGCGTTTATGATTCAAACAGAATGGATCCATCAATTGTAACTCAACTCATCGATATTCTTCGCATCAATCCATATTCTGTTTTTTTTCGCTCTCTTGGTGATTTTCCAAATTTGGAAAATAAAATAATTCATATAAGATCAGATGCTGGCCTAGATCAACGTGTATTCAATGCTCCTACGTGTTCACAAGTTGCAGCAATATGGGTAGAAAATGATGGTGAAGATCAACTAAGAGGACGTGACATTTTTGTCTTTAACCATTCTGGTGGAAGTCATATAGTTCAGTACTATTTCGGGTGTTATGATCCATTGCAATATCCATTGTTATTTCCATGTGGCGATGTTGGTTGGCATCAAGGGATTCAAAGGGTCAGTAGAGGAAGGAGATATGTATATAACGAAACAAACCAATCAATAAATCCTGAACAATCAGAGACCGCAGAGGAATTACTTGCAAGAGAACAACTAGGTCAGATTGCAATATTAATACTCAAAAATTTCATTTAGTATGTACGTCCAACTCAATAACCTTTCATTCACATTCAACTTTTGTAGCATTAAACAGAAGAAGGAAGGACCCAGTTGTTTCATGCCGTGAATATTATTGCTACAAATTGCAAATCAGAGAAAATGCCAGATCAATTCTGCTACTTTCTGGTCGACTATTGCAACAATTTGTAGTAGATATGTACGTTAAGATCGAGACGTCAAGATTGGATTATTTTAGGAAGCAACAACAACATATTCGATCAGAGTTATATCAAGGTATTGTTGATACAATTACGCTTGGGGAAAGAAACGCTTCCAATGTTGGAAAACGGATTATACTGCCTTCATCATTTATTGGAGGTCCAAGAGACATGAGAAAAAGATATATGGAAGCAATGGCTTTAGTTCAACGCTACGGCAAACCGGATATTTTCTTAACGATGACATGCAATCCAAACTGGAAAGAAATTACAAATGAACTAAATCCACAAGAGGAGGGTCAGAATCGACCTGATTTGGTTGCTCGAGTCTTTCGTGCGAAATTGGAAGAATTAAAGGATCAATTATTCAAGAGGAAAATATTTGGTAAAGTCTCGGCATATGTCTACGTCATTGAGCATCAAAAGAGAGGTCTTCCACATGCGCATTTCTTAATTATCTTACAAAAGGATTGGAAGGTCTATGCGCCAGAATCTTTTGACGAGATCGTATCAGCAGAGATACCTGATAAAAATACAAACTTGCACTTGCATAATGCTGTTGTAAAGCATATGATGCATGGACCATGTGGAGTCTTCAACCCATCAAATGTTTGCATGAAAAAAAATGGTCGTTGCAAAAGTAATTACCCAAAGAATTACGCATCTGCTACAACCGTTGGAAATGATTCCTTTCCAATATATAAGCGTTCGAACGATGGAATAGTTGTCAAAGTCAGAGGCAAAAATTTAGATAATCGTTGGGTTGTTCCATATAATCCATATCTGCTTGCAACATTTGACTGTCACATTAATGTCGAGATTTGTTCTACGATAAAAGCAGTCAAATATCTTTATAAATACATTTATAAAGGACATGATCGAGTTGCGTTCAACTTGATTTCTGAACAACGCAATCAACAAGTTGATGAAATCCAACAATTCCAATCAGCCCGATGGATTGCTCCCCCTGAAGCTATGTGGAGGATATATGGCTTTACTATTAATGAAATGTACCCAGCAGTGTACAGTTTACATTTACATCTGGAAGATCAACACCCAGTGACTTTCCGAGCAAATGACGATCTAAACAATGTTGTTAACCTAGATCATTCTAGAAAATCGATGTTAACACAGTTCTTTGCATTAAATCGAGTAGACGAGAACGCAAAAACATTATTGTATAAAGAATTTCCAGAATATTATGTTTGGAGCCAACAAAACAAGGATTGGACTCTCGGAAAAAAAAACCGTTATAGGCCGTATTGTTACAGCAAATCCATTTGAAGGCGAGAGGTATTATCTACGAATATTGCTAAACCATGTAAGAGGACCTTTGTCGTTTGAAAATCTTAGGACAGTTGATGGTGTTGTGGCCCCAACATTTCGCGAAGCAGCAACATTGCATGGGTTGCTACAGAGAGACAGCAGCTTAGAAGATTGTTTAAATGAAGCAACTCTATATCAGATGCCTTCAACTTTGAGACGGTTATTTGCAACAATATTGGTTTATTGTAATCCAACCAATCCAAGGGAGCTTTGGGAACGTTTTGAGCAAGATATGTCAGTTGATTTCAAAACAACAGAAGATACAATATCAAATGTAAGAACCCAAGTATTGAGGTCAATATCTTTTACAATTGAATCAATGGGGAAAGACATTAATTCCTACAATCTTCTTGATGAGGACATTTGCTTCGATGAAGAGGAATATAAATCTAGAGAAATCGATGACGAATTGGCTGTTGAAATACCAGAAACGGATATCGCTGCATCACAATCTCTTAATAGTGAACAACAACATGCCTACAATGCAATACTGGAAAAAGTATTTGCAAACCAAAATGCTGCATTCTTTGTAGATGGCCCAGGTGGGACGGGAAAAACATTCCTGTACAAAGCACTTCTCGCAACAGTACGATCAAGAAAATTAGTAGCACTTGCAACTGCTTCATCAGGTGTTGCTGCATCTATTCTTCCGGGAGGTCGAACAGCACACTCACGCTTTAAGCTTCCACTTGATACTGACGAAAGAAGCACATGCTGTGTCAGCAAACAAAGTGCACTGGCAAACCTACTACGTGCAGCAAAATTAATAATTTGGGATGAGGCTCCCATGACGAGAAAACAACACATAGAAGCATTTGATAAAATGCTACGAGATATCAATGATTCAGATGTAGTATTCGGTGGCAAGGTTGTTGTTTTCGGTGGAGATTTTCGACAAGTTCTGCCTGTCGTTCGTAAAGGAACAAGACAACAACAAGTAAATTCCAGTTTGGTTTATTCGTATTTGTGGCCTACATTGATTAAGTTCCAATTAAAAGAAAATATGCGAGCAAGACTAGATCCAGATTTTTCAGAATATGTGTTAGAAACGGGAAATGGAATGCCGCCAAATACAATCGATGAAACCATAAAAACACCAAATAGGATGCTTGTTCCATATGATGATGATAGCACTTCTTTAGATAATTTGATACAAGATGTTTTCCACGACGTTCATGAATATTCAATAAATATTTCATCTATGATGAATCGGGCCATATTAACACCGAAGAACGGTTATGTTGATGAAATAAATGCATTGTTGATTCATAGGTTTCCAGGTGAAATACATCGATATTACAGCTTCGATGAGACAATAGATGCATCTGAACAATCGGTTATGGAAGATTTCTTAAATACTCTAACCCCAAACGGACTTCCGCCACACGAATTATTACTAAAGAAAAACTGTCCCATAATGCTCCTTAGAAACATTAATCCTTCAGAAGGCCTATGCAATAGAACCCGTTTGATTTGTCGGGGTTTTGATCGAAATGTCATAGATGCAGAAATTGCAGTTGGACACCATATTGGAAAAGTGTATTCATTCCAAGGATACCGTTTTTACCAAATGTTGAAGAAAATAGTGGTTTTCCATTCAAACGAACTCAGTTCCCTATAAGATTAAGTTTCGCAATGACTATAAATAAGTCACAAGGCCAGACATTGGATTATGTTGGGATTTATTTACCTCAACCTGTTTTTTCACATGGTCAATTATATGTGGCTTTATCAAGGGCAAAGACAGCATCTGCGGTCAAGATTCTTATACGACCACTATCCACAGAACAACGTGAAAAGAACACCACAAAAAATATTGTGTTCACGGAATTACTTACATTATCATGTTTGAATTAATGTTATTCAGGTAACTACATTTCATTGTATGCTCTCAATTTATTGTGTATTATAGTATTTTTCTCCATATATATCTAATATTCAATCATTTAATTAAAACTCTTCACAGTTGTTTTAGTAGTTTATGAATTTAAACTAAGATTTGTTACACTTACAAATCTGATATTTTTGTATCAGAAAACGGAAAAAATGTGGACGGTGCACACATCAATAAAGGATATCACTCCAAATACAAAAAAAACTGGAAGATTAAGATGATCGTTGCGGAGAAGTCACCTAAGCGAACAAGCCAACGCACAACGGTGAAGTACCAAAATTTGACATTAATTGATGAACAGGTATGATATTTGTTAGCCTATATTATGTTTCCAATGATCAACATCCTCTGAAATCAGAGGTTCTTAAATTATATCGTATTACATAAAAATATTAACTATATTGTACTTATTTAACTCTTTTTTCAAAACATATTTTCTGTAAAATAAAAAGGATATTTAAATCATTTAAAAAATTCAATACAGCAAAACAATCAACATAACTTTATACAATACATTATTAATCACAATTACTTTTATTCATCTTATAGGGTAGTCGAGTGCAGGCGGCAATGTTCGGCGCTGATATTAACCCCCGAACCGACACTTTACAAATTTTACACTCATATTATATCATCAATGCATATGTCAAACCAGTAGATCCGAAATACAAAATTGGAGAATACAAATATCAGTGGATTCTTAACTCAAGAACAATAATAGAAGATATTCCACACAACGAAGACAAAATAGATATCCCGAAATATGAGATCGTCCCATTCAAGGATTTAGAGGCTCATAGAGGGTCGATTGGAGAAATAGGTAATTTCATTTAAATTTCATTACAAATTTCTTATCAATATAAATTAACATTTCATATTTAAAATATTTAGCTATTTTAGCTGTTGCGATAGAAATTAACCCAACCAAAGAGGTAACGACGACATTTGGACCAACAACAATTCAAGAGATATATGTTGTCGATGAAAGGTAAAAAAATCTTATAACTTCTCTCTCCTTTCCAATATTAATTCAAGAATATTTTATTAATACTTTTAGTAATTTCAATTTTGTAGCTTGAACCCAATATGTTTGACCATGTGGGGTCGATTCGTCCAAGAAGAATGTCAGAAAATATCAGATATTATTGAAGATAAGCCAATAATACTTGGAACAAAAATATCTGTTGGATCATATAACGGTATTTACAGTAATAACGAATGTGACATATTTTTCCATACTGCATATACTTGCACTAAAACCAAACTCAATTTCAACAAAGGTTTGTCTCTCTCATCACGTCCGTCAAGTACCTTTATAATCAATCCCCTTCTTCCTCAGGCAACTGCAATGAAGCAATGGTAATTCTCGTCAATTAAAAAGTAGATATTAATGCATTAACATCAAACGTAATCATATGATGTATGTAACTTACATAAATATTTCATTTACTTGCATTATTCTTCTTTTCTGAATTTCAAGGGCGGAGAAGAATGATTCGATAATCAAAACTATCATTGCAAGATCTTTGACATACCCATTTACAACACTTTCATCTGTTGGTATTCGAGAAATAGTGAAGATTTGTGATGTGGCAGATTTGATTAAGGGCTTACAACCCACAGCGGTAAATATTATTTTATTAGCAATTCATCATAAAATTCACGCAAACATTCATTCTAAAAATTTGTTATGATTTAATATAGAAAGCAAAAATATGGATAAAGGCGAAGGTAAATGTCAATGAGTTTGCTCAAGTATTTTATTACATGTCATGTGTTGCCTGTAATAGAGGAACTGGATATAAATACAATGAAACCTTCGTTTGTATATATTGCAAAAGCCAAGGGATCAGCCAACCGCGGTATGTATCTTACAATTTTCATTTCAAATACATATCTTATTTCATTTACAATTTAACGACATTCAAATACGAATTAATATATTCAATGCATTTAAAGTGCAAGAGCGTACGTCGAACTAGACGACAACACTGGAAAGTTAGCAGCTACTTTGTTTGGTGAAATAGCGGAACAAACATTTGGTTGTTCAGCAGTTCAATTGATGGAACACGTTGGGGAGGTATCTCTTTAATTTTTTTTTAAACTTTCGTTACATTACAAATATTAATTATGTAAACCTATACAAAATCCAATTTGCAGGAAAATCAACAATATGTTAAAAGCGTTGCAGAGACATTATCAAAAAAAATCTGGAACCTTCAACTTCTTGTAGATCCAGAAAAATTGAACGAGAAAAAATATAGGCATTTCAATGTCCTCTCCGTTGAAGAAGTGCAAGATGAGGAAAACGCAGGATCGTCATCTTAGAATCAAAATTATCTCGAACACAATTCAGAAAAGTATTGACCTCTGTTTATTCAGAGGACCATTCCACATATTCCATTCACGCTATTCTTTTAATATATCGCGTGTAATAACTTATCAATTACATCGACTGTTACTCAATTATCCAAAACAATTACATCTTTATTAATAAAACATTTTTTCACGAGAAAATAAATTATACGAACTAAGCAAACGTGCATTGCACGTTGCTTTCACCTAGTTTATTAAAATATAGCGACCAATTTCTTGTTCGTTAAGGATTCTACCGTTCGCAAGAAAGTAGCAATTAATGTAAGGAATTGGTTGACCTGTAATTGTTCCATCCAAATTCCCCCTTTGAATTTCTGTACAAATTTGTCCCCTATAACAACATTTTATTTGTATGTACTTGTATTATAATTCTATATACATTCAGACAATTAACTTCTTTCCTCAATCACCTTAGCTACAAATTCCTACCAAATTATAATTTGTAGAACCCCTTTTTTTTTTCTTCTCATCAATTTCAGCTCTACATGGAAATACATTTGAAAGGTTGAAGAATTTGATGTTTCTTGAGGGCTTTAGCTAATTCTTAAAACCCCCCCTTTTTTTCTCATCAATTTCATCTTTGCATAGAAAGAAATAGCTTAGAAAAGTGAAGAATTTGAAGTTCTTGATAGCTTTGGCAAATTCCTAAAAACCCTTTTCTCCTTCTATCAGCTTAATTTCAAATTGAGTTAGGGGAACCTTCTATCAGTTTCATCTCTACATGGAGAGAAATGATTGAAAAAGGTGAAGAATTTGAAGTTTCTTGATGGCTTTGATGGAAATTCCACAGCACTAACAGGTTTAAGTTTGAGACATAATACTATGGGGAGTGAAATTGTGGAGTTGGACACACGAACTCCATCTCCGGAATTGAGAGAGGATAAACTATTTGTGGCTTTAGGAAAAGATGTGAAGGAGAGTGAAACTGTTCTCATGTGGGCTCTGCATAACTCCAGAGGAAAGAAAATTTGCATCCTTCATATTCATCAACCTGCTCAGAAGATATCCATGAGTCTGTACTCTTTTCTGAATTATTTTTTTATTTCATTTTTGTTGTAATACATGGGTTTTTAATTCATTTTTTTTTTCTTTTTTTAATTTTGTGTTTGTGTATTTTAGATAGTTGGGTTGGATTAGGGCATTGAACTGTTTGTTCCAAACTTGCTATGTTATCTGTTTGTGCGGATTTTTCCTAGGATTGATCCTCAAAATTAAGAATTATATGGAGAGAGACTGTATCTTTCCGTAAGTCGTATATATTGGAAGTTTTTTTTCTTAGGACTGGGATTGATCATGTATTCATGTTAATTATTTGATTTTAAAAATATATAAATTGTTGGCCTCTTTGACGTGTTTGTCTACTTTTAGATTATATTTCATCTGTCTACGCATGTTGTAATCAAGAGTAACAGATTCTGATTGTAGTCCGGTGGAACTGGCTTTTGTCATATCTTTTCATTTATGACGGCGTTCATCAATTTTTTCACCTTTGTATTTCTTGCTCACTTTTAATTTAGGATAAATGACCTTTTAATTACGAACCAGTAAGGGTGAATCTTTTTGATACTTTTTCCATTCATACAAGGATTTTTGTCTCGGGAAGACAATATAACAAAAGGGGAGCTCGCTCTTTGTGTCATTCTCGATTAAGCATCATGTGTCAATATGGAGACAGTTTCAGTTTTCAACACAACACCTCAACTTTCCACTCCCGACCGAAAAAAAAAAGAAGAGAGAGATAAAAGATAAAGCACACTGAAAAAGAAAGAAGTCTTTAAGCATTTTCCTTGTGTGGTATTTATGTTTCTTGTTTGGGTATGTTCTCTGAAAATTAGAAGATGGTGTCTTTCTATCATTGCCATTTTCAAATATTTTATTTACACGTGTTTTGGTTCTTGGTTTTCAGTGGGTTCAAAAGTTTCTATTACCCTGCTGGACGAACGTATAGTTAGGGATCATCATGAAAAAGAGAGGCGGGAGATGCAAAAGCTTCTGGACAAGTATGTTTGGACTTGTGCTCAGGCCAGGGTATCTTCTTCTCTCTGTTTTCGAAACATAATCTTAGACTTGATTTAAGCGTGGTGACCTTCATTTGCTATCTTCTCCATACCCATTTTTGTCCTCTTCGTGGATAATCATTTGACTATAGTCATCTATTTTTATTCAAAACCTAATCTGTCTAACGGATGGAAACTAAGTGTGTTGATTATTTTTCCCTTTTGAAGCTTTCTTTTGGAATAATGATGCAACAATGTGCTAAAGCTTATCTTGTTTTGCTTAGGTGCGGGCAGAGAAACTACACAAAGAGATGGACTTTATTGAGAAGGGCATTGTGCAACTCGTAACTGAGCATCATATCAAGTGGCTTGTCATGGGAGCGGCAGCTAATAAATATTATTCAAGGTATAATGCTATTAAAACTTTTTCTTTACGAAGAACGTCGTCATCTTGAATGACATTAACTTTAGCCTTCAAGAACATGTAATTTGAAATAATCCAACTGTAATAAAAATTACTATTAGTCATTTTTATGGCTATAATTCATTTAATCAAGGCAATCATTCCTTGGTTATAGCAAAGCCAATGGCATAACCACATAATTGTTTAGCCAATTAAAGGATTTAAAACAAACTGAAATAGGCAGGCTGAAACTAGTCTAGGTAATACAGGCTTGGTTTATTTCACACTTTCTTTATCGCAAGAAAAATCCTCATGTTATTACATAATATTTGTGCTATAAATGCTGCAAACAAGGCTATAAAGTGGTCCGGAACTGTCAACCCACCCGGATCTACCCGCAAGAGAGTGGACTGGATGAACGAAAATAGGGTACAAATGGGTTGGATCCAACCCATTCTCAGACCCCGGTGCATAGATAGTGCTCAGAACAGAAACAAGGACAAAAGATTATAAGAATGACCAACAAGGAGATGTTTTTAACTCTGTTTCCCATATGTATGAATTGGATCCTACCCATGTTTAACTCATATCATAATCAGTCAGTTGGCTCAAAACTCATAATCAAGAAATTTGTTTTCGGCCAGTTTGGATCTGATCCAACCTGCACATCTGCCACCTTCTAATGTAAACATTAATGACTGGAATGGATATAAAAATATTGAAGACAGCTTTTATAAAAATCACACTGGAGAAATTTTAAAGTGCAAGAGCATATAAAAGGGCGTAAAAGATCTCGTCCCCAAGATTTCTGATCAATTTGATATGCCCGTCCCTTGTCCTTGGACATGCTTCATGAAAAGGGTTGCAGTTGAGTAATGGCACCCAGAAAGTTCTTCATGCTACAAGCAAGGAGACTACTCTTAAGCGGGTTTTCTTCTTCTTCAGAAACTGTATAAGAGAGTTGTTTTTCCGCCAACTACTTTTCCTGTTACAGTTTATCAGCTTTTTTAATAGTTGATGTACTATCCTTTGGTAGTTCTATGCCATTATGGGAAAGACAATGTCACATATTCTACCCTTCGATCACCTTTTATTTCCTCAGCTTTCTGACCTAGTTTGTTCCTTATATATTTACTTTATCTCATTTCCCCCACTTGTTTATTGCATTGCAGAAGAATGGTGGAACCCAGGTCCAAGAAAGCAATCTATGTGCGTGATGAAGCACCAGACTTCTGTCACATTTGGTTTATCTGTAAAGGACACCTTGTACATACGAGGTAAATTTGCTGTTGTGTTCTTTCGGATGATTTTTGAGATTCCTGTTTCAAAGTAACTAATCTGTCCCTGGAATTTCTAATGGTGAGATATGCAACTCAAACTAAGGAAATATCTTAAGACAACTTGACAAGAGTATGGACCAAGCCGCTTGTTCATGTATCCTATAATATTTATAGCAAATTGGTTCTATACCGGGATATCTAACAACTATTATAGTGATCACTAATATTATCAGCTAAATTAATGTAGGGCATGTGAAGTGGACGAAGTTAACATGGCGGCAGAATCTGCATCACTTCAAGCAAGTCCAGTTGTTGAAACTACAGAGTCTTCCTGGAGATCACACTCAGTTATCGAAGGGCAAAATAGACGGTCAAACTTCCAGATTTCAGTTCCAAACTATCGTAGAGCCCAGTCCGACAGTTGTGGTATGAAATTTCAAGCACCATCTAATGGCTCTGGCATGGCATCTCCACTGAGCGAATTGACTCGAGAAGGGAGTGGTGATTGGGATAGTCTATCAAGGAGAAGTCCTTCTGCAGGTTCATATTTGTCAACTTGTTCGTCTAGTGATATAAATGAGGGAATAGCAATCTCCGTTGCAAGGACTGAGGAGAGTGAAATTGGGTTGGATTTTTCTATGATTGAGAATAAAGAGTTGGAGCATCATCGTCGTTCCCCTGTTGCTTCCAATGCTTTTGTAAGTACATCATCATGTTGAAGAGAAGTATATTGTGTATGGACATTATTGGCAACTAACCATATCAGAACATGAGTGCATACACTGAAATTCTGTTTCTTCCTTGAGATGCATAATTATTATGTATACATATCGTTAGTGTTGAATAACTAAGTTGGCTATGCTTATTATGAAAAAAATGTAATATGATTATTTTATCCAATAAATTAGTACCATCACCACGTAGTGTGAGAACCGGACCAAAAAGATAAAGGGGAAAATCATTGTGGAACTCTTTCTGACTAATTGTAGAATTTCAGCAGGAAGGATCTGTAGATGATGAACTTTATCACAGGCTTCAGCAATATGTGGCAGAAGCAGAAACTTTTCAGCGGGAAGCATACGAGGAATCGGTCAGGCGTAAGAAAGCTGAAAAAGAAGTCATTGATGCTATTCGCAGAGTAAATATTCTTAAATACATGCTTTATTTTTTATTTTTGGGCTGTAGATGATTAAAGCCTTGAATTCATCGAACTGAATCTATCAATCTATATTTTGGGTCTTACAATGAATCAAATTTAGAGCAAAGGGCATTTTCCCATTTATGGAACATCTTGATCCTGTTATGGGGAATTTATTTGACTATCTGATATGATAAATTTATCCTTGCCATGTAATAGATAACTGATGTTTATGATAATCATATTTTTAGGTTAAAGCATCTGAAACCATGTACGCCAATGAGTTAAGACAAAGGAAAGAAATGGAAGAAAAATTAGCAAGAGGCAAGGAAGAAGTTGAGAAGATGAAATGCCGTCTAAATGAAATCATGAATGAGCTCCGAATGGCCCAGGAACAGAAATCAGATATTGAGCATCAAATTGTGAATTCTGATAAAATAGTAGAGGATTTGGAGCAGAAAATGTTTTCTGCAGTTGAACTGTTGCAAAAATACAAGAAGGAAAGAGATGAGTTGCAAGTTGAGCGTGATAATGCTCTCAGGGTAGCCGAGGAGCTGAGAAGAAAGCAAGCTGAGGAGGCAACGAGTCCATGTGTTCCTCAGTTCTTTTCTGAATTCTTTTTCTCTGAGATTGAAGAGGCAACGAATAATTTTGACCAAGCATTAAAGATTGGTGAAGGGGGTTATGGAAGTATATATAGAGGCGTTCTTCGGCACACGCAAGTGGCTATAAAAATGCTACACCCAAATAGCTCGCAAGGCCCTTTGGAATTTCAACAGGAGGTATGGTGTGAGCATAACTTTCACTTGATTCTTGCTAAGTCATAATATTACCTATGCATCTGCGGAGCTTAAATTTTTTGTTCCCATTCAAGTAAAAGTAAGGGAAAATCTGAATACAGGTTGTATTTAGCTTTTGTGCTTCTTTTGCCACTCAATGTTCGCTCCATCCTCATCTCTATAGTTTGTTTTGCACTCTTGTAGTGTCTCAAAGATACAGACAAAAACAAGAAGCTGAAGTCTTATCCCCAATAAATTTTGGGTCGACCACGTGGAACGTTATTTTCCCACTCTGTTTATCCCAAGTTTATATAATATTATATAAACAAAAAATTATCCCCTATTCTCAACAATCAAATCGTCCTTTTACTTCCTCCTCAATTGGAGCCACCTCCATTTTTTAGCATATATTCTCATGTCTTATTTTATCCATTCTATTAAGGCCTATCTTATATTCTCATTGCGTTTACGTTCATCTTGTAGATATATATGTCAATTAACAGCCTAATCTTCATTACCATAAAGTACAACTCGTCTTATATTAATTCTGTATATATAGTACTTCATTTCATCAAATCCGCTTTAATATTATGCTTTACAACTTTAACCCTTTGTTCATTCTTAGTATTTGGACCTATATACCAAAAACAATCACTCCTAGGTACAACACGATCCTCTATTGAAACTCCAATCCTAGATACTCCGGTTTTAATTCTTAATTCTACTAACCTAAAACTTCTGGATATACAGCTGTTGATTTCTTCGATGCATGTGATAAAAGATAAAAATAATTTTTTTTGGAATTTCCAGGTAACTGTTTTGAGTAAGTTGAGGCACCCAAACCTTGTAACTCTGATAGGAGCCTGCCCAGAAGCTTGGGCTCTTGTCTATGAGTATCTTCCAAATGGAAGCCTTGAAGATCGACTAAACTGCAAAAACAATACATCTCCACTATCATGGCAAACTCGAATACGAATTGCGGCTGAACTATGTTCCGTACTCATATGCTTGCATTCTTGTCGCCCTCAAGGCATCGTGCATGGTGATCTAAAACCGGCTAACATCCTGCTTGACTCAGACCTTGTGAGCAAGCTTAGTGATTTTGGAATATGTCGATTGCTCTCTGAAGATGAATATTCATGCAGTGATACAACGCTATGTTGCGTAACTCAGCCGAAAGGTACTTTAATATACATGGATCCTGAGTTCCTTTCGACTGGAGAACTTACTTCGAAGTCAGATGTGTATTCCTTCGGAATTATATTGTTGAGGTTATTAACGGGAAGGCCTGCATTGGGGATTACAAAGGAAGTCCAGTATGCCTTGGATAAAGGAAATTTGAAAAATCTTTTGGATGCAACAGCCGGGGATTGGCCGTTTGTGCAAGCAAAACAGTTGGCTCACCTAGCAATGAGATGCTGTGAGGTAGACCGCCGACAACGGCCTGATCTTGCTTCAGAAATCTGGAGGGTTCTTGAGCCCATGAGACTTTCGTGTGGAGCCTCATCTTTCCGGTTGCGTTCCGAAGAGCATTGCCAGATTCCAACCTATTTTGTCTGTCCAATCTTTCAGGTTGGTCATATGCTCGTCTTGCTTTCTAGAAATCTTTATTGTGATTACCATCATAAATGGTATGCATGGAAGTGTCACTACTAATTCTCCAGTATTCAATACCCCTACCCGCCCTTCTCTCCCCTTTCCCCAGATCTTTGTGGCCTGTTGCGTGCTGGATTCAACAGTGCTGGACAGAATTAACGCAGTAAAAAAGTTAAAAAATATTTGTGCCCTGATGTTCAATACGTAGTATCAAGCATGCACTTATGCAGAACTTTCAATAGCTTCCCTGTTTATATGTCCCATATTTGTACAACTTTAACATGCACTATCTTGTAGGAAATTATGCAAGATCCTGTTGTTGCTGCTGATGGGTTTACCTACGAGGAAGAAGCCCTCAAAGGGTGGCTCGAGAGTGGGCACGATACTTCTCCCATGACCAACCTAAAGCTTACACACTGCAATCTCGTGCCCAACCGTGCTCTCCGCTCAGCAATCCAAGAGTGGCTGCAACAGCCTTGAAACGCTGTCCAGCTTCTTCAAGTTGTCTATAGGTTCAATTCAACCTTCTATTTTTGTTATATTCTTGTATATATCACATTAGGTACACATATATCTACCTATACGCGCTTACTTGTTTTTCAAATATTTACACTCCATAGGTTATAGCTCGTAGTTTCAAACTCGAGACTTCCTTTTTCATTTTTCTCATGGCGCTTGATTTGTGGAGGTTACTGCGTGGAACATGATTTTCAGTGGCTGAATTTCTTGGTCATTTGGTGAAACCAATAATGTAAAGAGATTGTGTAATTGTGGCTTTTATGTTCCTATGATTACTATACATTAGAAGGGTTAATGTTATTTAAAACACTATACACATTACTATGGCCTTTCTAAAGTAAATTAAAAAGATTATTTTGTACTATGAACATACACTGTGATAGAATGTAGTTTTAAAACTAGCTCGCTATTGACGAGTCGAGATATCAAGTTATTGGTTCAACCGACGATGATTTAAATAGAAATAAAATAATTTTTTAAAATAACAAATAAAATAAAATAAAATAGTTTCAAAAGTTTATAATGCACAAGTCATCAAAGAGAATAAAAATTAAACATTTCCATCATTATTTTCGTAACCACAAAATTTAGTGTTAGACGTCAAATCTTTCCATGTATTGCTTCTTTCACCTCTTTAGCTGTCAAATGTCCTCTTTAAGTCTCAGAGAGGTTTGATCCTATTTGTTTGCTTAAATTGTTGGCATAAGCCCTTGCTTGGTACACATTCTTTCAAAATACATTATTTCAAAATTCATTTTCAATCACATTTTTCATTACATCAATAATTTTTCCTTAATTTTTAACAACATATTTTCATCATATTACTATTTAAAATATATTTTTTTCTCAATAATATCCATCGAACCCACCATAATTTTGTAAATTTCTTACAATATTTGCATCACTCTCTTTTTTAGCACCATGATTTTTTTCTCTTAATTTGAGTTTGACATTATACGTATCAATAAAATAATAAGATCTATTTATAAAATTTTACTTTGCTAATCATACATTTAGTCATTTATGGTAGGGATGGGCATGGGTTGTGTTAGGTCGGTTTTTGCTTCAATCCAAACCCAACCTAACATGATCAGTTTGATAAAAATTTAACTCAACCCAACCCGTGTAAATGTTGAAACTCAACCCAACTCAATTAAGTATCGATTGGGTTGGATTAGTTTGGTCGGTTTGTGACGACTTGTGAACAAAAATTAAAGGGGTTCGTTAATCAACCCAACCAATATTGACCATACGTTAATTTAAACTTGGAATACAAATTTTTTTGAACAACAGTATTCTTACTTCTTAGTTATTTTAAATAAAAACTAGAAAACTTTCACAGAATTTTTATAATCTTCCACTTTGTGCAGTTTCATTGCAGTTAGAAGAAAAAAAAAACTTGTCACCAATATGCGTAGTAACTTTTTACTTTCCGACCAATACTATCATAAATATTGTGAGGCATTCACAAAAAATTGTAACAAAGTGAAGCATGCTATATAAAGTCAATGTAGAAAAAGAAAGTGTAAATTAACGAACAAGAAGTAAGGTTCTTTTTATTTTTTAGGCATCCTTTGCCTTTTTTTCTCTATCTAAAGAGGCAAGTCGGGTTGGACGGGTTTATTCCGTTTTCATGAGTTAACTCATAACCTGACCCAACTCAACCTGCCTACACAGCCAACCCACCTAACCCGATCGGGTTGGTTTGGTTTGGGCTGTTTGGACGGGTTCGGTCGGGTTTTGCCCACCCCTAATTTAGGGTGCATTTGATTGCCAATATTTTTTTATGGAAAATGTGTTTTTTTTCTACTTAATTTTCTACTTTTGTGTTATTTGATTGACAATTTTTCCTACTTTTGGTCATGTGACCGTAGTTTCCTTGAAAACAAAGAAAATATTTTATTTAGAAAGAGTTGGTTTTTGTTTTCCATGTAATTCATTCTCTCTTTCTATCTCTCATCTACCCACCAATAAAAAATGGGCGTGTATACTATTTTTTAGAATGCAAACTAAATCAACCAAACACATTTAATTAATAACTTTCATACAAATAAGTTATAAGCAATTGAATTGTGCAAAATTTATTTTCTTTCCACATAAATTTCATACTTGCAATCAAAGGGTTATTTTATAACCTGTTCGGCTCAGTTATGGGTCGCCAGTTTATCAAAAAAACCGTTCGATTTAAGATGATTTAGGTGGTCATCAAATACCGTTGACACACTTGTTGATTAAAGATCCAATTTTTCATTCGAACTAACCGTTTTAAAAACACTTTTTAAACTGGTAGTTACTTTCCAGCCAAACTTGTTGACGTGGACCGGGAAAAAAAAAAAACGAACATTTGAGAAGAATTTTCAATATTCTGGGTAACACCAACATATTAGTCCTATATATAAGTAAAAAATCTAAAAATAAATTGTCAAATAACCGAATGAAAAATTTCTCAAAATTTAAGAATAATAATGATGATAACAAATAAAATTTGTACAGATCACAACATATGCCATACATACTCGTACAGTTCCCTGTATAGAATTGGATAATGAACAAATTTTATCATGTCTGATCCAACGCACCAAGATCCGGTGAAGGATAAAGTTACTGCATTTGATAATTGTAGCATAAAAGGATAATAAAAGAAAAGAATGGCAAATTTAAACCAAAATTTCATTCAAAGAAAATTGAAATTCTTGCAACACCACAATTTTTTGCTGCACCATGTCTACACAACAATATGAACTCTGATCCCAACTGTGACTAAAGATAATTTTACAGAAAATTTAAAAAAAGAAAAAAAAAATAAAAAACAATACATAAACATTCTATGGTTACATCTGAGAGCCTTGCACAATTTGAAGTCGCTTGGCCCGGGATTTATTCGGATTCCCATCACCTGCCCCCGCCCGCACCCAAAAGGAGAAAAGTGTGTGTGACAAAATTGGCTCATGTTGAAATACTTCTTTTCCTTATTTTGTTCACTAAAGATACATGAGATCAACCTCTTAACATCAAAACTGAGTCTCTCGGAACAAGGCCAAAATCGTTGTTACACTCGAATGTAAATCCACCAATGCATGCTACCAACTCTTCTCGATGTTGTGGATCCAATTATCCACCCAGAACGCACTTTTGTTTGGATCTCTGTCTCTAAAAGTAGGGCATGAAGTGACCAAAATTGTCATGGCCAGAGTCCATTCTGAAGTTGACATGGATTCGGGATTATTTCTGGTGCTGGTCTCCTATTAATGAGGACAAAATATTAAGAATGAAAATTTTCAATGATTAATTCCACAAATCAGAAGATGAGGATTCTCCTTGTAGTAGTGTGAGAATATCAAGTGTCTAACAAAGAGTTCGGATTAGTTGACAAAACCATCAATTTTGTTACTTATTCAACTATAGATAGATAGTATGACATTCTTCATAATTTATATATTTCAACTCCAATGGACAGATCTAGGAACGTAACACCAAAACAACAAATCAGATACAACAACAAACTAAGCTTATTTTCAAAGAATTTGGGGTTGACTATATAAATCCTTCTGTTTGGTTCATTGCCAGATCAAGAGTAAAATAAGTCAAAAGAAAAAAATACATGAGAGAAATACACGCACCTCTAAATCTCCTCGAGGTACCATTTTCATTCCTACTCAACGGTAATTGACTTCTCTCACTACCCAGAGAGAGAATTTCTTGCAGTCTTTCCGGCCAATCTGAGTTCAATCTTCTAGCAAAGTCTGCAACTTCCCTGATCAATAAGATAATTTACTCTCTATCACATAAAAGACTACAAGATATTGAAAAAGAAAGGCAAAGATATTAATTTTAAACTCCACAGACTATTTCTTTGGTGTTCTCTGACTTATCTTTTGCTGGTGTCCAGAAAGAATACAGGGAGAGGAATTTAACTAGTTAACTTCCATGGCGTCACTAACCACATGATGTAATGTAGCACAATAAGTCAGAATTAGAGTGCAAGGATCCTTTTACGTACCCACAACCATCAAAAGTAGTACAACTGAATGATGAGAACATCTTAAAATTCCTTCTAACTCAAAATTATAAAGAACAAAAATCAGACCGAAACCACAAGCACAAAAGCTTTTTATATATCCCTCAGGCAATAGGCATATATGTAAGAAGAGAAAAGTGGCTGAATTTTTCAGTGACCAAGCCACTCGTGACCAATCTAGGTATTCAAACAAGGGTTAAAGGAAGCAATACAAGGCAAATATATATCTTGGCAAGGATAGAACAATTTGGAGTTCAATAATGATATATAAAATAGAGCTAAACAAATATTGCATATAGGTAAATATTGATCTGAAGTGAACACTAGATCTTATTTCCCTTTGATAAAAGAAAAGGCGTTCTTAAAGCTTGCATATCAGTTCCCGGTATCACTCTCAACTCATGTAGTATATCAAAAAGTAGCATCCAGAAACTCCAGAAGCCTCCAGAAACCTCCATCAATGATATGCTAGAGAAACCCTATCCCACTGTGAGAGCAGAGGTAGATGTTGATCCTCAAAAGTTCTGGATCCTCTTTACATATAATGCGCTTAAGCCAAATATGAAAAATGCACATCTCTACAGTCTTTCCATTCTAACATCTATGAAACTCCAAAAACTTCATTAAAAGCATTTGATCTGACATTCACAAAACCAACTAAACTTTAACAAAATTACAGAAAATTTAAAGTAAAACTTGCTAGATTTTGCTCATTCTCCTCCACCTAGAATTTATTCTAAATCCTAGGAGAGGACCAAACTGAACACAAATGAGCCAGTAACAAACCTGAATTTGTTTCAAATCAAAACAAAAAAGCAACTTATTGTAAGAACTTATATTAAAAGGGTACTTTTAACACAAGCAACTGAATCACCATATAAGCCAACATGATCAACAATAATAAACCATTAACTATATCTAGAGATGCCAGC
The DNA here is from genome assembly GCA_019097785.1 of Fraxinus excelsior. Taxonomy (NCBI): domain Eukaryota; kingdom Viridiplantae; phylum Streptophyta; class Magnoliopsida; order Lamiales; family Oleaceae; genus Fraxinus; species Fraxinus excelsior. The sequence goes on along the minus strand of CM032639.1, from coordinate 13,069,726 downwards.
AGAATTCCTAATAATAAACCATTAACAAAATTACTTGTGTTCTGATTCTTAATGACTCCAACACCTGCACTTTGTAATAACTGAACAGGGCTCACCTATCAATTTCTTCTTTCAATGCAGGGTCAATATCATCATCTAAATCACAATCATCAAACTCCTCTTCAGGTGCAAATCTGGCATTTCCAGTGTCCAGAAACTCTGTTGTATTAACAAGATTAGGCAGAATATTGCTGTGAACCGTAGGGTTGTTGCATACAGAATCCATGTCATTTGATTCCTGAAACATAAAAGAATGTTAATTAGATGGGCAAATACACGAGTGTGCATGGTTGCATGTGTTTCTCTATGGAAGTTAAAAGGGGGCTCAAGAAACCAGTAACTCCCTAAGCGACCAACTTGTAATCGGTCTAAACTCAGGAAAGTGAAAGTGATCCGGACCTTCTTACTTATATCTACAGAATTGATCGAAGAAGACATGCCATTTGAACAACTAGTGCAATTCAAAGGAGCAGTCTTCTGATGGTCTTTCCTTCTGCGGTTCTTCTTTTTATTTTTAGAAGTTGTAATCCCCTTAGAATCTGCAAACACAAATCCATGTGGATTTAAAAGTCTCCCCAAAAGTGAAATTGAAAGGAAATAGATGAAAGAAGATGGAAGGGTGAAGAAAATAAGCGAATGCCTTGAGGTTTAACAGCGCTTCTCAAACATAAAGCATACATGAGCAAAGCTGATGGAAGATGTAGCCGTTAAAGTAGATCACCCATACCACAAAATCCATAATAACAATTAAAACCTTAAAATTGATGCTATCTACTAAATTTAGTACATAAATATAAAAAGGTACAAGAAAACAGATAACTTACTCTAGGTTCTCAGCAAAAAAATAACTGATTACCAGAAATAATATGATAATGAATTATATCTTCACTCTGTATACATAATTTCACATATTGATTCAGCAGAGAGGTATTTAGTTTCTTAACATTTAGGAGTTTAAAGTGGTCAACTAGTTGAATTGTGCAGCTATTACCTTTTGATAATTACTTGATCAAAATCTGCAGTCACAATTTTCTATTTTCTAATGGGAACATATACCTTCAATAACAAAATCCATTATGTCTAGATTCTCCGTCCTTCATTTCCCTGGTTATCTATAACATTTAAATACAACACCTAGATATTTTCATTCCACGTTGACTTTCCAAATTGAGCAAAAGTATATCTTTGAATCATAACTATTTCAAATAATCGTACATTACTAATCCCACCAACCAAAAAGCCTATTCCAAAGAATAAAAGATCAGAAATTTAACCTTCACAAGCATAGTTACAGATACCTACATTTTCAGTGGAAATGAAGAGAAAATTACACTAACATCCCTGGGGTAACTCGGTATTACAGTGACACCCCTATCCTTTAAAAATTAAAAAGAAATACCTTCGCTGTCTTGGGCTCCATTAAAATGAGATTTTGAGGGAAATGTGTTTTGAAATAGTCATTTTTAGGGGAACATGGATTAAAAAATAAGAAAAAAATTTGGATTTACGTGTAACATTATTTTATGGGAAAATATGTGATTGAAAATGAGTTTTGAAAAAATAGAGCCAAAACAAGGGAGGAATAGTTGGTATGTTATGATGATGTTATTTATTTTAAGATGACTATTCTAAAAACCTGTTGGGTAGAGATTAAAATCATAATTTTAGTAGATTTTTATAAAAGTTGATGAAATGTGTGATTGAAAAGTTGTGGGTCCCGTAAAATGTAAGATTGAACTTAATTATTGACTCTGATTTGAGATTTTAATTGGATTTTAGTCCAAACCAAACGGGAGCTAAATTTTGAAAAATAGTACTCTAAAACTCACAAATACTTCATTTCCAACATCACTAGAGGTATGTGATGAGGTGAAACCAATTTACACCTAGAATGCATAAAGTAAAAATATTTCTAAATTAAAACATTTAAATTTTTATGTACCATCATTTATGACAACTTACATTCGGATTGTAGGCATATGTCCAGTACTAACTGTTATTTTCTTGTAGTCAAGAACATTGTGAAGGTCCGCTTCTCATTTATACCATAATTTCTCCCGGGTGTTCAAGAAAATTGAAACCAATTTACAAACAATAATTTATATCTTCCCCACCCCAAGAATTTTATTTATCAACACACACATTTTCAGACAATTAAATTTATTCGAGAGACAGATGACATGCATGAATAATATAGAAGAAACTAATCATTCCCCAAAGTGCATGAATAGGTGCCAAAAACAAGTCTCCCATAAGGTGAAGATGAGAGCTTGGTGTTTTATGTATTAGACATCTTTTTAACCTTAAAAAAGGGTCAAAGGGGGAGGTCTTTGTAACTTTTAAAGAGGAATGCAGTAGAAATATAATAGTCAGTCACCTCAAGGGGTTCTAGTATAATATACTCTCATAAATTAAGATATATTGCCCAGCAATTTAGTTGATATAACCGGAAAATATGAAATCTTCTTCAATATTAGGACAGTACATATCTTTCCCATGTTCTCCCAACATGAAGAATCTCAAGGGTAACAACACTGAAATTCAATAAAAAAATGTATAACACAACAGCAAATACCTCCATTGCTTCCATTAATATAGGACAAGAGGTCATCAACTGAACGATCATCCACACGCTCTGCTTCAGCCTCAACATTCTATAAAACGTTGAAGGTCAATTACCTCAGTCTCAACTTGCATATAACATATATCATTGTAGTGACAAAATACCAGTACTCGCAAGCAACTTATTAAATCTGAATATAAATGCTCATTGCATAAAACCTTGAGAAACACTGGAGGGTAATAACGCAGTACAGGAAATAATAATTTAATCACCTTTAATCTCTCTCTTTCTTTTAACTCTTTCCTCTTTCTGGCATACAATCTATTTAATAGCCGAATCCGAGGATCATCCATTGTGTTTTTTATGGGCTCCAATTTTTCTTCCTGAATAAACAAAATGCGTCAAAGTAAGAAAATAAATGTAGAAACATGGATTTACCCCAAAGAAATGAAAAGGACATTCAGCATGTACACTGCTTGCAAGGACAAGACACCTCTGTGAGATCATCAGGCAGGTGAAATATCTCTCGGATCTCTTCTGGAGTCTTTCCCTCAATCACTCGTGCAAGTGCACGACTGGTGAGATCTACCAATGGCTTCAGTTCAAGACTGTCAGCAGCGGAAGTCAGCTCACAAAGCCGTTTAGTATCCATTCGAACAAACCTTTCGTCAAAGGACTTCCTCTCCTGCAACAAAAAAGAACTAAATGTGTATCTTTATTTCATCTAAAGGACTCATTTCTGCAGTTTCACAAACAATAGTAACATACTTCTAAGTGTTGTTTGGGATAATGTGGAACTCAAGATGAGGAAAATCAACTTTACAAAAAGGTAAAGTTTCGGGACATGTAAAACCTTGTTAGAGTGCCCTGGTACTTGATGAAATCGACAGTAGTCAAGAATCAAGCTCAACATGGGAGGATTGACCCGTGAAGGAAGGGAGATGGGATAACACTTCGAAGATCCTGTGCCTGATTGTATTTCATGACATATGAAGGGACAAAATATGGCAACCTCCTGTTCCACTTGTAGTATTGAACCATCAGAAGTTTGAAGCCACACGTGAGCTTTCAGCATCTGATAATGCACAATATAAACACAACAAATCAAAATAATCATGATTTAAAAACAAAACAAACAGTGAAACTCAAGAACCACGATAAGTGGTAAGCTTAACGAAATATTGGAAAAGATGTACTGTTATCTGATCTTTTTCTTCTCTTTTGCTCCTCTCTCCAAATATAAGTAACAAACAACACATTCTCCCAGTTAAACACTCCTAAATTAATGTGGAGCATTCATCTTATGCCATAATTAACAAAGAAAAAAACCAGATATTTGGATCTGACTTTTTCGGTCTTTGCTTTCTCCCAGTGTAATGTTTGAGTTTGATGATGATATAGATCATGGGGAAGCCATATCTCAAAAGCTAGCTGTTGAAGTAGGAAAGCTCAAGTATATATAAACCACACATCGAAAGTCCATACTTTCGACGTGGGATTCAAGTCCCATACCTTGCAATAGGAATCGTAACAATTTACCACACGATCTTGACGCCCATGTCGGACTGGTTTTGCACAAGCATATGACTAGTCTCAAACGAACACTGCTATGCCGACATCACCATCCATGTCGCTCAATTGCAACTAGGAGACATGATGTGTGCTCCGATACCAATAATATAGATCTTAGGAGAGTTATACATCAAAAACTAGATGTTGCCTTTTGAAGTTGGAGAACCCAAGACTATATAAACCATACATCGAAAGCACATACTTGCGATGTGGATTCAAGTCATACCTCACAATAGGAACCATAATAGATGGTAATCCACTTTCATAGATGCTTTCTCACTCGCAAGGGTTCAAAACTCCCCCTCCCCCCCCCCCCCCCCAACCCCAACCCCAACCCCAACCCCAACCCCAACCCCAACATCTTTACTTCCCCAATTTGATAAGTGATACTCTATAAGATGGGGCCAGGGAGACATGACCCTGACCCATAAAATTTACAAATATAAGGAAACTCCATATCGGCACAAAAATATACCACGCTTCACTGCTTTATGTGTAACATCTACAATAGAATGACTGTACAAACAAGGACCCCTGCAATCAATTGAAAGGGACACAACCTTTTGCACTTGTAGTATCCATGTGTTCACACTTTTGTCTAAAACTGCTATCACGAGTTACACACCTCCCTTTCTAAGCCTTAGTTCTGATGCAGGCATTGTTTGATAATACTACTTGAAGCTTACACCTCAATTCAAATCTCTCCTCAAATGAGGATTTCAAAATGTCTCGAAGATTATTCTATAATTGATGTTTTTGAGGCTTAAGCCTCGAGGCAACTAATGTGTTCGCCCATGGTCTTGTGTGTAGATGTCAAAATAGTCGAGACACAAAACATCCCACCCAGTAAAAATCGGATCAAAATTAGCCCATCTATTTCATGCCAATTCACAGGTTTCTCCTCCATAATAAACATGTCTAACTCGAAAACCCATGAGGATCGGGCTGGTCTATTAAAAAATAAAATTAAGAGTCATTGGCTATAAATAGGCATTTTTCTTCTACATCCTTCCACACAATCTCTCCTTGCCTCACACTCTCAACTTCTTACATTCTCAATTTCTTCATACTAATACTAAATTGTTTTTAAATTCGATTAAATTCAACTTTCAAGTGTGTTTGCACTATACAATTTTTTTTAGTGTTCTAGTTAAGTAGGTGTCAACTTCCTTAGAATATACTAACCTATAATGATGTATAAACTATCACTCGTAAATTCTACTTATAAATTATATTTTATATTTCACAAAAATTAAAAAAGGTAATCCATAAATACATTAATGACAATATTTTTTTTAAATTATGATTTACTTTCAATCACATTAAATTTCTAAAAAATGAAAATAATAAAACATGATGGATTGTACAGGCTTGGCCTGCAATATATTGATTTGGAAGATGATCTAGGCTAGGCTAGGACCAGATTTTATATTTGGATGAACACAGGTCATTTCAGAATGGCCCAACCATTTTGTCAAACCCTAGTCTTGCATATTTTGGACATTTTATTAGTTGCCTTAGCCTTTTGAACTAATTATTTGTAAACAGAAATGTTTTGCGGATTTTTCATATATTCCTTTTCCTGCCTTGACATGGAAGGGAAAGTAGTATACACTATTGCAAGGGGAGGAGGATGAAAAAGAATGAGGCAAAAAAAAAAAAAAACAATAATAATGATGAGAAGGATCATAGGAGAATCAAATATATTGATGATATTAGACATCCAATTTGTAGCGATGATATAAGAGATATTTGAGTTGTAATACTTTAATAGTAAATTACAATTTTATGAATTTTTTAAGATTTATTTATGGTTTATTATAAGCATATTTTTGTACTTTTATATTCTTCTGAATTATTTGATTGGCTCAGTCAGGTACAACGTCTTGGTATCCTATTAAGCCTTTTTAAGCATTTCAACCCCAATCTTCTTTATTAATATTAATTCTATTTATCATACCCAAAGGATTGTAACTCTAATATAAGATTATGAGAGTTGGAATCCTATAGAAAAGAATAGTTCATTGATCAGAACCCCTACTTTTACAAAATAGATTAATGCTAAAAGGGCGTTTATATGCACGCATCCACGTGTGTGTTTTCTGCTTCTTTTGTGTGTTCATTTAATAATCTAGAGGTCTAAATCTCTAAAGTAATTCTTAAACATAATGGTGGAAAGTCAGGTGGCATTTAGCAGAAGGATACAGATTAACGTAAACAAATGCAGAAAACTAGCAGCAACCAATAGTCTAACTGAAGTCTGATAAATTCGATTGCACCATCTTCTAATTTAAATACCCCCAACCCCGGCTATGCAGCTTCTACATTCAAAACTGTCCAAGTAAAAATCTGGCCAGACATCTTACACTGGTACTATATAAGATAGAATGTCATCCACAGCCCGCGCATGGAGAGAGCCTTGGAATTTATGCAATAGGGGTTCAAATGCATCAATCAGTACGACCAATTCCACTGCCTAAAAAAAACCACTTTGTAGCACATAGGTCTTACCAGACACAATTATACACAGACTTGTTTTACTTCCTAAATGAATAAACTTTATGCCCAATGCCTTTTCTTTTTGTCTTTTTCTCTTCAAAGTTCATTGCCTAAAGAAAACAACCAATGCCTGAAGAGCATCCTTATCCCAGTAAATCTTCATTCTTCAAGGCAGGGTATTTAAGGAATTCATCAGCATGTCAATATGAGTGATAATAAAACAAAGGTAAGGAGTTTCAATCTGACTACAGGAAAAAGACACACACAATAATCAAATGAACATAAAGCGCATCTACAGAGACACATTACAAACAAGCAAAATAGGAATTCAGAAGCATTAAATAATCAAAAAGTTCGCATGTAAGACATACCTCGGGCTTTATTATTTCACTGTCAGCTTCTGACATTATTTTGAAAATTGAAAAAACAAATGTCCGAAAAATCACTTTGAATAAAATGTTCCTGTTGTAAGAATGAAGAGCGTCAGAATATAGTCAACTAATCTCACCATCTCTACAAGCCAAGACTGTTAGCATGTTGGTTTTCATGTCCGAAACATAATTCCAGAGTACAAAACTTGATACACACATAAAAACAGATCTAATTTAAGTACATCAGGGGTATTACTATCTGTACATCATCTAGATAGAACTAACTTGAAAATTTCTGAAGCAAAAAGAAACAATAATCCATTCTTTTGTGAGATGTCCAGTTCTTATAAAAGATATTAAGAGGTACCAGGTGGGGCATTTAAAAGTGATGAAGATGACTCTCTCACATAAAGATGGCTTCAACATAGGTTTGAAGTAATCTAATAATTACTCTCCGTCTGAATTTGAGAATAGAGTTCCTGGAGAAAGCTTTACCTAATATATTTTCCCATTTTATGCTCTCTCTCTCTCTCCCTCCCACAACCACATCCATCTCCAATTTCAGCCCCACCAACCAGCAACCAAACTTTTACTGCCAATAAAATAGGTCACACTTGATCAATTACCAGCATCCCCCCCCCCCCCAACCCCCACCACCACCCACACAAAAATCATCACCACTAGCCCGCTCTCTCTCAACTCCACATCCATTTCCAACCCCAGCACCACCAACCAGCAGCCAAACGTTTACTGCTAATAAAATAGGTCATACCCGATCAATTACCAGCATGCCCACTCCACCCACACAAACATCATCACCACTGTCCTGCAGGAATCATTCAAAAATAAAACATAGTGGCATTTGATAGTGACAACATATGGAGTCAGGGAAATATTCATCACTACCACCTCCTGACTATCAGTCAGTCCCAATATAAACCCAGCAAAGATCATCTACCCGTGCCAGTGCCACCATGGAATGCCTTGAACCTCCACCACCGCCCCCGCCAACCAAAAGGTCCATAAAACAACAGTATCCAACTAATTCTAGATAATCACCTAGCCATCCAACTAACACGGTTATGAAAGCACATCTTCCTCCACCAACAGTCAACTTTACTGCCAGTTTGCTACAATTCCTCATATATCCCATTGCTCAGGAGTCAGGACCAACCCTCTCTCCCTCCTTTAAAGGCTGCAAATCTCCGAATCTAATTGCAGATAAAAGGTAGCCTGGGTTCTTGAGTTACTGATTAATCTAAGAAGCATAAGAAAGAAATGTGGAATTGGCTGGAAAAATGCGTGATACTATGTTCATTTGCAGACCATGACATTGTAGTAAAACAGTCCAAAATGGAAATACAGATTCAAATTCAGAAAGATGAAGAATATTACTATATTAGAGTTCAATATTCTTACAATACAAATGACCCCTAAACTGCAAAAATGCATATCCTTTAGTGGTAAAACTACACATCTTGAATGTTTTTTTTTTTTTTATTTCAAGAAAGGGTCTTGGATATAATAAATATATGTAGACCCAGAAATAATAAGTTTTGACAATCACAAAATGCCACAAAAAAATGAAAAACGTCCAGTAGTAAGCACAGTAAAAACTATAAGTAGATTACACTTAATTCCAGTAATTTGTTGGTACTTGAAAGGTCTATGTAAATGACAGTCAAAACATTTGGCATAAAAAATAAAAAAAATAAAAAAAAATAAAAATCCCTCTTTTTATTATTTTCTCTTGTTATGCTCTTTTGTTTCCTGAAAACTCTTAGAATCAAGCAAAAATTGTAAATGCTGATTCAAACAAGCCCAAATTCCCCCGTCAGACATCCCAATTCATATCCCCCAATCCAACAGCTATTAACTAACAGGCCGAAAAGTGTATAAAGTAACAAGAACAGAACAGGAATTCAAGATTACATAATTTATAACCTCGAATCAGGTTGTATTACCAATTAACGTCTTCCACCATTAATTAAAATGCAAATCTGGCGTCTTTATGCTATCATCAAATAAAAAAGGAAAAATATAACATAATGGCTATAGAAATGTGCGTGCATAGAAACATAGAGGTTCAAGTACCTGAAGAGGAAAGGGCCTTTAATAAATCATAGAAATGGCGGTTGTCGGCAAAAGTAGATATGGGATAAAAATGATAGATGGACTAGAGGCGACAGAGAGAGGGGAGAAGAGGGGGGATGAATATCAGAATATAAAATAAAATATTATAGATAGGTCCTTATTCTATTGAATATGTAGCGAGTAGACTCCGTTTTTCATTTTTTGTAACAATTGGATCCTCTTTGGACGAATTATTTTTACCCCATTCTTTAAATGTAATTATATTGGCACTACAATTTTTTTGTTGCACAAATTTTCAATTATCGTTCTCAATTTTTGCTTATGATTGCACTTATATTCTCACCTTTTTAACGTTTTTATAAACGATCTTCCATTAATTAGTACATCTTATTCATGATGATCCTTTTTGCTCAAATGTACTATGTATGAGTACTTTAAAAATTGAAATGCAAGGATTTTATAGCATTTTTGTAATTGTTGTGTGCTTTCAAATGACAAATTTAAAGGCAATTATTTTATCATACTTCTATATTTATTATTATTTTATTTAGAAATATGAGAAAAATAAGTATTTTTGGATCTAACCAAACAAAAAGTGATAAACAATGGAAGATTGATAATAAAATGCGATAAAAAGAAGTTTGAGACAAGTGCGACAATAAACAAATATTAGAGAACTTTCATATAATAAAAAGAGATGAATATATCACATTACTGTTATAAAATTATAGAGAATGACAAGAATAAGAAGATTAATAAGAGAGAAAAATAGAGAGTCAAAACTCAAATGTATTATTTTATTATGGCTGATAAGTATAAGAAGAGAAACTCAAATGTGCCATTTTATTATGGCAGTATTTGAGCTCAATTCTTCGGGAGAAATAAATATTGTAATAGAGATTTTTTAGGGGATTGTTCGGGTAAAAGGCAGGGGAAAAAATTGGGTTTACTAGCAAAATTATTTTATTAAAAATATGTGTAATTACAAATAAGCTTGAAGAAAAATTAATTTTTAGATAATATGGCTAAAACATGGAATATAACAATGAACTCGTATTTATAGGATTCAAATGAGAGTAATAATCTGAATAGAATATGCTATTCTAGAGTGAGTAAAACTTATATATAATCTACCTTCCCTTATTTTGAGTGGATGGCTATTTATTGTTCATTTATGTTCCCTCCATTTCACACTAAAATCGGATTTAACTACTTTTCAGCAACCAATTCCCAACTGTTCATCCAAACTATCTTCTTTATATATACTTTTTACCTTTCTCTATTTATAGGTAAAATATTAAGGGGAATGAGATCCAATGGCCATCCCTCAATCCCTTTTTGTCCAACAGGCCTTTGACTAAATAATCAAAAATAAAATAAAATTTAATCATTTAAAAGTGTGAAAGGACTACTATAACCTTCCCTTGTAAAATCAAATTGAAGAATGAATTGAAACTTTCATTCATGTCAAAAACATATTCTTTCCCAAATTGCAAATTCTCAAGTTTTCTTCTCCTTCAAATTCCCAGAAATCATCTTCTTCTTGACTTCAAAAAACATATCTACACCTTCTTCTTGTGAGGGCAGCGATTGTGGAGGGTTTACTAACGCCACTATTGTGGAGGGTTTTGAGGTTCAAAGAGAAGATAACTCCTCTTGTATAGCAATTTTTAGTGACTTTGGCTCAAATGACAGAGAGATAGATTCAGTTCTAGCGGCAAGAGTGGCACAATCTTTCAAATAAGTTGGTGGTTGGCAAACTCTGACAAGTTGACTTGAGTTGAGTATTGATAGAATGATTAATTCATCAAGAAAATTTGGTGGACATATGCATTAGAAAACTCTAAATGACAGCTTTTTTTCGTCTTTGAAGGAGGAACATTAGTGTCTGAATCAACTTTTGAATGAGAGATACCAAGTATGCCTGATTTTCTCCATGATTCTGTAGATTTTTAGCTGGTGAAGTAGCTAAATCTGATGTTAATTCCAGATTTTCTAGATCTGTTGCAGTGAATTCCCTTTGATTTGTAGATGGAATTTATGTCTCATTTAAGAATGAAATCGACCTTGCCGGCTGGTTATAGTTGGTTCAAAATCATCATGAAAAATGAAGCGTTTCATATAATATCGACATGATTATAACTCATTGAAAAAGGAAGGTTTACAATTCTTGAACCTGCCAATTTTTAAGGAGCCGAGTTTGGAGCTTGTATTATGGCTAGTGATTTATCAATATCCAATCTCACCTTTTGTTTTGACTTGATGGATATTCAAGGCATTTTTATATCTCGTCAATCCCATAGAATTTTGGAAGGGGGTATTATTTCAGCTAGATTCAATGGAACAATGAAGTCAAACGACATATTGGACAAAGTTTTAAATTGCTATTAAATAACAACAAGCCTCCTCCTTCGGCCGGGGTTAGGACCAGCCGGGGAAAATATAGACAGAGTTAGTCCGTTTATTCTGTAAGAAGAGGAAATCTCTCATAGCATTTAGCATATTTGTGGATGTTAGGGAATTAATGGTGACAATGACCTAGACCATAAGATATGGGACTGAAATTATTAGTGTAATTCATCTGTGCTGCATTTGTAATGAAATAGAGCTATGTTCTTTTTTCACATGTTCTCTTTGTGAAGCTAAGTTGACATGACCAATACTATTTATGGTATTGCTAAATAGAAGTCCTTCACTTCATTCTAAGTTATGTAGACATTTATTTATTCATATTTTGTTACATGCAAATAGGACGAAAGCTTTGGAAATAAGGAATAAATGTACAATAGGTCTCGACGGTGTACATGAGCATTAGTAGATGGGAAAGAAGAGGGCGAGGCTTCATTCATAATGAAAAAAAGTACTAAAGCTCTACCTAAATTGCTGACTACTTGAGATCTAAACGAATGATTAAACTTAAAACGTGGAATGATAGGGTAATACTCTATAACTATGCTCGATAATAAAAGGTTCTCTACAGAGATACATTTTAAAAGTAATTTGTTTATCATTTGTAATTAAAAGTGCATATTTGATTCAAATTGAGATCGATTACGTCTTTCCTAATTATTAATTATTTTATATTTTACACTGCTATGGAAAAATTGTATGACATTGTAAATGAAGAAAGAGTTGATGGCATGGGACTTCAAGCCTTAGATTGTTTTTGGCTATTTCATTTCTGTAATTCTATTAATTAGTTGTTAATGTTATCTAGCTACTTAGATTTTGTCTAGCTAGTGCATTTGGAATTTGATGCTTTCAGGATATTGAAACTTTCAAGTTTATATCATACATGTTCAAGATATTGAAATCATTCTGAAAAAAACCAAACAACATTTAAGTTGTTTTGACAAAATATAACTTGTTCCTGACAAACAAAACAAAATTGATGTCGTTCTACAAGGAAAATTGTAATACTTCGCATGATGACATTCAAACCGTTCCTAAAATACAAAATGAGTTTGGTGTCGTTCCATCATGAAAATTGTAATACTTCACATAACGATATTGAAATTGTTCTCGAGATACAAAACAATATGCCCCTGTTTGGGTCGCATTTTTTTTTCATTCTTATTCTTCTACTCATTTTCAACCACACATTATTCAATAAAATAATATTTTCCATCACATCAATAACTTTTATTTCTTTTTCAACCACATATTCCTCATCATATCAACAAAAAAAATGCATTTTTTTGAAAATAATGTGCACCAAACAGGGGCTATATATGTCGATCTGATGAGTGATATTTCACTCATGATATCAATGTCATTAAACTTGTTATTTGGTTAATTCTTATGAGTTGTTGATGTTTTAATGCGTGATTTTGATGTTATGATGTATGTTGATGAGATTGAAGAAAATAGTCAAAAGTTGACAAAAATTGGAGAAATGAGCTAAATTGTAAGAGATCCAAAATTCGGGGACTAAAGTGCAAATATTCAAAAGTTACGCCGAACCTCATTATTAAGGTTTGAGAATGTTAATGGTCAATTGGATGAAGAAAGATGTTAAAGGGATCAAATATAACCAAAAAATGATCACACATCAAATTCCAACCGAAAAAGTTTTGCTCCGAATTTTTAGTCTCATATTGAGACTCACTTTTGATATAGTAAACAATCTAATTGGGGATGATGTCTGAATCAGAGTTGTAGTCCTTTGAGTTATCTTTCCAACGCATCTTGAATCATCTCAATCGGATATCGGGAGAAGAAGTAATGATAAAAACACTGAAGGACGGACAGTGCAGTTGTTTTTCACCCGAAGGTTAGACGCCCTGCGCCACTGGAAGCTTCAGGACTGATTTTCACCCGAAACAATTGGCGGCCCCGCGCCCAAAAGTGGAGCCCTTGCACCAGTTCAAAGGAGGTTGGGTGCCCCTGCGCCGTGACGACACCAGTTGCCAAATAAGCCCTAAAATTGACGAGTTTAAAGGAGGACTATAAATACAGTTGGTAGGGTTCAAAAAAAGGACTTTTGGGGAGACGAAAAATAGTAGCCACATCAAGAAGAAGGCTCTTGGAGATTGAAGAATTCACAAATCAAAGAGTTTTTCTCATTCTCAATTAATCTTCTCTATTTTATCAATGTCTAAAAACATACATTGTATTTTCTTTTATATTTTCATGGAGTAATTTATTTTTCTAGAGATACAATGTAGCCAATACTAGAGATTATGTTTTAATCATTTAATTATCTATTTCAAGGGTTATTCAATTGGTTTATTTGTGTTTATCTATTTTTAATGCTTTCGAATGCTTGATCACCATTTGAATGATATGGAATTTGGGCTTTACTGTCGAAAGAAGGAATTCTAAATAGTGACCATTGATAAACACAACTTAGAAAATTATAAAGTTCGAGAGGCCTATAAAATCCTTTGTAGTCATTAAGAGACCCAAAGATCTAAATGTACTTTATCATCTTAATTTTAGATGGAGACTCAAAATTAGGGTTTTAAGAGTAATTCTCAATTCGCCATCGAGAGAGCGTAATAAGATAATTTCGGGTTCTTGATGAGTAAACCATAAGAGTAAATTAAGGAATAGTTAGATGATCGAAGCATAATTGATAGTTGGGTGAAATTGGATCTCTAGAGTTTAATCCCATTGATATTAATTTTGTGTAATTGCATTATTAATTTATTAAATTAGTTTAGTTAGTTAATTCACTCAAATATTTTGATTTTCTAGATAAAACTAAGGTTATTATAATTACTAGAATTATTAGGATTTGATTTCAATACATGTGGAAAACGATACTCTACTCCCACTATATTAAAACTTGACACCGTACACTTGCGATAGGAAAAATATCGCATCAAATTTTTGGTGCCGTTGTCGGGAATTGATTTATCTTTTCTTATTAATACCGTTACCAAGTAGCATTAATTTTAATCTAGATTTATTTTGCTTTATTTTGTTTTAATTCGAATCATTCTTTTTGTTTTTCAGGTGTTTTGATAGTTAATGCGACAATCCAAAAGCTGTAATTTAATTCATAATGATTTGAAAATTGAAAGAACTCTTCGAACAATAAGAGCAAAGAAGAAAGCTAAGGAGATTACAATGGCTAAGCAAAACAACCAAAATCAACAAGAAGATGCTGATCAACAAGAAAAAAACTTATTCGAGACTACTTCAATCCGGTAGTCCAAGAGCATTATTCTGGGATAAGATGCCAGACAATTAATGCCAACAATTTTGAACTGAAAGCATCACTCATTAGTATGGCGCAATAGAATCAGTTTGGGGGATTGCTTAATGAAGACCCGAACATTCATCTTTCTATGTTCTTGCAAGTGGTCGATACCATAAAGATTAATGGAGTGAGTGATAACATCATCAAACTGAAATTGTTTCCGTTTTCCCTTAGCTGGGGAAGCGGATGGGAAACTAGGAGAGGCTTTAGCTGCTCAAAAGCTTAAGAGAATATTGAGATTGAAAAGTTCAGAGCAGTTAAGATGGAACAAGCTGGCATTGAAGCAACCCAAAAGGAGGATGATGAATGGTAGAGATATATTGAAGTAGTGAGAAACCAACATGTCAATGATGTGGCAGCTCTCATATCTTGCATTCAAGAACTTGATAAAGTAAAGCAAGAGTTGGCTATAGTTACTGATGCAAAAAAACCAGGCACTCAGCCTTGCTAAGGATACATAAAAAAATATTGACATTCATGTAGAAAAAGTGAAGATTCTTTCTACGATTTGGTTCAATTGAAATCCATGCTTGATAAGCTAATCTAAATGGAAGCTAATGAGAACAGCAAGTTGGTGAAAGTACTGAAATGGGAGATTGATTTTTTTAGACAAGAACTTGAAAGGGAAAATATTAATGAGGAGAAATTTTCAAAGAAAGAAGCTACCTTAGATGAACTTAATATCGATTTGGAGGCTGTATAAATGGCTGAATCTTATGCGTATAATTTAGTTGAGGAGTAGCAGAAGAATGTTCATAAGTTAGAAGTTTAAGCGGAGAAATCAAAGAATTTGGAGAGATCTACTTTAGAATCTATGGAATTTTGTCACAAGACAACTTGAAGGAAGTAATGATTCATTGTACGATGCAAAATATGATATCGCACCCATCAAAGAAAAAGTGGGATAGATGGTGGCTACGAGAACATGACTCATTTATCGAGGCCGGTGGCTATGAGAACATGGCTTTGCATTGAAAATGATTGTTGGAATTATATCGAAGAAGTGAGACGACTAAGACTGTGTGAGGGTAATGCAGCTATAATACAGTCTTACTTTTCTGAGATGCAATCCTGATGTTTCGAATTTTCTTTAGTATTGACTTGGATGATGATTCGCACCTGAAAAATGTCTTTTGGGTTGACAATCGGTGCAGGCAAGCATATAAAGAATTCAGGGATGTTGTGACATTTGATATGACCTATCTTACTAATGAGTATGATATGCCATTCGCCCTTTTTGTTGGCGTGAATTATCACGAACAATCAACGTCGCTTGGTTGTGGTTTGTTGTCGAATGAGAACATAGATACATTTGTTTGGTTGTTCAAGACATGGTTGAAGTGCATGTATGATCAAACTCCGCATGGAATAATTACCGATTAAGACAGAGCGATGCAAAATGCAATTGAGATAGTTTTTCCGAATACTAAATATAGAACGTATCTTTGGTACATATTGAAAAAGTTTCCCGAAAAGTTTGGATATCATGTGGACAAGGCTTCGATATTTTCAAATATACATGTATTGGTTTATGATTCACAATTTGTCGAAGAATTTAAGGAAGGTTGGAGAGTGATGATCGATACGTATAACTTATACGATGACAGTTGGTCATCTGGATTGTACGAAAATAGATGTCGTTGGGTGCCGTGTTTTTTGAAAAAAACTTTATGGGCGGTATGTCACAACGTAAAGAAGTGAAAGTATGAACGCATTCTTCGACGATTATTTGCATTCGAAGACATCGTTAAAGCTAGAGATGTCAATGGGCCAAACCGAGTCGGGCCGGCTAGGCCCTTTAACACACGAGCTCGGCTCGGTTCGTCTCGTAAGAAATGAGTCACAAGCTCACGGCTGAGCAGGCTCGTGGCTCGTTTGCTTGTGGGCGAGCTCGGCTCGGCCCACGAGCACGTGAGCTTACCAACTGAGCCGCGAACCCACAAGCTTTTTTGATTTTTTTTTACTTTTTCACGATTTTTTTTA
The DNA here is from genome assembly GCA_019097785.1 of Fraxinus excelsior. NCBI lineage: Eukaryota > Viridiplantae > Streptophyta > Magnoliopsida > Lamiales > Oleaceae > Fraxinus > Fraxinus excelsior. The sequence continues at coordinate 13,052,898 of CM032639.1, read as the reverse complement.
TTTCTCATGACCCCACGAGCCGCTCGCGAGCTCAACGAGCCGAGCAAGACTCGAGCTTGGGCTAAAAGGAATTTCAGGCTGATTTCAGATATTTCTCTCAAATGATACCATGTGCAACTGCGTACGAAATGGAAAACCAATATTAGGAATTGTACACCCTATCGAAGTTCAGGAAAGTTTAAGTCGAATTTATAGGTAAGGTATACTATGACCTCATCTCTGCTTCAGAATGACATCAATGGACAACATATCAGGTATTTGAGGACGTTGTTTGTAGCGAGCTACGACGGAGAAATTTTTTTAAAGTGACATTTAATAGAGAGAATTGTGTAATCATCTGCAGTTGTCACCTATTCGAATTTTGGGAGTATAGTATGTAGCATGCGATTGTAGTGTTAATATGTAACCAGGTGCTCGTGATGCCGATCGATATATATTGCGTAGATGGATGAGAGACGTTAGTAGAGCACACGCATGGGTTGCCGTGAATTATGCCGGTATGGTTAGTACTCCTGGGCAATTGAGATATGACGAGATGTGTCAAGTATTTGCACTGTGGCGCACCTTGTGGTGGATGATGAAATGAGGTATCATGCTATCATGGATTGGATACAACTTCAAAATAAAGAGCTTAGGTTGACGAAGTCGAGTTCCGATAGTAATACAAATTTATGGTGTGTTGTGTCTCAAAATCAAAGCATCGAGACTGTTAATGATCTTATATCGTCGAAGAAAAAGGGAGCCCCAAAGAAATTGCGGAGAAAAAGCCCATTGGAGGCGAGCGCTAAGAAGTCAAATGTATATTCGTATGAAGAAAAACTTTTTTCCCACGATTACTCGATACAGTAATACCAAAAAATGTTCTCGTGTACATGCAGGTGCGATCGAACAGCATATCAGGAAAAGTTCTGCCACCTTCATCGCCACCGCCAGTGCCAATGCCGTACTCGTTTTCTCAACTCCTAATGGTAAGTATATTAAATTCCTATTTTTAAGTAATCAGGTTTTTATGCACTTTTTTGTATAATTAATGCCAACAACATGATTTAGGGTCACGGTATGAGCCAGGTGTTCACACAACAAATGTCGTCGTCTACGTTCATCCATACTACAACGACAAATGTGTTTCCAAATTCACAAGGTACGTATATATTTTAATCGCCCCACTTACAATTGACAAGTAATCGACTCTTATTAATTTCAATTCACATGTCAAGAAATGAGAACCCATACAACGATCCATATTTACCACATCATCGTGACTCCATTTAAAAGAAGGTGAACGGCATTGCAAAGCGTCATCTAATGGAGCAAAAAAAAACATCCTCAAAGGATTTGTTGTATGAAATCTTCAAGTTAGTTGACGTAGGGTTGTTGAATTATTCTCCATTATAGTTGAATGGAGGATTGTTGAATTATTGCTTCATTATATTCTTAGGCAAGCTCATATATTCCCTATTATTGTTTTTTCCTTCCACTAATTTAGAAAGCCTGGTCAATTAGTCCATTTGCTTTCTGTTATTAGCCTGGTCAATTTTTTTCCTTCTACTAATTTAAAAACTGTAATCTTTCTCAATTTAACTTGATAGGAGGATATTGTTTTAATGTTTTTGAATCAATGTTTAAATTACAGGATGTCAAATGGTTTGAGATGGATGTTTTAATATATAAACGTAATCACTAAAGCATTAACTGAACTGCTCATATTATAATTTCACGAATGTCCGAGGAACATGAAATAAAATTTTTTACTTCAACCAAATTGTACCAATTGACCGCACTACACTAATCGACCAAATTCATATTTACAACATGCCGCTTGTTACCACAACATGACTACTTCATCGTAAATAACTAATCAAGCCGTGTTTATCCCATTCAGTTTCCCTTCGTTAGGCAATTTTCCTCTACGGATCGTCACATTCACGGTCACAGAAATCAAGAGTTGTTCTTCATTGTTTAGCTGAACTTAAGATTGGAACATTCGCGTCATATCTTCAACTTCTTCGTTCGCCGCTAGTTTAGCTCTAGTACCGCTACATTCACCGATTACTTCTCCATCTTTGCACTACTCCCAAAACCCACACTTTGTTGACCTATGGTTGATTATAATCTTAATGTTTTGATTATAACAAACAAGATTAATATTGTTTCTAACATTTGATTTTGAGTGATGATAGTTCAATATTAAAATCTATCAAGTACTGTCAAAATCAATACATCATAAATCGGACTTGAAGTGAAGATCAAAGTGAAAGTTAAACATTCAAGTCAAAATCATTCGAGACGATAGAGATTTGCATACGAAGATCGAATTGGAACTTGAAAATTCGCAAAAGACACAAATCAAGATGCAAGTCAAAAAGAACGACAAGAACAAGAATTTTGAAGAGTGAAGTTTAGAATTCGTTTATCGAAATTTAAATGTAAATGTATTAACTCTTCGATTCCTAGCAAGTGCATAAAGCTCAAATTATTTTTATAATTCATCACTTGCATAAAAATGCTTTTCATTCATAATATGAAAGATCTTGAAAAGGCAATTTTTCAAAAAAATAAAAAAATAAAAAAATCAAGTCAACCAGTTGACTTCGGTCGACCGAAAGTCACTATTTCGAAAATTCAACGGTCTGATTTGGAACGGCTATATTTTGATCAACCGAACATTCCGGTCGATCGAACGTGTTCAACCGAATTTACCCGAGAGTGTCTCTTTTTACTCTATAAATATCAATCTCTTTTGCATTCCATTCTTACAACTTACAAGAGATTTTTTAAGAACTTATTTATTGAAAATCATTGAAATTACTTGAGTCTAAATTCTATTTCATTTATTACAAAAGAATTTCTTGATTGATTCAATTTATTTCATTCATCTTAACAAGAAATCTTTTTAGCAAAGATCTTTTCACAACTTCATCTATTCTTCATTCTTGATAAAGTTTTCTTTGCCAACACTTTGATTTAAATGTAAAATCTCTTTTCATACTTAACTTGTATTATTTGTTAAGAGAGATCATTGGTTTGGAAACTTTGATACAAAGAATTCCTTAATTGATCAAGACTAGTTTTTATCCATTTTATCAAGAATTCTATTTTGCAAAGAATTTCTCACAATCTCATATATTCTTCATTTTTGGTAGAAGTTTTATTTGCCAACACTTTTATTAAAGTGTAAAATCTATCTTCATACTTAACTTGTATTATTTGTTAAGAGAAATCATTGGTTGAAAACTTTGATACAAAGATACAAACTATTTTATCATCCATCATTCATCAAAGTTTACAACATTAACACTTGAGCTTTACTATTTACTATTTATTGAAGTGTTATCCTAACTCTCAAATACTTAAGTTGATTATATCATTTGTTAAGAGAGTTTCTTCATTATAAAATTATCAATTATATCTTGACGGTTTCGAGAGCCTTGTGAAAACTCGATTGTAAGGATAGATGCTCCTTATTGTAAATCACCTAAAGATAAGTGTTCATTGTTGTCAGTCACTTAAGGGTATGTACTCCTTGTTGTAAGTCACTTAAGGATAAGTGCTCCTTGTTGTAAGTCACTTAAGGATTGGTACTCCTTGTTGTAAGTTACCATTATAATGCATATGACCCTGCTCGTGATGGAGAGCTTGGTAACGGGGACGTAGAATACATTGTGTATCAAACCCTATTAAATTGGTTTGTTATCTTTATATTATTGCACTTTATTTTACATTTACATTGTGCTATATTTGCTTAAGTGACAATACTTGAATTGAGTTATCAAACTTGCACATTTATCTATTTTATTACTCTTTTGCATTTGGTTCTTGTGTATTGAATAGTTTTGAAATTAATTGTCGAAAAAGTTTCAAAAACCAATTCACCCTCCTCTTGGTTAGTTATTCTTGGGCTAACACACTTCACATTGCAACATTTGAAGAATTTTTCTTTGTTAACAATGTCCATCTCAACCTCAAAAAAATTTTGAAATCCATGCACACAAAGTGGAAATCGACGTTTTATCGGACAATCACCGAAAAAGTGTCCAACACTCCTGCAACCGTGGCAAACTCCGGAGTTCTTTCCCGACATTCTGTGTTCCTGAATCAAACCAATTTACATACTCAGACTAGCAAATGTCACTTCAAAATTTATGTAAATTGTAAATCACTTCTAAACGTAAAGTAGAGAGTAATTGGATGAACTCCAAAAGTAGAATATTATGGTCATCACAAGGCTAAAAATAGCAACATGGAAGCATGTAAAATCCTAATTTTTCTTCAAGGAAACAAATTATATTGCCATTAATTCAGACCTAATCCCCGAAAAACAGATATCCCAACAATTGCAGCTCAACCAACAAGAAAACACCGTAATAAGCACAAGCACCGACATATATCTCCAAACGATAACATGAAATAGGTCCACGAGATTAATAATTTCAAGTAAAAACAACTCCAAGAAATGTGTTAAGGCTTTTACTTTTACCAATTTAGTTCAAGACTTACCACAAAAGAATTCAAGAAAATGCAAACACATATACACATTTACTGAACACTGAAGACACATTAATCCCTTTTACCCAAAAAATTATAACTAATGATAGAGATTAAAACAAAATTAAATTAAAAATATGTTCTTACACTCAACGGAAAGAAAGGAGTTGCAGAGTCAGAGAAAGCAAGAAATCTTGTCGAAATTGCACAAAGCGGTTTCCTCGACGTCGAAGAAGAAAGACGCTTTGTAGGTTGTATTGAGCTTCCTACTTGGTGGTCTCACCTTCCTAAACACTAAGGGGAACTTGATTTTGGTGTTATGGAATTGTTTCGTACCCTCCATCTTGCAAAACTTTGCCGGTATAGCGGCGGTCTTAATAATTTGAATGCAATGACGTCGGAGGTACGGTTGCTGTTGGAACTGAGTGGCTGCCGAAGAAGGTTTGTGATTTGTTTGGGATTAAGGGTTTCATGTGAGTTTGAGTTGGGGAAAATGGGGAGAGAGAAACGGGTAAGGGAAATGAGGAGAGAGAGAATGATGTTGTTATTTTGAAGTTTTTTTTTTTAAATTGCTGCCACGTCATTTTGTCAAGTGGCTTTGTCAACCAACTTGGTACGTGTAGCCAATCGTTGTGCATGATGTCAACTTGTCTTATTGCAAGCCGCGCAAGACATTAATCCAACGGCTAAACCCTTGATAGCTCGTTCTTAGAAATGAAATATGTGATTAAAATATTTTACATTTCATGTTATTAAAATAAATTATTAATTTTGACTTAAATTAAAATAATAAATTCTAATCCCTATGAAATATGAACTTTTCTACTCTTTGGATCCTTGTGCGGTTGCTCCTCAATCTGGTTATGGTCATTTTTCCCGTAAAATAACAACTTATTAAATTGTAATTAATTTATGGCTACGTGCGTGCCCTTTTTGGTAGTATTTTTAGAAGAATGTGTATATAAAAAGCCTCGGTAACCATTAAGTAAAATTTTTTGTAATTTTTAACCACATATTTTCTAAAAATCATTATTCAATATATTATTTTTCTCAATATTGGCCATCAAACTTGGGCTAAATAAGTGTTTTGGGAACAATGAGTTTTGAAATAGTGATTTTTTGGAGATATAGTTAAAAAGTAGGAAAATATTTTGGGTTTAGGTGCAAAATATTTTATTTTGAGAATGTGCAGTTAAAAATAAGTTTGAGAAAAAGAAGAAGTTTGTTTTACTAGTTGCCAAATAAGGGGGTAAAGAAAAAAATTTAGATCTACGTGTAAAATTATTTCTTTCTATATATAAAAAGTGGCTATGAAACAGGATTTCTTGGTTTAACGGAAAAACTAACAGAATTAACGGAAAATCTATAACTTTAGGATCCAACTTGAATTTATTTAAAACCTTAGGGGCTAAAACTTAAAATTTAACCTTAATCCTTAAATTGTAGCCAATGACCTTAACATATCAAATTTACACAAGAAGTCCTCGCCTCCTCAACTCCCAAAAATCGAAAAAAACATTTAATCTTCCATGACTGAAAAATCCAATGTTGTCAAACCCAGCCGGCCGGCCGGTTCGACCAGAAAAATCGGGAACCTGGCCAAATCATGTCCGATTTTTGATTATTTTCAAAACTAGTTAAAACCTATCTTTTGATTTTTTTTTTTTTTTGGTTTAAACATTTTTAACTTCAAAAATGGGCTTCAAAAATTATTTAGAATTCTAAGGCCCATAGAGAAGTAATGGATGTCATGCTCATTTTATAGATGCACTTCTCTCCAAAGGTTTCATAAACTTCCAATGTGGGATTGTGCCTTTTATACATGCTCTTAACTCTAATAGTTTTATAAACTTCCAATGTGAGATACTGATATATAACCAAAAAATGTTAAAATACCCATCAAAATTATTTTCAAATGTATGTTTGGCTAATTTGATTTTTAATAACAACTAATTAAATTGTAATATTCACCTTCATTCTTTCATTTATTTAATTTTCAAATTTAACTTAAATTACACTTGATTATTAATATATTAATGTTAGATATCATTTTCTATAAGTTTAAATTATTTTAATTTAACAAAGTAAACTATTTTAACATATTGATTTTTAATTTTTAGTATTGAGACTAATTGTAGGATATTGAATCTAATTAGTAAAAATATATTTACTTTGAATTATTAATATGAAAATTTTAAAAAATATATATTATTTTTATATTATTTTTATTATTTTTGTATGTATTTATTGCATCCGATTCAACTCCGATTGAACCTTTTGACCATGACCCTTCACCTTTTTCGGGTCAATGATCGGGTCGGTTTTCAAAACATTGGAAAACCCTTAATGGAGAAGCTCTTCCCCCCTTTTCATGGCCGACGCCCCCAAAAAATCGTAGTGGCTGGGGTGGGGGGCAGCTGCGTTTGCCCATCATCTTAGTTGGATTAATCATTGGCGTAATAATCATCTTTTTCTCTCGCACAAACAATATATGGAGACATCCAATTTAATCCATTCAAATCTAGCAATCAATTCATGAGAAATGCTGGATTTACAGGCTACTGTTTCACAGTTTCACAGAAGCCTCACAGAAAATAAAAAAATCGGCCGATTCGAGAGAAAAGAGATAGAAGTCGTTTGAAAATAGGGGAAAGAGGAATGAAAGAGCCTATTTCTTCCATTTCTCACTTGCAGTTCCCGCCCACCTCAAATTCCTCCATCTCAAGCATAATGTAATAGGTGAGCTTACTGAGAACGAAAATTACACCTCGCGATCCCACATACCCTCTATAGACTATAGTTCTATGACAAGCTGTACCGACTTCATATGTGTATTCGGAGGTGAAAAACTCAGAAAGGTACTTCATCAATGTAAGTCAGGTGAAATAAATAATGATTGTGACTCTTTTGACATGTAGACACAAAAATAAGAATATAAAACTAACTGAAACTTGCCTAATAGATGTTAATGTCATTGGATGTTCAAAATGTATTTCCATTTGGAGCATCTTTTTCTTATCATTTGTTTTTAGAATATAATATAATATTATTGTGCATAATATGAATTTTGAGTTTTATGTTTGTGATTTTGGGTTGAAGACGATAAATAGAAGCACTTTATTTAATTATTTATCAATTACATAAACATTACATCATTAATTATTTAATTAACCAATTAAATTACATCTTTATTAATAACAAATTAATTCTTAAACAAAACTATTAAATATAAACTAAGCAAACGTGCATTGCATGTTGCTTGCACTTAGTTATTAAAAAAATGTGTAAATAAAAAATATTTTTTTAAGAATGAGGCGAAACATCAATCGTGCTAGTGTACAATATTGTTGACAATATGCTACGTGACATGTTATCATTGGACAATTTAAAAAGGGTTATTAACACAAAAACGTTGTTACATTTGGAGTTCATTATTAAAAAAGTCCTTACATTTTATTTTTTGCATTCTCATCGCTATTTTAACTTTTATTTGCGAAACTCATTATTTTTATTCAATTTCTCAATAAAATATATGCGAAATGATAAATATACACTCCTATTTAAATAAAAAAGAAAAAGAAAAATAAAGAACTGATGATAATCATGCTCCCAATTTTTTTTAAAAGATGCAAACAAATTTTAAAAAAAAAAAGTATTAAAAAAAAATAAAAAAATGTCCCACTCTTCCTCCACTATCATCACCAAGAAATCAGTCATTCTCAAGCTTCTCCTAATCAAACCATCAAATCCCACTTGAAGAGCTGCCAAAATATATGCATCAATTGTCACAATCAAAACTCCAGATCTAGCAATCAAGTAAGACCAGCAAAAACCAAAATCCCCAACTTCTACACTTCTGGTAATTTCCCACTCACTCTTTGTAATTCCTAAAAAACAAGAAATTGGGACAATGATTGGTCCAAATCAATGGTCTTTTTCGTCAAATTTGCCAAAATGTCATCAAGAAATGCATTGCATTTGATTGAGTTTTCCTACAACTGGACCAAAAGACTCCTTGTGTGATAGGTTTTGAGTCTCTTGGTGGGGAGGAAAAAGTGGGCATAGATTCTTGATGAAAAGTGGTTGCAGTAGGAGAAAGAAGAAAAGCCATGGTGGGTAGAAAAAATGGGTATAGAACCCTGATGGAGATAAACCCCGTACAACACCCTTCTTTAAACCTGAAAAGAACCTTGGTTTTTTTCTCCATATTCCAACCTCGAAACTCATAAATATAACGCTAAATAACGTAATTATTGCATTTTTGTTGGGCGTGTATTTATTGCAATTATGTTGAGTTCAGCTACTATATGCTTCCAATGGCTGCTTCACTGAGGAAGAACTTTCTTGTTGAACATTATATGTTCGGGATTTTGTTTCTCTGAAAAAAATTGTTTTGTACATTGAATTTTATTGTTGCAATTCACAATATGGAATTGGTTGTCATATTCGGGAACTTTGTCTATTGTGCTTTTCAACTTCTTTGGTGGTGGAGGTGGTTGAGGTCCGAGGAGGAGGGGAGGATAGAAAGAGATTTTTATTTTTATTTTTTAATAATTTATTTGATATTTGTTTGCACTTTTTAAAAAAATTTGGAAGTATAATTGTTAATTATTAGTTTTTTTTCGTTCTTTTTGTTTTGTTTAAATATGAGGTATATTTGTTATTTTACAATTTTTTATTAAGAAATTAAATGAAAATGATAATTTTTGCAATAAAATGTGGAAATATGGGGTGAAAATGCAAAAAATGAAACGAATGGACGTTTTGCACAATGAACTCCAAATATAAGAATGTTTTGTGCTAGTAATTTTAAAAAATAATTTATTTTCCCAACGAATACTTTTTTATCTAGGGATATAAACGAGTCGAACTGAAACTCGTGACTTGAACTTGACTCGGGTAAAAACAATGACTCGAGCTTTTTTTGCTCTAATCGAGCCGAGGAAAAGCTTGACAAAAAAATTAGGTTCGGCTCGAGACTTATCGAGTTGAGTCGGCTCGTTTTAATTTATTTTATTTTTAAGAGCTCGTTTCTCCTTCATCTTGTGAATCCCATAAAATGTGTAATTAATTAATGATTAAATTTGACTTAAAATCTTAATTGAATTTTAATCCAAATTAAACTGAAGCTCATCCCTCTATAAAAGTACCCTCCTTTTGACCCCAGAATTACTTCTATAAATTTCATTATTGTAAATTAAGCTCCCAAATTCACAATTATTATTTAAAAAATCTTTTATTTTTATACTCATTTTTAATTATATATTTTCATAATAAAATATTTTACACGTTAATATATATAAAAAAAATCTACTTTTTTAATTATATATTATTCAAAAAATTACGATTGAAAACTCAAAATAATGACCAATCAAACGTGGCCAAACAAGCATGCAGTGTTTAAAATCGTAAGTTTAAACTCTTCATGGAGATAATATGCCGCGTGTCGACCTCTCGACCCTCTATTTACAATTTTCCGCTTTTCATACAAAAAAATAAATAAATAAAATTATGCAGAAAAGCACTCTGCTGTTATTATCCAGTTTAGAGAGAGAAACGCCACTTGAGAGAAAATTGGTGGGATTCAGATTTGTTGAGGCATAAATTTTCTATGTAGAGCTGGAGTGAATCTAATATAGAGTGCTGCCTCGGAATTTCCGGTGAAAAACTGACAATGGCAATCGGCGCCGTCGTTTCGCACCGGAACGTCGGCTTTTTCACCGGCTCAGGTGGATACTTACCAACTGTTATGATACTATTCACTTGAATTTGCAGGGCGTGTGATTGTGTGAACTGCGTCAGATATATTATATATGTAATGGCGGAGCATGCATATAATAGTAAATTTTGGTTATTTACATCAAATTTTGGATTTTTTTTACAAGAAATTGATCTTCAGCTTTTGTCTCTGATTATAAGAAGTTGAAAGTAATTTATAAATTTATAAAATTTTGCACATTAAATGTATACGGCATTTGATCTACACTGTTTGAGCTAAAAAAATTAGCGCAGACTATTTTGTTTGATAATGCTAAAATCTTATGTAATTCGGCTTTCTTTTACATTTTTTTAATTCTCGAGGGCTCTGTAATAAATTTTTGGGAAGGAATTTGATCCTAACATATGTCTACTATAGAGAGGTATAAGTTCCATATTAGCACTGCAGCAAAAGTTTTCAGAGTTTATACATGGCTTCCCACCTGAATAAGGAATGCTCTGCTTGCCTAAAGTTATTAGCATATTGGGACGGTTCAAACTGTACTCGAGGAGGAGGAATTTAATAGTCTGATCTCCCTGGGGATTCATTACTGAGCTTTCGAATCAAAATATGTCTAAAGTTATTACCATATACATTAAGAAATTTCTCTGGGTTAGCGTGCAAAATTTACTCCAAGACAGAGAGGAAATCGTCCACAAATTCAGAGAGAAAACACAGATGAAGATGAACTTTCTACTCATTTATTAAAGGATGAAACAACGGTTTATATATACACCCATATGTACAATAACAGACCTAACAACCTGTTGTATGAATGACAGCTCAGCAGCTCTAAACACTTTAACCGAACTTTGGCTAAGTACTTTAATACCCTTGCTAATGCTACTCACTCTACAAGACTCCCCTCAAGATGGCTGGTGGATGTTGATGACACCCATCTTGGCTAACAACATCTGAAATCTGGCTCCCCTAAGGCCTTCGTCAATAAGCCTGCTAGCTGGTTCTGTGTGGACAGATGTATAGTCTTTATGTCATCAGATTGCACCCTTTCCCTTACCAGATGGCAATCTAATTCTATATGTTTTGTCCTTTCATGAACGCTGGGGTACTAGCTATGTGTATTGCTGTCTGATTATCACAGAACACAAGAGCAGCCTTAGGATGATAAACTCCCATATCAACAGCACTTTCTCAAGCCAAATTATCTCACAAACTGCTGCAGCCATGGTTCTATATTCTGCTTCAACTGATGACCTTGAGATGGTGTGTTGTTTCTTTGAACGCTAAGATATCAATGAACTGTCAAGAAATATGCAAAAGCCCGTAACTGACCTTCTGGTATCTGCAAATGATGCCTAATTTGCATCGCAAAAACCTTTGCGCTCAAGGCTGGAACCTGCAGCAACAAATAGTCCTTGTGCTGCCTCTAAATGAGGCTTTCTAGGGAATTCCAGATATGACTTAGAACTTGTGCTGACAGATGTGGCCTTGTGATAGTTAAGTATAGCAACCTTCCAATTAGCCTCTTGTACACACCTGGATCATCAAGTAACTCCCCCACATCTTTAGTCAACTTTAGGTTTTGCAACATAGGGCATTTGACAAGCTTTGATCCTAAGTAACCAACATCTTCAAGGACTTCCAATGCATACTTACGTTGACAGACAGCAATGCCTTTTGAAGACAATACTACCTCAAATCCTAGAAAGTATTTTAGAACCCCTAAATCCTTCAACTTGATTTGGCTGTCAAGACTCCTTTTGAACTGTGCAATATATGCCAAATCATTCCCTCCTATGATAGTATCATCAACATAAATGAGGAAACCAATATATGAGCAGCTGGTTCTCTTGCTGAAAAGAGAATAATCAGATTTGGATTGAACAAATCCTTGAGAAATGATAAAATATGATAGTTTAGTATTCCATTGCCTTGAGGCTTGTTTGAGTCCATAGTTGGATTTGTTGAGCTTACACACTAATGTCGCACCATGCCTCCGTTGCTACTTATATCCTAGAGGCATTTTCATATATACCTCTTCCTCAAGGTCCCCATGAAGAAAAACATTGTTAATGTCAGTTTTTGCTAGCTGCTACTGCCAACAGGGCTTTGACTGAAGCTAATTTTGCTACTGGGGAAAATGTTTTCCGGTAATCAAGACCAGCTTGTTAAGTAAAGCCCTTGGCTACAAGTCTGACTTTCTTCCTTTCTTGAGCCCCATCTTGCTTAAGTTTAACCTTGTAAACCCATTTGCAATCCACATGTTTCTCATTTGCAGGGAAATGAGTGATGGTCCAAGTGTTGTTGGCAATTTTTTTTTTTTTTTTGAAAGGTAATCAAAATTTTATTAATTAATGCGTAATACACGGGGAGTGTATAGTCATTTTAAGTCAGAAAAGAACAACATGAAATTAGGCAGCCCATTTATATGCCTAATAGCCGCAACATTAAATCAAGTATACAATGTAAGATAAAACAATTTCCTAATCTGCGCTTTTGTCCGTGATTGGTTTTCAAAACAACGGTTGTTTATTTCTATCCACAAGCACCAAACGATGCAACCTGGAATAAGGTCCCAACAAGTTTAATATCCTTATCTCGAAATTTTCTCCTCCATGCCTTTAACATGTCCTCCATGTGCCTTGGCAATACTCAATCCATGTGTTGTGACGCCAAAATATCGTTCCACAGTAAGCGAGCAGCATCACAATGAAGAAACAAGTGGTCAATCATCTCCCTGTCCCTCTTACACATATAGCACTACTCTGTAATATAGAAACCCCGTGTTCAAAGATTGTCCACCGTCAACACCTATCCTCTGACCGCTGTCCAAAGTAAAAATGCCACTCGAGGGGGCAATTTACATTTCCAAACCATCTTCCGAGGGAATGAACTCTCTTCAATTCCCAATAAGGATTTAAAGTAAGTGCGAACAGAGAAGATACCATCACGTGTCAATTTCCACCTGCTACAATCACCCTCTTCTACCCTGATATGAACCACATATAAAGATGTAAAAAATAGCGCATAATCATCCAATTCGCAGTCCTGCAAACCCCGACTAAAAACAATGTTCCAACTGGAGCTCCCATTATGGAAATCTAAGACATCATTCACCATGACAGACGGTTCCAACGCAATTCAGTACAAAGAAGGAAATCCCAATTTAAGCAGTTGATGTCAACACCAACAATAATCCCAAAAACTGATGGAATTGCCATTCCCCACTATAAAAGTCAATCTGTCCCGAAAGTCACTCCACCTTCTCCGAATATACCGCTACAAACTCACCCCGTAAGAGTCACGTCTCTCACCCGAGCACCAACCCCTCTCTATGAGGCCATATTTAGCCCCTATAATTTCTCTTCAAAAACTCTTCATCTCTACTTCGAATCGCCATAGCCATTTACCTAACAAGGCCTTATTACACAGAACAAGACTTCTCAATCCGAGACCACCGGATCTAATAGGAGAACAAACAACATGCCGGTTGACCAAATGTAGTTTCCTCTCCTCCCCTAAACCTCTCCAAAGAAACTCCTTTTGTATCATCTTTAATCTTTTTGCCACTGCGACAGGAATAGGAAACAATGACAAGAAATAAGTAGGGAGATTCGACAAAGTGGATTTTATGAGAGTAAGACGACATCCCTTTGAGAGATACATATGCTTCCAACCCGCAAGCCTTCTCTCCACCCTTTCTACAATACTGTTCCAAATCTATATGCTTTTAAACCGTGCTCCTAAAGGATGCCCGAGATATGTCATAGGCAATTGCGCCACCCTGCAACCAAAAATCGTAGCCAACTCCTCCACATTATCGACCTCTCCCACGGTGATAGCCTCAGATTTGGCTAAATTGATTTTCAATCCAGAGACAACTTCAAAGCACAGGAGTAAGCGATGCAAGTTCCTGAATTGTTCTGCATCTGCATCACAGAAAATCAACGTATCATCTGCGAATAGCAAAGAGAAACCTGCAACTGCTCAACATCAAAGCCCCTTAACAAGCTTTGCCCTACGGCTTTCTCAAGCTTCCTGCTGAAAGCTTCCATAACAATGATAAACAGCAAAGGGGACAGAGGATCTCCTTGCCTCAGTCCTCTACTGCTACGAAAATAACCCTACGGAGCACCATTCACCATGATTAAGAAAGAGATTGTAGAGATACAAAACTGGTTCTACTGGCACCACTTCTCCCCAAGGCCACAACGCCTGAGCATATACAACATGAAACCCCAGTTAATGTGATCATAAGCCTTCTGGATGTCGAGCTTGCATAACATTCCCGGAACCCTTAGTCGCATTCTAGAATCAATGCATTCACTTGCAATACGGAATCCAAAATCTAGCGCCCTTTAACAAAGGCATTCTGAAATTTAGATACTACCTTACCCAACACCTCATTTAATCTATTCGCCAAAGTCTTCGCAATAATCTTGTAAATCTCACTCACTAAACTAATAGGACGGAAGTCCTTGGTATCCGTCGCTCCCAGCTTCTTTGGAATAAGCACAATAAAAGTAGCATTTGCGCTTCTTAAGAATCTTCCGCGCTGAAAGAAATAAGTAAGGAGATCCATAATGTTAGATCGCACCACTTCCCAACAACCCTTATAGAATGAGAAAGAGAACATTCGGGTCTAGGGGCTTTATCGACATTCATGCTAAACACCACCTCCATAATTTTATCCTCCCGAAATGGTCTCTCTAACCAAATGGCATCCTTCTCATTAATAGTACATAAGTCCAGTCCATCCAATTCTGGCCTTCAGTCCAACCGCTCCCGATAAAGATTATGATAAAAGCTTATCATACATGCATATGGGTCTTGATCTTCTGTGGCTCTTCATAAGTAACCCCATCCACCTTTAACATAGTAATAGAATTGTTATGTCTGTTGGAGTTAGCAACCTTACGGAAAACTTGAGTGCATCTGTCCCCTTCTTTCAATCACTTGACCGGCAGGCGCGTGTGGCTGGCGGAAGGCCGGAGATGGTCGGATCGGAATCTGGGACGCGTGTGCCCGCTTGAGTTTCTCCTTCTTTGGGACTGTGATTTCACTGTTCCCTTTGATGGTGACGTCGCAGTAGGCCTCCGGTTGCTCGCCGTCATCTGCATTGTGATGTGGGTCTCTGATTTTAGGCCCACAGCTTGCGACTATGTGGTTTTCGGATGGTTGGCTGAAGATTTGTGGCGTAAGGCCGGTGGGGTTGGGTCGTCTGGGTGGGGTCAGGTTGCCGGTGGCGGTGTCGTGGCTGGTTGGGTGGTGGGGGGACCATCTCTAGAGGTTTTTTAGAAATACATTTGGATATCAAACAACGAAAAAAAAGGAATGACCACAGCAAAGTTTAAACAATGCTACTGCTAAATTGTTGTTGGCATCTAAAGCCTAGAATTCATTGTCCATGGCCTCACACCAAGCCGATGATTGAGATGATTCCATAGAGTTCCTGGGCCCAACAATACTGGAAAGTGCCAACACATAAGCTTTGTGTTCCGGTGACAGAGAATCATATCCCTAAGTGGTGGATAATTCGTAAGACTTGCTAGCTTCAGCCATGGAAATAGGTAGTGCAGAATTTTGCTCGAAAATCAGGTTGCAGTGGAATTGTTGTAAGTAGTTGGGAGGTCTCCTAGGTCTAGTAGATCTGCAGAGAGGGTTGGTATGTAATTGTGGAGGTGAAGATGGAGATATGGATTGAGGTGAGGATAGAGATATAGATGCAGGTATATAGGAAGATGAAGTTATTGGTAAGTGTGGATGTGGTCGTGTCATGAAATGGAAATATTTTCATGAAAGATGATATCTCTAGACAGAAAGATAGCATTTGTGTGTACATTATACAACTTATATCCCTTATGAGCAGGTGGATATTCAATGAAGATACATGGGATAGCACGAGGGTCAAATTTTGATCTCTGTCTTTGAAGAGTAAAAGCATAGCATAGAGAGCCAAACACTCTTAAGTGAGAATAGGTAGGTTTTACTAAAAATAGGATCTCATAGGGTGATTTATGTGATAAGGATAAACTAAGTATGCGGTTGATAAGACGGACGGATGTAAGAATGCATTCTCCCTAAACCTGATTTGAAGTTTAGTTTAAAATTTTAATGCTCTAGAAACATTCAACAAATGTTGGTGTTTACGTTCTACAATGCTGTTTTGTCGTGGTCTCTCAACACAACTAATTTGATGTGCAATGCTTTTGGAATTATAGAAATTTATCATGGCAAATTCAACACCATTATTTTTGATTTTGAGTTTCAATCATATAGAAAAAGGCTTGAATACGTTGTCTGGTTTGTGATTTGTTTCTCATTAGAAATGCCCAAGTGGACCTGCTATAATCATCTACTATAGTTAAAAAAATATTGTGAACCATCAAGAGATTGGGCTTGATAGGGACCCCAAATATAGTAGTGAATGAGCTCAAAATTGACTGAGAAACATGCACACTATCAAGGAAAGGTAAGCGATGTTGCTTTCCTATAGGACAAATATTACAATGAAAGTCAGAATTTGATACATTTTCATGTATAGACTTGTGTAACGTGGAGACTCTAGAACGAGGAACATGTTCTAACCTATAGTGCCATAATTCAAAAGGCAAACCAGTGGCAGCAGTAAAGCTAGGAATATAGTCATTGTTCACGACTTTATTATAACTATTATTTACAAGCACAGAAGAATTTGCATGGGACCGATGAGGTGTAGATTTTGTAGAGCAGGTAGTGTGTGAGAGTTATGATGCTCGGATTCAGGTACGGCCGTACGGGTATATACCTAAGTGTCAGATCTTTTATTTTCTAATATGTAGGATACATGGATATGGCTAAAAATAGTCCAAATCTTGGATATGTGTACGTAAGTATGTCTTTCAAACTTCAATTTTTTTCACTAATTCAAGCTATCATTTTGAATACACCAAAATCAATTATTCACAAATAAGAAAATGTGTATTGAATAAGGGGTTAAGATGAATAAAATAGAATTTTGGGGTTTAGTTTTTAATTATGGGATTACTAAATGTTATATAAAATAGAAGATGAGTGACTTGATTGTAATTTGAACTTAGTGGAGCACTATATGGAATCTATTTTCATTTTATACAAACAAAACCTTAAACCACGGATATTGAGACAGAGAAGGAAAAAAAGAAGAAAATGGAAAAGAAAAAAAAAAGAAAGAAGAAAAAAAAAGGGAAAACTTAGTGCCGCTGTCTTTCTCTACCCTCTCGACGGCGACTCTAGGTTTACAGAGAGTAAAAAGGGGAAAGAAAAAAAAGAAAGCAGAAAAAAAAAAAAAAAGAAAAAACCAAAAACGACGAAGTGTTTGGTTGAAATTTGGAGGATTTGATACATATTCTATACCCATACTTATGTCGTGTCGTGTCTGACACGGGTACTCCAACTATTTTGAAGAGTCCGAGCGTCCGAGCGTGAGAGACCATTGCTTGAAGGACTACGTAGCTCGAAGTGGTATAAGCCAGCTTCAAGCTTCCCCACTCCTTGAATATGAATATTAAGCAACAATGATGAGAAAAAATGAGTTTGCTGGTAGAAATCAAGTTACATTTGAATGAAGGAATACACAACACATTGGTCAAGGAAAGGGTTTCAGACTTCACTGTACCTATATGAGTCACAAGAGCATCATCTCCATTAGGAAGTTTAACATTGGCATTTATCACAACAGTAATATTGGTTAAGTGATTAATAGAGCACACCATGTGATCTGTGGCACCAGCGTCAATGATCCATTTATCCTTTACGTTAGAAACAGCTAAACATAAACTATTACCTGAAAAAGTTGAGGCATTAGCATGGTTGGTACTTGTGGTGAAGTGAATTGCATGCCACCAAGTGGGCTAACAACTCGATTTTCTTGACTCTGATCTGCAGCAATACCACAATGAAGAGCCAGATTTGAGAACTGAGTTTGAAGCTGTGGTTTAGTATTTGAGGACCTGCTAACATTGCTCTGGTGTGATAGTTAAATTGGCGAACACATTGGACACATTTGGAGGGGTATTAAGTCCAGTTACTTGATTAGCACTTGGAGTGGATTCCTTGCCTTTGTCTTTTGTCAACCTATGACCTGGGGATATCCATAAAGCTTGTAGCACTTTCCTTGTAAATGGTCAAGCATACCACACTAGCTACACTTAGGTCTGTCCTTCTTGAAACCTTGATTGTTATACACAGGTTTTTGGCTACCACCAGAATTCATTGAGCTAGCCATCAGCTCACTCACAAATGCAGTAGATTCGACATTAGTTTGGTTCGTAGATGCTACATCCTTTTGTTTCTCATCTTGTTGAACTAATGCAAACACCTTGTTCAATGGAGGTTGAGGCTCCATCATCAAATCTGGCTACGCACATTAGAATAGCAGTTATCTAATCCCATTAAGAACTGCAAAATCTATTCCTCTTCATAATAAGAATTGTGATTCTGAGGCCTATAGTTTGACAACTCTTCCCACAGAACCATTCCCTTGTGAGATCGAAACAATCAACTTCTTTAACTGTTAAATCCTAGGTCCATTGCTTATCTATCCTTTAATTCTAGCCAGATTTGACGCACCAAGTCCTTGTGCATACCACTAGGAAATAACTTATTAGGAATTGAATTTATGATACATGAAGTGACAATATTATTACACCTACGCCAAGCCGCATACAAAGGTGAATCTAAAGGAGGTTTAGGTATAGAATCGTCAATGAAACCTTATTTTTACCTCAGTGCCATTTCTATAGCATGACTCCATGTCGAGTAATTCTCATCAGAAATTACAATAGAAACAATCTACATACCTATGTTATCTCCACAGTATATGTGATAAGGATTCGAAGGATTTGTTACCATACGATGAGCAGCAGCAGCAACATCAATTGGATCTTTACCACGATGAGCATTCGGTGAAGGATTGTCAGTAGAGCCTTCATCTCTAGTCTCTGAGTTGGCAGCCATGAATGGAAGCTCCGATAAGCTCTGATACCATGTGAAATTTACTCCAAGACAAAGGAAATCATCCACAAATTCAGAGAAAACACAGATGAAGATGAAATTTCTACTCATTTATTAAAGGATGAAACATCGGTTTATATATACATCAATATGTACAATAACAGACATAACGACCTACTGTATAAATGACAGCTCAGCAGTTGTAACCACTTTAACCGAACTTTGGCTAAGTAAATAAATACCCTTGCTAATGCTACTCACTCTGCAAGATACTGGGTTAAATATGTTTTTCTTCATTTCTCTTTCAATAATGCATGTTTGAATAAAATGTATTCATTGTTGTTGTCATGGATTTTGTTCCTCGTTTCCTGTACTTTTGGGTCTGTTCAAGATTGAAACTGTTGAAGATATGAAAAGAATAATCTTTATGATATTTTTCCAATAATCTTTATGATATTTTTCCAATAGTATATGATTATTTTTCTTAATAGTTGATTGTGTAATTATTATCCAATATTTCATTTTAGAGTTATTTACAGTCTTATAAATAGGGTCTTTTACTTTGTAATAGAAACAAATTTATTATATACAATTTATAATAGTTTTCACATGGTATCAGAGCAATTTCGATCCTAAACAAATTAATCTTTGAATTTCGTTTCCCGACGAGCGGCCCGGCTACGAATGTTATTTTTCTTTTTTTTTTTTTTTTTTTTTTTTGTTCGGAGTTGGGCATTTTTTCCTCTTAAGCATGTTTGGAGTTTCTTCAGCTTTTGGTAATTTGGAATTTAGTCCAGTTTATTTGAAATTTGGTCGAGTTCATTTGGAATTTAGTTTAGTATATGTCAAGTTCATCTGAAATTTGGTCCAGTTCATTTGGAATTTGGTTTAGTATATGTCCAATTCATTTGGAATTTGATTTGGTGTTGATTCGGTGTATCCGAAATTTGAAATTTGCATCCAATTTATTTGGTATTTGTCGAGCTGGAATTTGAAAATTGCATCCAATTCATTTGGTATTTGTTAAGTTAGAATTTGAAATTTGCATCCAATTAATTTGGATATGAAATTTGCATCTCTTTGGTTTAGTAGTAGATGCATTAGTTACTTGCAGATATGGGTTTTCCTTCTTCCTCTCCAACCCGTATTGAGATTGACTATCATCTGATTTCTCCTTCAAGTCTTGGTGATGGTTTGGTTAGATTGGTGGATGATAATTTTTCATTAGTTATTTGTTTGGCTTGGTTGACATACAAGCAAATTGATTTATCTTTCAAACTCAATTTGATTGTTGCTACACCATATTGAGTTTGAGGGAGGGTGTTGAAGATATGGAAAGAATAATCTCTATGATATTTTTCCAATAGTGTATGATTATTTTCCTTAATAGTTGATTGTATAATTAGTATACAATATTTCCTTTTAGAGTTATTTACGGTCCTATAAATAGGGTCTTTTACTTTGTAATAAAAACAATTTTATTATATACAATTTATAATATTTTTCACAGAAACTATAAGACTTTGCACGATATTCTTGTAGGTTATATGCAAATGTAGTTCAAATAATGCAAGAATGTCAATTCAACTATCATTTATTTCCAGAATATGGAGAAAATAAACTTATTTGTTTTTTAGTTAACTTTGAAGTAATTTGGGTACATTCGCTTCAAGAGAAATTTAGAATTATGGGCTATAAAAAATTATACACGTAAATTCATGCTTAATAGTTTACTGTGATCTGATCTATTCGTTAACCAAAAATTGGAGTGAACACTTCATTGTGTGCTTGCTTTTCCTTGTGCAAATGTTATTGCCATCAAATACTAGAGATTCTTTATCTTTTCTGGTTCCGTTTTTTCTTTTTTGAAAATTTTGAAAGTACAAATCTATCCAATAATGCAAAAGGCTGGCCTGACAGGTAATGAGTACAATGTTTCCTTAAAAGGTTATTAGAAAGTCTGGAATGTTGCAAAATTTTAGGAGACCAATTCAAGCATTTGATCATTTCATTCTCCATCACTTGCACACATTTAGGCTGCAATAATACGTTCCTCTCTTATTTGCTTGTGTTACCAGGAAGAGTATGTCATGGAGAAGCAGCTACAATGCATCAAAGAGGAGAGCCCTCGGGTTTTTCTTCTGCACAATGTGTAAATAAGAAAATGTTTTACAGCAAGCTATATCTTCCAAGAGGAAGCTTTTCGTTACCTGGATACACATATAACTCATCTCCCCACACTACCGGTCGCTCAAAGAGTAATTTTTTTAGATCAAAATCGACATCGCCTGTTGAAGCAGATTACTTCTCGGTGTCCCAGCAACTGAATGAGAACTTTCTATTCATCAATCGTAGGCAAAGAATGAGAGGAATATGTGAATGCAGCATTGTTTCAGCATATTTCAATGACAACCGGGTACAACCAAGAAAGTTGGATAAACTTGGCTTCTTTGATGGTCAAATCCTTTCATCAAAGCATACAATAGTAACAAGTACCCGAGCTGACTTCAAATCTGAAGATCATGACATAATAGGAGCTAAATCAGAGGCCGTTGGATCGTCTGAGATGGCAAGTGAAGCTGTTTTATCACAACCATGGTGGAAGCAGTTTCCAAAGCGATGGGTGATGGTGCTGCTTTGTTTTGCTTCCTTTCTGTTGTGCAATATGGACCGTGTAAGTCTTTTTTTGCATATCAATATTTGATGTATTTCTATGAAGATTTCATACTGTAATTTATATACTCATCATCCAATGCAGTACATTAAATTCAGCGGCTTTCACTTGCAAGTTGCTTGTAAAATTGAGATAAAATCATTTTCATCGGTTCTAATTTGTCCACTTCTATGCTTATAGGTGAACATGAGCATAGCAATACTTCCAATGTCGAAGGAATTCAACTGGAATAGTGCTACCGTTGGTCTAATTCAGTCATCATTCTTCTGGGGATATCTGCTCACACAGGTTTTACTCATTATATCTTTGCAACTTTTGAACAGGAATAAGGTTATTCCCATCTTAACATGTCCTTTGATCAAGCCTCTTGCAATGAAATATTTTATCTATTGCATATTATTTAATGGACAGAGAAAATTCAGAGTTAAGCATGCAGCTTTTGTTCAACTAAATTCTTTATTGCTTTTGTATGAATTCCAATTTAATCTCCAATGTTATGGTTGTGATCGCTATGTTTATGATTCGATAGAACTTTGAAATTTATACTGGCGTCAAGTGCTAGCGGTAAAATATCTTCAAATGGTAACTCCTAGAATTTAAGGGCATGGCAACTTATATGGTTGGGGCATACATTTCATAGCCCTATAGAAGCACATATCACAAGCGATGTGATCCCAGTAACACGTTGATAGAGAGAGGCAGACCAAAATTAACATGGCCTGATGTGGTTGGGTAACATTTCATTACATTGAAACTCTTTAGTAGATATAGCTGTAGAACAGAGACATATAGCTGTAGAACAGAGACAAGTATAATAGAGTTTCAAAGCCATATTTAAATTTAGTCTTTCATCATCTCATGCACCCCTCAGTGTTATAATTTTTTATGTTTTATCTTGGTCACACTCTTGACCTGGATTAGCCTGTTAGCTTAGCTATGTCACATCTTTATGCATCTGATTTATTTGCTTTTAATAATTACTAGTTGACTATAGTTTTCAATGGAGTCACTTTAGGACAGTTATCCATCCTGTACTTAGTTTGCTTATGTTTCTCTGTCAAGTAGATTGTTGGAGGCATATGGGCAGATAAAATTGGTGGGAAGCTAGTACTTGGTTTAGGAGTTGTTTGGTGGTCAGTTGCAACAATCTTGACGCCTATTGCTGCCAGAATCGGGCTTCCTTTCTTACTTGTCACGCGTGCCTTTATGGGCATTGGCGAGGTTAGCTGCATCTATGCTTTTCTATGGTTTTATTGAAGATTCTCTACATAAGAGTTTGATATTCTCTGTGATCGTGGAATCAAGTTCTTATTTGTACTTATTGCCCCTATTTGCTTTAGATAAAAATTAGATTTTTAGTAGCTTTTTTATAAAAGTTGATGGAATGTGTGGTTAAAATTAATTGTTGACTTTGACTTAGATTTTAATCTAACTTTTTAGTTGAACCATACAAGGGCATTGTAAGTTTTGACAGCATTATTAAACTTTCAAGTCTTTCAACAGAGGAGCCTTAGAGGATATAATTTCCATTGCTAATTGTTTAGAACTTGATAACAGTTATTCTACTATTGTGTCCCTGTTTGGTACACATTCTTTCAAAATACATTTTTTTCAAAACTCATTTTCAACCACACATTCTTCATTAAAATTATATTTTCCATCACATCAATAACTTTTTTTACTTTTTAAATATATATTTCCCATATCACTATTTAAACTACATTCTTTCTTCAATAATATCCATCAAACACACCTTGTATCTTTTCTTCTTAAAAGCTGTGATTTAATTCCTAGCATTTTAGTTTATCCATCTGATTCATCTGATTAACATGAGTTCTGATTGTGGCATGAAATTGTCCTGCATATATCTTATTGTTCAGTTATTGCTCTTGTAGTATACCAAGTACAAATATATGATCAAAATGTGATTCCTGCTAGTGCATTCACCCACGTGTCATGTAGTATATATGGAATCAAGATGTTAATGTTATTATTTTATGAATATTTTCCCAGTTGCAATTTTTCTGTAAATTCCTCATCTTATATGTTATGTTTAAATATAAAAATGCAAGCCGTAAGCATCCTTGTGAGTGCATGCTTTTCATTCTAATGTGGTTCATTTTATAATCAGGGCGTTGCTATGCCTGCTATGAATAATTTGTTATCTAAATGGATCCCTGTCTCCGAGAGAAGCAGATCACTTGCTCTAGTATACAGCGGTATGTATCTTGGTTCAGTAACAGGTTTGGCTGTATCTCCTGTATTGATCCACAAATTCGGGTGGCCATCCTTGTTCTATGCTTTTGGTTCCCTTGGAAGCATCTGGCTTGCACTGTGGTTGAAGAAAGTAAGTGTTTTTATTTTTTATTTTTTTTGGCTGTATTAACATGATAAGAAGCACTTCTATTTCCTAAACCAGAGAAAGGAGGTAAATAACCCTGATATAATTCTTCTCGAGGTTGAACAGAGTTTTAAGAAAGTCAATATGTTCATGTAGAATTCAAAGCATCCCAAAATTCTTTTTGAAATCCTAAATCTTAACTTGTAGGCACACAGTTCACCAGAAGAAGATCCGGAACTGAGTGCAGAGGAAAAGAAACTAATATTGGGAGGCAGCACACAGAAGGAACCTGTCTCTAAAATTCCATGGAAAAGAATTTTATCCAAGGCACCTGTCTGGGCTCTTATTATCTCCCATTTCTGTCATAATTGGGGTACATTCATTCTTTTGACGTGGATGCCTACTTACTATAACCAGGTATGCTTATCTATCGAATGATCTGCAACTGATAGATATAATCTGTTTCGATAAACTTTTTGTCCATCTAGATGTTAATATCACTGGAAGTCTAAAAATTCAGAAGTAAATCATTTCTAACTAGCGTTACAATGTGTTTGTTTGTGGGGACATGCATTTTTTTGTTAATATGTCTATTAAGATGAACTGCGAGATGATCTTTCAAATTTCTCCCGATTAAAGTACCAGTCAATTATCTAGTGCATACCCCATGGCAACCGTGTATACAAAGTTGAGTTATTGTTTATCAAAAAAATATAAGGTGTTGATTGTTATTTCAATACAACTAAAGAGCAAACATGACAAGAAGGGAATACATTATATGACTACATCAACAAAGTGAGAGGTTCTGCAAAAAGATCTTCGAACCATTCTTTACTCGCTTTCCTAATTTCTTAATCAATGTGGACATTCTGTACTTCAGGGTTAGAACCAAGAAGTTATTTTTTGTTACCTTTCCATCATATTATGATTCGTAACTACCATGGAGTTTCCATTTATCAAATTTGAACATGAAATCTTTGTTATAAACAGTTCCCTCATTTATCTGCCGTATGCTAATATTTACGTGCTGATCAACTTCTCCAGCATCTCCACTTGTTATCTCTTCTTGGGGCATGTAACATTGAACTAGTTTTTCCAAGTAGAACTCCAAATTACATGATATATCAAGAGACGTGATGGTGGAAATGTTCCAGTGGATGTGATTCCGGGGTTCAAAAACTAAGCTAATCCAACAAGAAAACTAATTATTTTTCATTTGATTGTGATGGTTTTCTTAGGTATTGAAGTTCAACCTCACTGAATCTGGACTGCTCTGTGTGCTTCCATGGCTGACCATGGCCGTGTTTGCTAATATAGGTGGTTGGATTGCAGATACCCTTATCAGCAAAGGTCTTTCAATTACATCAGTTCGTAAGGCAAGCATTTAATTTTTCTTGAATCTCTGAATTAGCAAGCCAGCTTTAATGGTGTTAAATTGTGCTGTCAATATATTTACTAGAAGTCTCTGCCTGCTTGAATTTTTTTTCCCCAAACGTTAAATTAGGCAGACATTCTATGAAGCAGGGACACTCCTACTAGGTCGGTGTGTCCATTTGGACACTCCTCCAAATAGCCACATACTGTTTCCTATTTTTTTAATATATTTTTTAATTTTCCAGTGCTCAAGGATACTTTTAAGTACACTCTTCGGGCAAGTGTTTGACATGTCGTGTGCCATGTAATATGTGAAAGGCATAAAAAATTCAATTTTGCTATACTAACATCATGGTTGACAACTTTGTTTACACTCCATGATGTGACACACTGTTTTGCCATTCATTTTAACATACAACAATCAACGACATCGATTTTTACACATCATGGAATGTCATCCATGATATATAAAAGTGATGTACAAGTAGCTTAATTCTAAAAAAATTATTATAAAATGTTAAAATTTTAAAAAATTTAGATCGGCGTGTCCCCAACGTATATGTGTCCTACTTTCTAGATGTGAAGAATATTATAAATTGTATATAATAAACTTGTTTATATTACAAAGTAAAAGACCCTATTTATAGGGTTACAAATAACTGTAAAAGGAAATAAATATAAAAGGAAATATTATGCAATCTACTACTAAGGAAAATAATCCTACACTAAAAGGAAATATTATAATTGCAATCTTTGACGATCTCTGGAATCTTATTCAATATCCTTGACATCCCCCCTCAAATTGATGCTGGTAAAATCATCAATTTGTAATCATAAATTGATGACGATGACAATACTTGTGTCCACGAAGAAGAAATCCAAATCAAAGCAACCAACGACGAAAAGTACCGACGACAAGAGATCAAGAACAACAAAGAACCACTCCAAAACCACTTCAAGAACACTCCAAAGAAACAACGAGAAATCACGAAAAACTACGAGAAACCACCGAAGAAGAGTCACACGTTGAAAAAAAAATTCAGTCAACCGTGGACGACCAGAAGAACCCACACCTAAAAGGTTAAGTTGTGACCCAAGAGAATCGAAGATTCAACCACTGCAAAGACACTCCAGAGAGCTCACTCACCAGTAAGAATTTCCAAAGGAAATTGACGAAGTGTGCCGACACACACAGCGAACTCTATCTGTCGGGAAAACTTAGTTGAACATATAATTCATGTTCCAACAAAAGTTCTAACGCCAAAACACCGGCCAAAACCAAAACACCGGCCAAAACTGGACATATACTAAACCAAATTCCAAATAAACTGGACCAAGTTCCAGATTACCAAAAGCTGAAGAAACTCCAAACAAACTGCAGAAACTGAGTTGTGGCCACCGGAATGTGATGCGACTTTGTAGTGATACATCCGAAAAGAAAATAAAAAAGAAAAACATTGGTAGCCGGACGAGCGGCTCAAAGCCGCTCGCCGGAAACGAAATTCAAAGGTTAATTTGTTTAGGATCAAAACTGCTCTGATACCATGTGAAGAATATTATAAATTGTATATAATAAACTTGTTTCTATTACAAAGTAAAAGACCCTATTATAGGGTTACAAATAACTGTAAAAGGAAATAAATATAAAAGGAAATATTATGCAATCTACTACTAAGGAAAATAATCCTACACTAAAAGGAAATATTATAATTGCAATCTTTGACGATCTCTGGAATCTTATTCAATATCCTTGACACTAGAAAATCACGTATCGCCGTGTCCACATTCATGTCCGTGTCAGTGTCCGCGTCGCGTGTCTGTGTAAGTGCAGCCTAGCAGACAGTATTGTCTGATATTTCATGGTCAAATGTTGGTATATCATATTTTCCCCATTCCTGGAATGACTCTCCGTTACTGCTACAGATAATGCAGTCAATTGGGTTTTTAGGCCCTGCCTTCTTTCTAACACAGCTTAAGCATGTGAAGACACCTGCTCTAGCTGTGCTATGCATGGCATGCAGTCAGGTATGAGCTGTTTTGTTAACACATAATTTGACTATTTTCTTTGAATCGCATAACTAAATATAAATTGTTTGTGCTTCTTCCAAAGGGATCGGATGCATTCTCTCAGTCTGGACTGTACTCCAATCACCAAGATATCGGGCCTCGTTATGCTGTGAGTTTTTTCTTATCTTTCCATACTGCAAAAAAGGTGTATAATATACAAAATCTCCACCTGGTTTCAATCTGTATCTAAGAAGAAAAAAGATTTTTTTCGTACTTTTTAAGAGTTGAACTTGCAAGAAATCTGAAGAGTATAGTAATGTCTTTGGTCCCAAATTTGTCTTTTACCTACCATGTCAATTTTTGTTTCATAAATTGCTATCGCTAGGATTTGGGAAGATTTTTCAATTTTTGGGTGTCCTTCTCTAAGTAGCCGAATGTTTCCCACTTATCATGCTGACAACAGTATACTATGTTTTCTTTTTACCTTAGTTGAAAAATATACTTCTATATTGCAGGGAGTACTGTTGGGACTATCTAATACAGCCGGTGTACTGGCTGGCGTATTTGGTACCGTTGCAACTGGATACATACTCCAAAAGGGTACAACCAAATCCCGTACTTCACTTTTATGCATGCTCATTTTCTGCATTGTAGTTAAAATTGACTCCCGGTTTCTCATTTCAATTGATTCTTGAATTATAACTCTTTGCAGGTTCATGGGATGACGTGTTCAAAGTGGCTGTTGTACTGTACATCATAGGCACATTGGTGTGGAACTTCTTCTCCACCGGAGAGAAAATTCTGGACTAGATTGCCAGGAAACTATAGGAAGATCTGCTAGATAGCTACACAGATACAGCAAAAAGACACGATGGGCATAATAACAACAGCAATGAATACCTATGGGAATGAAAAGGAGGAGCGAGTAAATAAGAATAGAACACAAATATTTACGTACTTCTTTACCATGTTGGATCACCTCGACTGTTGCTCTTGACTACTCTCAGATAGGAGAAACATCCAGCAGGTTGCTTTGATGCTTCCTACACTAAGCTTATGCCGAGATAGTCAAATCCGTAAATGTTAATGGGACAACTTCCCGACTAGTGTTTTCTTTAACTCATAAGGTGCTTCAATTCTTGAACTATCAGCAAAACTTGTGTGGACCTTAACATTTTGTTCTGCGGGGAATATGATTTCTGTTTTCCTTACATTTTTGTTGGCGTGTTTCAATTGATAGATATAAGCTGGAATGTAATTAATTACTCTTAGGCCATCTGCTTGGGCATGGCCGGTTACCTGAAAATTGCAGACTGTGCTAGTCCTCGGCCGAGGGGGCCCGCACAGACCGTTTTACATCTCTAGATACAACAGAAGGGAGGTTGCTAAATCAAATTGTCATAGATTTGGATTTGTTGGATTCCTTGCAATAACCGAAGGCCTATAAGATATTGTTGGCCTTCAACAAAAGAAAATTACAAAAGTAGGCCATGCTGGTAAAATTACAATTTCCCAGAATGCAATTCCATAATGAGCTGCTTAAATAGTTGCAAAGATGTACTTCTCTATTATTACCAAAACACAAATTCAGACTGCCTATGAGATATGATTGTGGTTTTTACAGCAATTACACGAATAATTTTCGCGCTCCATCAATTGTTACACAAAGATTGGGGGGTGTGTAGTTAAAATTAAAGTTTGACCGGTTGAAAAGTTGATAAAAATTTTAGAAATTTTTCATCAAGCACTAATGGTCCATTTGATTACAAGAGTGAAATTCAGGTGAAAAAAAAATGAATTCTAGATAATTGAATTGCCTAGAATTGTTTTCTTGGGAATTGTTAATTAATTGTGTTCGATTTCTATAATTTTTCTTTTGGAAAATGTTGAAATTCTGAATTTTTTGGTAGTCGTTTGACTTTTTTTTCATGGAAATTTTCTATTAAAGGGTTTTTTTTTTTTTTTTGTCCATCGAATTTGTTTTCATTGCCCCCAAAAAAAAAAAAAAAAAAGTAACCTAGGTGGAAATTGGTTTTCCACAAAACCAAGGAAAAAGTAACCGTGTGAGTCAAACCATGAAAATAAATTTCATGGAAAATATAGTGTATCGAATAAGGTAAAAGTAGAAGTTGGAATTTTTTTTCCATTTTCCATAAAAATTTTGGGTGAATCAAACCGGCTCTAAATGTAATTAGACCCATAACAATAATATGCCATCAGAATATGTTGGTTTTATTAATTCTTTGTGTTGTAAAATGTCAATTGTTTGCTTGGCAAGATTTGTGTGCTTTTTAGGTTTTGTAGTGGATACTTGCATTCTTTTCTATGCTATGAACTATGAAGTTGTATGCCAATTGAAGAACCAATTATTAAAGGTCAATAAACTACAAATATAAAGAATCTATATATCATCTGTGATAATATTTTTGGAGTGGTCACATGAATACTCGTAGTCACATAATGTTACATCATGTCACAGAGAACACTATAGGGATTTGTTTAGCAACTATGGAAACATTTGGGCAACACATGTTTATGAATAATTAGCAAAAGAGGGGAAAAAAAAAGAGGCATAAAAAAAACCACTAGTCTTCGACATTTCTCACCTTCTCATTCCATGTGACTTTTTACCCCATAAATTTTCATGTCGGAGAGTAGAAACATATCAACCACCACCTTAGATCACTTCAACCATCATGTCAACACCAATCCCACGGCCAATGCCACCGGCATCGCCACCTATACGACATTTTTCGTTACTAGTGACAACTTGTTTTTCTTTCATAATACTTGATGCTATAGATGTTAGATCCCTTGGATGGACATTCACTTTGAGGCCATACTTCATGAACAATGTCAATGACATCTTTTGCTCCACTTTGTGGCCGGCCACCACCGTCAGCCTGTAGCGAAGCAGCACTGCTGCCGCTATCGACTTCATTTGTAAGTAGGCCAAGTCCTTGCCTAAACATGTTCTTGGACCAGCATTGAAGGAGACAAACTTGTAAGAGTTATGCATTGTGAACTTCTTGCTTTCAGGGGATAACCATCTTTCTGGCTTGAACTCTAGGCAATCCTCACCCCACGTGGACTTCATTCGTCCAGCCGAATATATTGAATATGTAACCGATGATCCTGCAGGGACAAATGTACCGTCTGGCAATGTGTCATCTGCCACAACATGCTTGGAGTCCTCAGGAACCGAAGGGTACAACCGGAGTGTTTCGGATAATGCTGCTTTTAGGTATACCAAGCGATCGACTTCTTCGTATACTAAAGGATCATCAACCCAAGACTCTATGTCGATCCCGCGTGCATCGATCAGAACGGTGCATATTTCACGTAGAATTTTCTCTTCGACCCTTGGATTTTGCATGACCAACCAGAAGAACCAGCTCAGTGCGACGGATGAAGTGTCCCGTCCAGCTAGGATGAAATTGAGCGCCACCTGTTGCAAGAATTTGTCTGAGTAGGACTCTTTTTTCTTCATGAATCTTGATAGTAAGTCATCATGTGCATTAGCATCTTTATGCTTATTCATCAGCTCGAGCTTACGTGTCTTGATGATGCTGGACATATACTTGTCCACGTTTACGAGACTCCGGCTCAAGCTGACTTCCATTCCGAGCCGTAGCAATTTCTTCAGCTTCCATACAACTTCAGGAAAAATAAACCGCTGCAATGATGCCTCGGTGGCTCGATCAAATGCGGAGGCGAAGCTATTATTCGGCATCTCAGGCGCAAGAGTTTCCGGGTCCTTCCCAAAAGCCAAGCCACATATGTTGTCAAAAGTGAGCCGAAGCAATAGATCTTGCAAATCAACCGGCTTGACTTCGATTTGAGCTGTCTTGAGAATCGGACAAAACCGATTCTTGATGGCCCGGTTCACCCACTTACCCATAGCTTGACGTAGGGTACGTGTTGTGAACTCGAGGGCGGCCGTCTTTCTTTGAACCAGCCACGTATCACCATCCGAATTGAAAATCCCCTGGCCGAGTAGATCATGAAAAACGGCCTGCCAAGTTGGACCTTTCGGATAATTATCAAACCGGTTTTTCAAGATGTGCTCTAAATTCTTAGGATCACAAGTGACTGTCACAAGGCCTTGTTTCCTGGCCAGGAAAGGGATGGCACATATACATGTCTGGTACGTGCCGCCACATGCGCGGAGGTTATCGACAATCCACTCGTGCATCTGCTCGGAGTTTTCGATAAGGCCTGGGAGACTGCCCAACACGGGCCAAACACGCGGGCCTTTCAATGACTTGGAAATGAAAGTAAACCATAGTAGATAACAAATGACCGCAACGAAAAACAACAATGCTACATATATATCCATTTCTCAAGAAACAATAAAAAACCTAACAAATCCAATGAATCGAACTAAAAAACTTGAAACTCTTTACTGATTTTTGCATAAAAAATTGTGGGTTGCTGTTAGTTTAATGGAATTTTCAGAATTTTGGGATTGTGACAAAATTGAAAGATGTGCAAAAGGGGTAGAGAAAAATTCAGTTTGTGATGAAGAAAAATGAACTTTGCTCGGGGTAATTTATAGATCAGAATAATTGAATAATTACTGAGGCCAGTCTTTCTTGAATTCCACACTTCTCTCTCTCTAAAATGCCATAAATGCATACCAGTGGCAGTTGGAATTGAAATTCAAGATAAAACAAGAAACCCAAAAGAGAATCAAATCTGCAAAAAAAGCCAAAAAGAAACACTTACATGAGCTTCTTCAAACTCCAAAGCAAACCCACTCTCTCCTCTCTTTTTCTCTCTCTCTCTCTCTGTAATTCCAATTTCAACTATTTTCTGCAGGGAAAAGCGCTCGGCTCTTTAAATTCATGCATTTAATGAAGGGAATAAATGAGATTGGTTGCGAGAACACAAAATGAGATCCCGTTCTATTAAATTCAAGAAAAATGCACAAAAAAAACCAAGATTTTGCTTATAATTTTCTTGGAAATCATGGGTTAACTCAAGAAAATGCAGTAAATAAAGCCAAGAATTTGCTTATAAAATTCATTCATAAATGAATCACGGGAGAAAAAAATGCAGAATTATTAAGCCTAAAACTTGTTTATACTTTTTCTTGAAATCATGGGTTTGAATTGGATCTTGTGGCTGGTTACAGTTCGGTGAACAACCCACCAACAATTTATATCGATGGTTTACATTGCGTGAGTCAAAATTCAATTTAAAATATCTTTATCCTTTTGCATGCCAAGAAATTTAAAAAAAAATTCAAAGTTTGACTGTCTTGAATGCAAGATAAAACTCAACCATTCTGCTGCCATGATTTTCGTGCAAAGAAAAAAAGTCAACTTCACTGCCACAGAATTTTTTGATAGAACAATAACCACACCTGATTTGGAACGCGAGCCTTTTCTTTCATGCCAATCTATGGGCGATTATCATCCTAACTTGTAAAAGGAATTTGGGCAGGAATTTATGTATTTATTTTATCTCTTTTCATTAGAACCATAGTCTATCTTTTATCAAAAAACTTGACAAGTACGTAATCTTTTATAATTGGATTAGAGATGAGGGAATTTGAACTACGGTTAGTCATTTGTCTAGATTTCATGTTAAAAATATGTGTTGTTTTGCTTAAAATAATGTTTTAGCAAATAAGTGAGGTGTAGTAAAAAGAGTAGTAACGGGGTCAACAATGCCGAAATTCAGAAACTATTCACCTTTGGAAATATATTATCTCAAGCGATTAGAGTTCAAAAACCAGAAGTTGTACACTTTTATGCATTTGTTTCAACTTCGATATTTATCATCACCAATGATGATTTTTGTGAGCTTGAAAGTTAACTATACAGGTACTTATAGTACACTGTGTTGGATTAAGAAGATAACAGTAGTCATTAAGAGGGATGTATGATTAATTAGGGAGAATAAGCCCCAGCTTGAGCCTCATTTTTGTATGAAAGTGTGTGTTTGAATAATGATTTCTTGGAGAATATCTGGTTAAAAATAACGTAAAGTTTTCGATTTATGTATAAAATTATTTAATAGGAGAATGTGTGGTTGAAATTGGATTTTGAGAAAAAATGAGTTTTTTAAAAGAATGGAAAGATAGGATTAAAATGAATTATGGTGTATTGTTCTACGACATTTTGTGTTACACTAAATTAAAAAATGTATTATAAGTATTGAAAACCAACAAAATGAGAACAATTTTTAATTATAAGTAATGTTTTTACACATAGGTAATTCACTTATAAGCAAAGAAGTATAAATAAATTTTTGACATATAAGTGAAGTTTCAGTTATAAATCTTTTTACTTACAAGTGTTTGCTCACATATAAACTTATTAATTTATAAATGATTTATATATTTCAATTCAACTAATTTTTCTCTTATAATTCATAAGATGGTGAATTAATAATTCAGTTTAAATCCATCTCATAGAGTATATTTGGCGTGTCTTCAAACTTCAAACTTTTGTTTCATACATTATAGAATTACTTTCAAACTTTTGAAACTCAAAAACGTGTATAAGCTTATACTGAGTCATTAGTGCCAACCTTGATATAATATGTTTGTCTGCTATTAATAGAGTAAGAAAAATAATAAATGGTGTTGGAGATATTGCACCGACAATGTGCATGAATTATATTATCAAAACATACATTTTACTTGCACAAAATCAAACATAGTTTCGACTTACCAAAATATAATTTAAGAAGACAAAATGATAATTATTGAAACTGAATACGTAACGATGGATTTAATCATTTCCATTCTTCAACAAAAAACATTTCTTATAATCAAAAGAATAGTTAGTTTTTCTGAAATCAAATCTCAAATTCAAAGAAATCGGAAAATAAAATAGGAAATGCAAGTAATTGGATTGGTCAAGGCAAATGTTTAACACTTTTTCCTTAAGATGAATTTGTTATGCATCGGTACTAACGATTTTTCGACAATCATCTTCCAAAATACAAGGACCCGTCTCGCAATAACAGCACTCCAAATTACGTAGACCAACGAACTCTTAACGAAATTCTCTCTCTACCGAACCATGTTTTTTATGAGAGAAAAGACCATTTTTACAAAGAGTTTTTATGCAATGCAACCAAAAAAATGATATGAAATTATGAATTGAATTAATAAAATCTAAACACATGGGATCTATATATAGTAGTTAGAAATGTTTGTCTTAAAAGATATAACCATACAAGAGGACACACATCTTGAAATTTATCTCTATACACGAAGAGACAAATTCATTTGAAAATATTCATGGCAAAAATCATGATCTTTCATATGGAAAGACACACATATCCATCCAAATATTTTATAAAATATTTCATAATATTCTATGCGATGTTCCAAGAATTCACGTATTTAATCAACTAAAATTTGGCTTAATTTCTCATTCATCAAATAATGAGTTCCATTTAAATAATCTTTTAAAATTTGTTAAACCCAATTTTCGATATAAGATTTCAACAATCCCCCACATGAATGAAAATAAATATAAATGACTATGCAAACACTAGTAAAAAGAGTGAAAAAATATTGCAACAGGCTAGGTAACTTCCATCATTGAACCTTCCTTAGTGAAATACTATTGGATTTACTTGGCTAATTGATGTACACGATGTCTTGAACCATTCAACCGTTGGTGTAAAACAAGACAACAATACTCACATAATATCTTCATTAAACCGTTCGTGATTCTCATAACTTAGTTCATTTTGGTCCTGAACCATTCTTGAGTTTTATAAGTGTTTAGAAAATTTCAGCATTTGAATAATTTTCATTTAAGCGGCCCCACTTCACACTTACATATGTGACCTCCTATTATGAGTATTCTACCCTACTCCACTTGACATAATCAAGATATAGAAATTAGGGAAAATTGTAGCTATGATCCCTAACATTTTCGTTTTTTGTAGACTTTACCTCAATCTTCACTTTGTGCCACCATAGGTCTCAAACATTTCAAAAATATGGGGCAGAGACCATTACTTGACCAAATAAGTTGATTTTAACCAAATTTAAAATGGGTAAAATGGTTTTGTTTTGTTTTAATTATTTTAAGAGATAAATAATAAAATTACCATTTTATCTATTTTAAATTTGGTAAAAAATCAGCTTATTTGGCCAATTAACGGTCAAATGGATGGTCCATCCATTTGTACCTCTGTCGCATATTTTTGAAAGGTTTGGGACTTGTGGTGGCACAAAGTGATGGTTGAGGTAAAGTCTGCAAAAAAAAAAAAAGTTATGGACTACGGTGCAATTCTCCCTAGAAATTATTAAAAGAGCATCTTAACCTCTAATCATTCTGCAGAAAACACTTTAATATCATATGAATGAGTGGAAAAACATTTTCACAAGTTGTTCCTTGAATTTTCATAACTTAGTTGTCCCCTTGAACTAGTGATGGTAATAGGCCGAGCTAGCTTACCCGCACGAGCTCGCACGAGTCAAGCTCGGTTTTGGGGCAAGCTCGACTCGTGTCCGAGCTCACCCTTTGTGAGCCGCTCGGCTCGCAAGCTCGTTATTTTTTAATAATAAGTAAGTTGAGTTCCATCTATTGCAGAAACTATTGGCCATCGACGTTCATAATTTCGCCAGAATTCAATTACCTTTTTTGAACTTCTTTGTTACTAGGAAAAGTATGACGAAAGTAATCAATTAATTCAGATGGCAACACAGTTGGACTATTACTCGAAGTTTGAGTACATGCAGTGGAAGACAGACTACTACTACTAGAGGAACCACATGCATATGCAGTTGAATTATATCTATATGAGTTCATGCTTTCGAATAAATTTAAAACTTCAGCATCATCATCTGTTATATTAGTGGGAGGAGTAGATATATGTACATGAGTAATATGTGTACTCATTCGTTAAGCATATAACTCATACAATTCACATAACGTTTGTTCCAAATTCCTATAAGTAATAGGTACATTAAAAGTTAAAGCATTTGGAATTTCATCAATTACAAATTTAGTACTCGATAAATTATATCAGGAGTCTATAAAGCATCCTAAAGAAAATAACATATGCAATTTTTCTCAGTATTTTCTAAATTTTAAATCCATGGAATATATAACCGCCTGAAAACCATGGTCATTTTGAAATCTCTTAAAAGCACTAGCAACTATATAAAGATGTTGAAAAATCATACAACTAATGGGATAATAAACACTAGACAATATAGTTGTAAACTCATAAAAACTTGTCAAAAAATTTTTAATTTTAAAAACTATATTCCAATTAGATTCATTCAAGATAGTATCGTCTTCGTCTCTAACATATTTATTGTTATAAAATTCAGTAATTAAATATTCAAAACTTTCACATGATTTTAATAATAAGTAAGTTGAGTTCCATCTATGGCCTACGTTAGTAATCAATGTTTTTGTATGCGTCATCCTAGCTTCTTTACAAAATTCTTCAAATGCTTATTTTCTGCTAGGTGTAATTGTGATATATACAAGTGCATTCCTAATTCAGTTAATTTCATCCTTAATATGTTTTAAACCGTCTTGTACTATTAAATTAATTATATGGCATACACATCGAATATGAAATAAATAACCACCAAAATTGGGTTGAAGTGCTCTATGCTATTTATTGATAACAACCTTATTTACACTAGCGTTGTCGAACGTAAAAAAAATGAATTTTACTTTCGCATTTATACTCTCTAATAATGTTTCTAATAGCATTAAATATAGTTTGGGCGTTGTGCGAATACTTAATAATCTTAAAAGCAATAAGTTTTTTATGTATGATTCAAAGTGGGTCTATATAGTGTGCAGTTGCAGCTATATAACATCTCTTATTAATCACTTCTCACATATTCGAAGTTAAAGATATCACACCCCCATATTTTTCTAAATCCGTAATCAATGGTTGTTTTGAATTAAGAAAATATTCAATTGTATCAGAACGAAGAATATTTCGACTTACTTCAACGTATCTCGATTACAGATATTTTTTGACGAAATTTACGAAATGTTAGTTGTTCGCTATTGCTAGTGGCAACTCTGCCACGGCAACGAATTTCACCATTCCCGTTCGAGCTTTCTCATCCGAATACATCAACATAGAAAGTGGCGTAGTAGTAGTACCGACGCTTGGAGTACCAAACTGTAGTTACGTTTGACTAGCTGGAAGAAGCCCATGTTTGGCCGCACATGTTTTGTAGTGATGGTTGAGGTGGATAGTTCCCATGCCTTTTTGTCATGCTAGTCGTTGTTGGCAGTATTTATATACTGCTTTTGTTTTTGAAAGTCTATCGACTACACGACCAGTTTGAACCAATTTAAAATGGTCACAACATTTTGCCTGCTTCTTCCCCTTTCTCTTCTCTCTTGCATCGAGAATATTTAATGTAGGTTTTTCATCTTGTTCCAAATAAATCGGAACACTAGGATCAACATAAACGTCATCCAAATCAATTGGATGACTACTTTCATGAACGTCGAAATGTTGAATGTTTTCTTGAATTGGAAATTCATTGAGATTGGCGAATTCATTCTCAAATTGATTTTGGGCAGGTGTTTCGCTTTTCAAACCGAACAAGCTTTCAATAAACGATTGTGAATCCATTTGTGAATAATAGAAATTGAATATTGAAGACTTGAAGTAGAATATAGAAATGTAGAATTGAGAAGTGAATGAATATTATGTAGTAATGTATAAAATGAATTGTAAAATCAAGATAATACTGTAAGAAAAAAATGTATAAAAGGATTATATAAAATGAATGAATACTATTGTCGAAGAGGATTTGTAAATGGTAGAGAATGGAGAGTAGAGAATAAGAGATTGATATTGTCAGTACGTTTGGTGGGAAAAAAGTGTTGTAATTGGTGGGTATTCGTAGGGGAAAAATTAGAAAAATGAAGAAAATAAAATAAAATGACCAAACGGTCACTGAAAACTCAGTGACCGTTTGGTTGAATTGTGACTCGAACGGTATCGTTCTGGTCACATGTTTAATTTTTTTATTTATAGTTTGGCAAGCCACAAGTCAAGCGGCTCGTGACTCGCAATAAATGACGAGTCGCTAGGCAAGCAGCTCACCGAGCGGCTCGTCTAGTAAGCTCGGTTCGTGCTCGGCTCGTTGTCTTCTACAGTACGAGCCAACGAACCTCTCGACTCGACTGCCACCACTACCTTGAACCAAGATCTTGGAATCTCCAGTCAACAAGGTAAAATTATCATTACAAAGATTCTTATGTAATATACTTGTTCTTGTGGTAATCGTTTCCTAGTGGATCCACGAGTTTGCACCATTTGAAATCAATTGCCTTATGGTATTATGTCTATAACGAATATTTCTAGACTTACCATTGCGATTGACTATTCATCTTATTAAATATAGATAGCTATCACAATCGATTTATTTAACAAATACAAATTGTCACTAACTGAGAAATCTTCTTATAAAGCTATATGTTTCTCACTAGCTTTATTTAAAACTTCATTAATTTCCAAAACATGGTTGGAGGATTTCTATCAAATCATTACACTAGTCAGTCACTTTTATTAATGGATTTCATATGTGTGTATTCAATTTTCAACATTGAGCTATTATAGTGCACTTATGAATATTTTTCAAATATTCCAATTTGCATATCCGAAATCGGATTTCATCCTATTTCTCCACTATAGATTTAGTGTACGTCACGTTGTGAGCCATCCTCAAACTTCGAAAATAGTAAAAGGGCTTTCTACCTTTTTTTTACTTCATAAACATTCTTCTATGATTTATAAGGTGTATGAAATATAATTTGAGAGCCTAGCTACCCCCACAATTCCTCAATTAGGAATGCATATGCAATCTAATAATGATGCACCCACAAATTTTAAACTTCTCATACAAGTTCGCCAACATTCTTGCGTTATACTTGAATTTAGAGTTCATCAATTCTTTTAAAGTCCAATTCATCTATTAAATAGATGATTCTAAGTGAAAGTCTAAGTACTTTCAATTTAGTGATCGTCAATTCATACTTTTGTATTTCAATCAAATTCCCTTGTAAGAACAATTTTCTTTCTAAGAAGAATTACACAATCTATGGAGACCATAATTTTTATCCTTCACAAATGAATGTCCTTTTACAATCATCATCCTAAGGATATCCGACATCATCGCCACCTATAGCAGCATCTATGCCTTACAGAAAATATTCCCAAACAATTAGGGTAATCATATAAATTTGACATCAAATTATATCTACCGACTTGGTCCGTAAACTAGGCCATTTTAACCACAAAACTATCAGTTCGAAATCCAAACCCTTGTGTAGGTATATAGTGGAAAGAAACCTCATTTAACCATATGGGTGGGCATCAAAATATACCTTGTCGTGTGAGTAATATATTCAAATATTCTCCAACCAAAGTAACATACAATTATCTCCATGCATGAGCGCTTTGTTTAAAATATAATAAACATTTGCATGCATCGATTTGTGATTATCAAATAAATTCACGATTCAAATATTCTCATGTATTTTAGTATGTCCATGAATTTTAATATTAAGAGAAGCAATTTTCTATTGACAAGTTACCATTCGGTATTCCCCTTGCCACCAAAATGGATTTAGACAATGAAGAGGCACCTCCTTATGATGCATAAAATTAATTATTACCATTGTCAAAACATGCAAATAAGGATTTTATTTTAAATACCATTATTTGCAATTCATGAAAGTACACAACTTTCCATATTTAATTGCTTATAATAATTGTATAGATTTGAAAAATACAATGCATGGCAAAAAGAAATTCCAATCATAAGAATGGATACAATTTCATTATTTCCATATCAAAAAGTTATCATTCAAAACAACTTTTTCCAAATTAAGTGAAAATACACAATCTTTCACATAAATTTCATACGTGATTTATTCATCACATCAATGTATAAAAATTCAATATGGTTCGCATGGCATACATAATTTAAAAGACATATTTTCATTGCATCTTTTAGAATTAAATAGAAACAAATTAAACTAATTTAGAATAAGAAACCGAACAATCACGATTCAGAAAAATTACACAAAATTCCATCTTTCCTCCAATTTGCACATGTACCGTTCAATAGGAAAAATCAACAGGTGTATCGACCGATTCAATGCAAAACCGTATGCACGAATTATTTACTAATAGGCACCACTTCACTGTCTGTCACGAGGCTTGTGATCATTCATTGAAGCTATCAAATATATATATTACCACTTTCATTTAAATATATATCATTGAGAGAACAGACACATCATGAAAATCATAAACTTTCATATAAATAAATAAAAGATTCTGTAAATAAGTTTTAGGAGATTTATATCATGTTCATTTCAACCATTCATAGCCAAACTAAATTTGTCTTATGATTTTTATTCATGCAACTATTGTAAAAAAAAATACAATATGCATAGTACAAAAATTCATCTTAAGATTGTTGGAGATATTACACCAATAATGTGCATGAATTTTATTCTCAAAACACGTCTTATACTTGCGCAAAATCGAACATAGTTTCGACTTACCAAAATAGAATTTGAGAAGACGAAATGATAATTACTGAAGCCGAATACGCAACGATGGATTTAATCCATTTCCATTTTTCGACGAAAAACATTTCTTATAATAAAAAAAATAGTTAGTTTTTTTGAAATCAAATCTCAAATTCAAAGAAATCAGAAAATAAAATAGGAAATGCAAGTGATTGGATTTGTCGAGGCAAGTGTTTAACACATTTTCTTTAAGATGAATTTGCCCCGCATCAGTGATAACGATTTTTGGAAAATCATCTCACAAGATACATCGACCACATCTCGCAATAAGAGCACTCCAAATTACGTAAACCAACGAACTCTTAATAGAACTCCCTCCATGGGCAGAGAGAGAGAGAGAGGGGAGGGGTGGGGTGGGGTGGAGTGGGGCGGGCTACAGCCCAGCCCAACCCCCATCCCATAAGCAACATAACTATTAAAAAAAAAAATTAGTCCAACCCAAAAAATTAATTCCCGAGTCCAGAAGTAAATTCATGATGAAAAATTAAAAAAAAAAAGGATAAAATTTGTCCAGCACAAATATTAATTTTAGTCCAATTAACTTCATTTTCAACCCAAGTCCAATGTTCAATAATTCAAATTAGTTTCAAACTCTACAACAATACATATTTATTTTACTCATATTCATGATACACAAATAACTCGTTAACAAACTAAATATTTTATTTCACATTTAAAAAGTTCACTTATAATCAAATTAGTTTACTATATAACCAATATTTTTTATTGATTAAAGATAAATGACTTGTTTGAACAATTTAAAATGCCAAATGTTTTACTAAACTTAAAAGTAATTAAATTTTTTCTAATATTTTTTTTCATATATTACGTATTTATACTTGTGCGTTAAAAATTATTTATTTTGACTATGAAATGGATGTTATTATCAAAATAAGTAATATGTTATATATTTAATTTCATTAGTTAAAAATATATTTGTTAGAACTTTGTTACAAGTGTTCAAAAATATGTTATGACCAATATTTTAAAAAGTGACTCGGTCATCGACCCGGAAAAGGTGAAGGGTTAAAAAATGAGAACAATAATTTTTTTTTTAATTTTCATATTAATAATTCAAAGTAAATCTATATATTATTTGTTAATTAGATTCATTATCCTACAATTAGTTTCGATATTTCAAAAATCAAAAATCAATATGTTAAAAGTTTACTTTGTTAAATTAAAATAATTTAAACTTTTAGAAAACGATATCTAACATTAATATATCAATAATCAAGTGTGATTTAAGTTAAATTTGAAAATTAAATAAATGAAAGGATGAAGGTGAATATTACAATTTAATTAGTTAATATTCAAAATCAAATTAGACAATTAAACATACATTTAGGAAATGATTTTGATATGCATTTTAACATTTTTTTTTTATACCACTATCCCACATTGAAAGTTTATGAAACCATTGAAGAGAAGAGCATCTATAAATGCACTATCCCATATTGGAAATTTATGAAACCATTTGAAAGAAGTGCATCTATAAAATGAGCATGTATTCAGTATTTTTCTATGAGTCTCTGAATTGTAATTTATGAGGTCTATTCATGAAGTTAAAATTTTTTAAACAAAAAAAAAAAAAATTGGGAAACCCATCAAACCGTGACTAGTTCACCGGTTTATGGTTGAACCGACCGATTCAGTGGTTCGGTGAGTTTTGATCGATTTTATCGTAATCAGTTAATTGGACATGATTTTGCCCAGTTTTGAGTCAGGTTCTCGGTTTTTCCGGTCGAACCGACCGAGTCAATTTTGACAACATTGGTTATGATCCACGTTATATGATTGTCATGAATTTAATTTTTTAAACTAAATCTCGTTTGGTTTAGAGCTTTTTTTATGGTATAAGTTCATTGAAAAAAAAATTAAATTTGAGCCCACCTAATGTATCTTCATGGCTCCGCCTTTGATTCCCTCTCCATCGAAACATGTTTTTATGCTAGAAAAGAGCAATTTTCAAAGTGTTTTTATGCAATGCAACTAAAAGAAATGATATGGAATTATGAATTGAATTAATAAAATCCAAACACATGTGATCTTTATATAATAGTTGGAAATGTTTGTCTTAAAAGATACAATCATACAATAGGACAAACATCTTGAAATTTATCTCTATACACGAAAAAACACTCATTTGAAAATAATCATGCCAAAAGTCATAATCTTTCATATGGAAAGACACACATCTCCATCCAAATATTTTATAGAATACTTCACAATATAGAAGATTTTCCAACACTTCACGTATTTAAGCAACTAAAATTTGGCTTAATTTCTCATTCATCAAATAATGAATTTCACTTAAATAATCATTTAAAATTGGTCAAAACTTATTTTTGATACAAGATTCCAACAAATATGTTAATTGATACTACTACTTGTAATGAAAGCATTTATTTCCTCCAATTTTCTTGAACATAATTGGATTTGAATTTGACAACATTATTATTAAGAAATTACTGTTCATGTAGAAGTTGAACCTTATTTCGAGAAAAAAAACATATTATTCATAGAAATAAACATTTTATTGAAAATATCAATGATGAGATAAAAAATTATGTTGAAGAATCTTTTAAAGTTTATTATTTCTTATATATAGTTGACAAAGCTCTTTCTTCACCTTAGTTAAAATTTGAGTAATTTCAAAAATAAGAAAATACTTTTGATTTATGTTTGATTTTAAAGTATTACAGATTGCTAGTAATAATTGTTTGAAGTATTGATGTGATAAGTTTGAAAAAATAAATAAATTAAACATGACATGGATCTGATATTGATGAGCAAAAGTTATTTTCTAAGCTGCAAATTATTAGTAAAAGGTGATTAAAGTTTTAGAGTATATAACAGTGATTGAATGTTTTTCAAATGTGTGGATTGATTATAGAATATCATTAACTATACAAATTACGATTGCATCTAAAGAGATGAGCTTCTAAAAGTTGAACTTGATTAAATCAAACCGCAAGTGCATGTGTGCGTTTAAGTAATAAAATTGATATTGAATCCGAGTCGATCCCTCAAAGAGCATTTCTTCAAATTACACGACAATTGATTCAAATTAACAACAAAACACACACGATTAGATTTTTAGGTTGAAAGTAACAAGAAACTGAATTTGACATTTAATTAAAATATGCAATAATAAAAATGATGAAAATTTGGATTTTTTTTAACGAGTTGGGATTCATAATTCACAAAGAACAATGATAAAAATACAAGAGCACAAGCATTTATGCATTAACAAGCAAATATAGAATTTAATATAGCTAGGTCAATCTTCCTCTTTCATCCCAACATCAAAATATTTACCCATTATATTTTAATAGAGCAAGGTGAAAAGATTAGAAAAATACATCACTATAGTTGAGAAAATATAATGTAAAATACAAGATAAAGAAATAAACCCATCCAAAATTTTCTCCCTTTAGTGTGATATTTTTGTCTCTTCTTTGCATGCCCCGCTGCCCCCACTCCTATTCTCGATTTTTAAGTCTCGGGTTTTGAATTGTTGAAGAATGAATGAAAATTGAGTGAAAAATGTATTTAAAAGGGGGTGAAAACCACCCCCGGTAATTACATGAAGGATCCCTAAATAAATCAACAACACGCACACATGTCCTTATTTTAAACCCAATTGTACGCCTAGGCTAATGTGAGGTGCGCGCCGCTTACCTA
This sequence comes from Fraxinus excelsior, assembly GCA_019097785.1. Taxonomy (NCBI): domain Eukaryota; kingdom Viridiplantae; phylum Streptophyta; class Magnoliopsida; order Lamiales; family Oleaceae; genus Fraxinus; species Fraxinus excelsior. The sequence goes on along the minus strand of CM032639.1, from coordinate 13,008,070 downwards.
GGCGACCCTCAATCACCCAATTTTGGGGCTAAGGTGCATGCATTATCTCTTTTTTCCTTCAATCATGCTATATGTACATCATTTTTGACATTATGCCGTGTGACGATACATGATTGGATAGTTTTAAAAAAATACACACTTTCCTGCCCAACACTTTTTGAAATATAATGGAATGTATATTCAGCATAATTCATTTTCATTTTCTTCAATTAGACCCCCAAAGAATTGCATGCTTTGTCCACCAACTTTGATTTCATCAGATTTAGTCCTCAGAATTTTGAACTTCCTTTCAATCAATTCCTTCATAATTTGCAACTCAAGTCCTTGGACTTGTACATTTTAGTCCTCAACGTCATAATTTTGTGCATTTTTTGCCATTTTCCCTTCCTTTAGCTTCATTGAATTTTAGCATACAAAAGCCACAATTACACAATTGTGAATAAGAACTCGCTCAATTTCGTCAACAATTAGCTCGTTAAAATGCCAAATAATTGTGTAAAAACACACTTATCACCTACCTTAGGTTAACAATGTCACAAAAAGTTGAATAGATTGACCACGGTGTAAAAAAGATTGATTGTATTCTATAATTATTAATTTTCTTTCAAAAATAATAATCTAGAATTATTAATTTTCTTTCAAAAAAAATAAAAATCTAGAAGAGTAAATCTAATCTAAACATTTGAAAGTTATAAATTAATCTCTCTCTCTCTCTTAACTTTGAATATTTTTATTTAATAAAAATTATTAATTTTTTTTTTTTTTAAATATTTGTGCGGAACTCATATTTTGAAGTTGACCTAAGGTTCTCAAAATTTGAGGATCGGCGCTGTAGGTCATAAATTTTTCCAAATTACAGTTAAGTCTTGTATGTTAGGATAGGGTACACAATATATATATATATATATATATATATATATATATATATATATATATATATATATATATATATATATATATTTCACATCAACTAAGTATTGAAATATAGACCAACAAATAAGTGTTTGTATTACTTCTCTTAATAACGTTAACAGATTACCTCAAATTTTATATATATATATTAAGCCTCTGTTTGAGTTATATTAAAATTTTCATTTTCATTCCTTGACTATTGCATTTTCAACTATACATTTTTTTAATAAAATAATATTTTTCATTAGATCATACTTTTTTTATTTTTTCAATCACACATTCTCCATCAATTTCTACTATTTCAAAATACTTTTTTCAAAATAATGTGGCTCAAAAACACTCATATATTTCTATCCCTATAACTATAATTATAACTATAAATGTAAGACATTGGTTCTCAATAAAACACAATACAAGTTTGATTGACTTTGTATTTTCTCTCTAATTCATATCAACTTATATTTTGCAACAATTCCCGATCATTTGAACTAAATCTCCAAGCTAAACTCTTGAGCTGTAGTGGCTTGGGATTAGAAGCTTTATAATTGATGCTTGTTTGAGTCCCATTCTATTATTATTATTATTTAAGAATGCATTTTAAGTAATATATTAAAAAAAAAAAAAAAAAAAAAAAAAAAAAAAAAAATTTAATTCACATTTAAATTATTTTATTGAAAAATATTAAAAGAAAAAAAAAATAGTGAGAATAATCATTGAGATCAAAAGGTAAAGAAACCATGATTTTAAGTTTACATTATAAGAAATGAGGTCAGATATGTATGTGTTTTTTATTGAAAAACTAAAACAAAACTTTGATAGAAAGTAAAGAACCCCGAGATTTTCATCTAAAGATTTGGACGTTCAGTCTAAATGCCTATTCACCACGTTAAACATCTACAGTAATGTGGTTAACGTTTTAAATCAGAAATGCCATCAAACACTACAACAAAACTGTGCCTACGGCAACGTTCAAAAAACTTTGCTCGTTGGCCTACGGCAACGTTTGGACGTGTGTTGCAAATCAAGGTGTTGTCGTAGAGTGGAGGGATACGGCAACGTTTTTTAGCGTGTCACAAAAGTCTACGCAACGTTTGGCAAACGTTGCCGTAGATAGTAATCGGCACGTTTGGCAAACGTTGCGAAAGACGGTTTTTCGCAACGTTTGCCAAAGGTTGCCGTAGCTATCTACGGCAACGTTTGCCAAACGTTGCGAAAAACCGCAAAACGTTGTGAAAGACGGTTTTTCGCAACGTTTGGCAAACGTTGCCGTAGATAGCTACGGCAACGTTTGCCAAACGTTGCCCTTTTTTTTTTTCAACAACAACAATTTATGCAAATAGATTGACAAAATTGAAAATGAAACTTACGAACAAATTTTAGAATTGCATAAAAATTGATAATTTCAATACAAATTTTTGAATCCATACATTTGAACATTAGAATGTGATACAACACCACTTAAATAGAAATGAGGTTTAAAATGAAATAAAAAGGTAAAGAAAAAACTCGATCATAAACGGAACACATAAACTACTCCATTTCTTCGGCAGCTTCTCTTCCTTAAGCAAGAACATTAAAAATTGAGCCGGACTTATTCCCTCACAACATTACCTTTGAGTTCATCCCAATATAAAGCACTACAGAAGCACACAATGTTATCAGGCGGGCTGTTATCATTAATGAGAAATACCAAAATTAGCAAAATATGTTCAATAAAAAGCTGCAGTTACCTAATATGATGTGGTCTTCCTCGTAGATGGTCATTCCAGAAACCCTGTTACAGAATGTTAATTTTTTTTGTTACTTTTGCATAAATGGGATAATTGTTAAATTAGTCGAATTGAGGCGTATCTACTTGTTTCCAAAATCTGTAGCCGTCCATTTCTTTGTTGTTGTCGCAGAATGGAGTATAAGCAAGAGGTCGGCCTCTTAAATCCATGTCATAGAGTTCTCCCATGTCTGTCCTCACAATCTGGTCTGCATCAACAAATATAACCTGCAGGTGTCATACTTATTACATTAGACATTCCATATAATCCAATATTAAGACAAAATGCTGATCAAATGGCATAGTGTTTTTATGCTAGAACAAAGTAAAATACATTTTCCAAGGCAAGAGGAAAAATGACATTAAGAAACAGGATTTTATAAGCCCAAATGCTTTTATAAGCCCAAATTCAATTGAAAAAGAACGATTGGCAATGAGATTAATCGATAAAGTATGTCGTCAATTGAACTTGTTGGAGAATGCAAGAACTTGTTGCTGCTGGTTCACCGAACGGAATTCAGTTTTATCAAAGCAGTCAATTGCCTTCTTGATTTCTTCATTTACTTACCTAAATCAATAAACAACATTTCAAGTAAAACTTACCTAAAAATCAAGCAATGAAACACAGTAAGGTATGAAATCATATCCTAAAAGATTTATTTGATATGGTAATGAATAAATTTAAGGAAAGTTTAATATTAAACTAATCTTTCCTTGAAGCAATGACAAAGATTGGATTAAATCTTACCTAAAATTATACACAATGAAACCAGTAAAAATATAATCATATCATACAAAATTTATTCGATATGGCAATAAATAAATTTAAGGAAAGATTAATAATAAACCAATATTTCCTTAACTTTCATATTTTTACCATTTGTCTTTGACATTTAAAAATCAATCTATGTTAAGTAAACAAACTAAAACAATATGTAACGTTTTCAAATGGAGACTGTACATGAGGAATTAGGAAATTATAGACATGTTTGTTCTTGTGGTTAATGCACTTGTACAGATGTGAAAAATCTTAATTCTCATTATGTCTGGTATCTTAGGAATATGTAAGTGGCTCAAGTTACCTTAACTCTATTTAGCCCCCGTTTGTTAGGGACCAAATGTTTTACTCTTAGTCTTTGGTAACAAGCACTAACATAAATTCAAATGATAATACTAATCAATTTCAAAGTGAATGCACATCCAACTTACATCAATTCCGAGGACTTCGTTAACACCATACATATAATCAAGGCTGTGTACAATCTCCTTGTATTTAACACCATAATAGAATCATATCTGTAGCATTTAAGTTGCTCATATGCATGAAAAAGTATATAATACCTTGCTGAAATCTGGGTAACCAATATAGCCCAATTGGGTATCATCACAGAACGGTCCTTCTCGAGCTCCCCACTGGAATCTGTCCACAGTACATTACTCAATATTGGAGGCAGAAATCAATCATGAAGAGAATCAAAATTTGTAAATTACATTACCCCTGAACAATAGAATCTTTGACAGCATTCAGCAAACTCTTATCAACTTTACTTGAGAGAGTGTCATCAAACAACCCTCTAACCTCAGAAAGTATAATCACCTTTCATTTAAAATAGTTGAACTCCAATGAACAGTTCTTCGACACAGAAATCCCCAAAATTCTCAAACTTCGAAAAGATTCAGTCTTTCTCTAATTTTCTCATCGCTCCATACACCTGAGCCAAATTAAAAAGAAAATAGTCTCAAATTTCATTCTGTCTAGATTTTTGGTGTTCAATAAAGACATGAAATGCTTCCATTTCGCTTTTTCCAAAGGGTTGGAGGAAAAGATCAAAACTTCGAAGAAATTGAGAACAGCACATTCTTCGAAATAAACTGATAGATCAAGATAAGAGCTAAGTACACAAAAAAAAAAGGCAGCCCAAAACAAAGTTCAAACTCAGCATTAAAAGACAAGGATATTCAAATTTCATAAAAAATTAAAAGTAATTCTTAATTCTATACAAAACAAATAATTATCCAAAGAAGAATTAACCCCTAGAAGATAACAAAAACTAAAATTCAATCACAAACAAAATAGCCCAAAAAAGTCCACATCAAACAATTTTCTTGCAAAGAAACGCACAACTTCAACAAAAAATCAGCCCACGTTTTCCAACTACACACATACCAAGATAGATACATTATATATACATATACGTACATGTATATAGGTAGAGTAGAGAGACAGAGATACGGCAGAGGAAATCCATTATAGCAAAGGTATTCAAAGTCTCGAGCAGTCACCCAATTCCAATTTTATGAGGCATTTCAAAACCTTTTTGTTTTCTGTGAACAGTTCACAGCCATAGGTTCAGTCACTGTTTTCTTTCTATTTCTCCCTCACGGGCCCACGACGGACGGGCGAAGTCACGGGCTGGCGGTCGGAGGAGCGATGGAGGCGGAGCAGTGTGGAGGAAACGGCGCAGCAAGGCTCGCGAAAGAGAAGATGGAATGTTGTTTTACCCTTTTGCCTTTAGTTTAGGTTAATTTAAAAAAAAAAAAAAAAAAATTATACATATTCATTTTTTGCAACGTTTGAAAAATGTTGCTATATGTACTTTTAGCAACATTTGTTAAACGTTGCGAAAAGTTAAGCTATTGAGACTTTTAGCAACGTTTGTCAAATGTTGCGAAAAGTAAGAGTTTTCGCAACACTCAATAAACGTTGCTGAAAGTACTTTTCGCAACGTTTGTCAAACGTTGCGAAAAGCCTAACTTTTCGCAACAGTCCATAAACGTTGCTAAAAGTATAACTTTTTGCAACACTTAATAAACGTTGCTAAAGGTGCCAACCGCAACATTTTTCTAAAAAACGTTGCCAAAACTCATTTATTAATACCAATGACAACATTCACTTACTAAAATGTTGCCAAAACTCATTTATTAATACCAATGACAACATTCACTTACTAAAATGTTGCCAAAAGTCCCTTTTAGCAACATTTATCACCAAATGTTGCCTTTTATGTGTTGCGAAAGACCCTTTTTGTTGTAGTGAAAATACAGTTTCTCCTCTCGATATCTCTTATCTCACAGTTACACCAAATATCCAGAGATTATTGCTCATCAAGAACAGATAAGAAACCCTTACGATACTCTATTAAAAATCTTACCAAGAAATCATCAGAAAAACAAAGATTATAGACGAAAAGAAGAGAACAGATTACTAAAAGAGAAAGAAACAGCACCACCAATAGAAAACCCTAAAATAATCTCTCAAATGAGAGATAAGGGATATATATCACTACCAAAATAAAAGAGACACTTTTTTTTTAGTGTTCACAGTTTGGTATTTCGGCCGACGTCGTTTGAAGGATTTGAAGAAAAAAAAAACTTTTATAAAGATAAATGGTTGAAAGGGATAAAATAGGAATGGACGCTTATTTTCTTGTATTTAGGTTTCGTCGACTTCCGCCTTTCTCTCCTTAGGGTTTCCAGTGCGCCGTTCTCTCCTTAGGGTTTCCAATCGCACGTTTCCTAATCGTCCGCTTCCCGCCTCTCCTGCCTCTTCGACGCCATTCTCTCCTTAGTTAGGGTTTCCAATCGCATGCGTCTTCATCACCAGCTCGCCGCCTCTCCTGCCTCTTCGATCTTCCGGGGTTGTCTTCCTTTCCTGCTCTCCCACGTCACCGCCTCTTTGATCTGCCGGGTTTGTCTTCGTTTTGTTGGTTGTTTTTGAACTTTGTGATGTTATCTTTCATTTAAATACGTATTTTCTTGTTTGAAGGTTTTCGATCGCCTCTGTCGAGGTTTTGAATCGAGGCGGTGGTTCCTTTTACTTCGAACGCCGGCTCTCCTGCGTCTTCGATCTACCGGGTTTGGCTTCGTTTTGCGGTTTTAGTTCTAACTTTGTGACGTTGTTTTATATTTGAATGTTGGATTTTCTATGTTTTTGGACTTTGTTGTTACAAAACTTACTATTTATGCTGCTACACCACGTTATCCATCTAATGAACAAATTTTTTATATATGTACGTAAAAGTTGGTTTGATTTATTTTTTGATACAAGCTCAAAGGCTCTCCCAGTCTGGTGGAATATATTTTGATGCTGTAATAACCTTGCTCTTTATCAATCTGTGTTTACAATATCTACCGAATGTGGTATTTGACTTGTTGATTTATGTACATTCATAAAATTTATTAGAAATCTTCATTTAGCTAGCTAAAATTCCTAAATGAAATGTGGCTAATTATGATTTCTGGTTCTAAATTTTGGTTATCTTACATATTTTAATTTTTTTCCACATACTTGAATTGATTATTCTTCATATTCTTATTTTCTGACAAATGAACTTGCAGGTTATTTTCTGTAGCACAGAGATTGGACGGACATCTTTTGTGAGACAACTGGAACCTGATTGGCATGTAGACACAAAGCCTGAAATTGTTACTCAATTAGCGGTATATTTCATAATTTCTCGATGCACTTTTATTCCATTAACTATAGAACCAACCATGGCTCCACTACTAAAATTAAATTCTTCAGTTATATGGTGATGCATAAATTATTTGACATTGGTTATGGAAGTGTTGACTATAATTGGGAAGGAATAAATCCACATTCTTCTTGTGATTCAAGTTTTAGGATTGGATGTTTGGATTTTGTGAGTATAAATTCTTCTAACCTAATGTCCGAACTTTCAATGCTAATCTAATATAATTGAAGCTTGGCACTTTCATTTTTGTCTTGATTTTGACTCTTGGTTGCCCGTTTTTATCTATCGTTTGAGAAGATATTAGGTTTCACCATAGGATGAGGATTCCAATTTGTCATCATCCGAAAACGGTGCCGCGTTCGCTTCTATGTGGTGTGTTTTATTTTTGATATATAACTGTTCAGAATTGCTTTGGTGGAATTAGAAAATAAATAATAAAAGCATAGAAACATATTGATTATCATACAAGTCATGCCTTTTGGTTTTTTTTGGACATGTAAAATAAGTTTACTTAATTTTTAATATATGGAACATAGAAATGAGTACATTAGCTTAATTTTATTCTTTGAATGTGTATTTTTGGTGACATTTTGTATCGATAAATTTTTATATGATGATAATTACATACTTGGTCTTGTTTGAATACATGATTTATTTGCAAAAGAAATAAAATTATATTAAATCTTTAAATTTCAGTCTGTGAAATCCAAAGACCTATGACCGTGCCTTCGTTGCACATGGAGCGTGCCTCCGTTGCGCACGGTGCATGTCTCCGTGCGCAACAGAGATACAGTTGGTGTCTCCGCGAGACATGGATTAATTTTTATTTTTTTTGTTTTGGTCTTGTACAGAGTCTTCACCTTCATCTTCTTCAGCCTCAGCTACAGCAAATTCAGTTGTTTCTGAATAAGGTAATTATCTTGTCTTGTGGCTTATGATTATAATTCTTGTAATATTTTTATGAAGTTTTTATGGATTGAAATATTGCCTAATTTATTTAGTCAAGATCCCATTTTACCCTGTTGATAAATCAGGGGTTAATGAATTTGAAAAGTAGTTCTTAGTACTGTTTTGAATTATAATTTTCTTAAAATCGAATTGAACAATTCCAGTTCTTTGTTAAGGAACTTAGCCAGCAATCTTGCATCTTATTATTTAAATTAGTTTATAATTCTTTTGATTTGTTATCAAGTTTTTATGGGGTGTAAATATGTTAAAAGTTTTAATAAATTGAATATCTGTATGGGTTGTTGGTTATTTGATAAAACAAGTGCTAATTATCTGTTTATTTATGTGATTCTAAAGCAAGTCGGTTGAATTGATGGATGTAGGGCGTGCTTGTTAAGTAAATGTTCCAAAAAAAAAAGAATTGTTCTTTCAGTTTGTTTCTTATCGTTTCATTTAGAATATTTGCATTTCCTTTAATGAATACATTTTCTCTTTATATCGATAATTTACCTAAAATTTACATTTCTTTTCATGAGTAAAATCTTGTCTATATTATTAGAAATTGAGTTTGCAATATATTATAATTAATCCCCATTTGGAACTGTATATTGTAGTGTTTACACGAGACACTCATTTCTATTATTCATGTATCGGTTTAGTTTATTGAGTGTTGCAATTCTTGATTTTTTTTAACTTCCTATCCTCTTCATAAGATTTAATTTCATTGATCTGTTTTTTATTTGTCATTTACGAAGTGGAGATCGAATATATAATAAAAAAATCTCCCAAGTTTCCGTTGGTTTAAAATGCAGGCCGTTACACGTGCGCGCGTGCACACACATATGAAAATCTGTTCTACTGAAGCTAATGTTAATATTTCTTGCATTTAATTTATTTTAACTTTATGTTATTAAAATATGTATCATATTTTCAATCGATCCCATGACACATTTTGACTCCTCTAAGAAAACATATAATGAGACGTAGTGTGCTCTGGGCAATATCAATTTATTTAGTATTGATTTCCCATTATGCACTATAGATAATTTTATGCACTATAGAGAATTGTTTATTGAGAATAGATTTAGTATTGATTTCCCATTATGCATATTTTGTTTTGTGACTTTTTTTACCTCCTAGATCACACATTTTTGGCCTGTCTGCTTAATTGATTCATTCTTTTATTTTTCCTATGCATGGGATATATCATATAATTGCCACATATCACCAGTGAATAGAATAGGCACAACATGATAGCTAATGGATGATCATTATTAGTTTATGTGTAGAAATCATTTTGTTTTCCAGTGTTTAGTAATGTTATTTTTAGTTTCAATATTTTTTATTTCTTTTAATCATCTTTTGTCACAATTCTTATTGTGAATCTCATGGACAAATTGCTATTTAAAAAAGGTTGCACGCCAACCTTTTGCACATGGATGGTAACAAAGAAAGCAACAAAGATGTTCCAAACGTTAGTTTGTCAATAACAAAAAAAGATGCTCACAATGAAAGACGTCGACAAATGTATGCAAAACGCAAGACATTAGATCGACCATCTGGGTCTCATTCATTGAAATCCAAAAGAATATCACAAATACAAGGCAAGTTATATTATCATGAAATACATTTTCAAACATTTTACTTATTGTATTATTTCCTTTAGTGTGTTTTTTAAGCTTATTGATGTTTGAGGTTATAATGAACCTATGATTGTTAGTTTTTAATTTAATGAAACTTTATGATTTGTGTTCCCTCCAGCTGATCGATGTCGTGACACAAGTTGTCCTACAGAAGAATTACCTCCTATTTTGGATGACGTGATGGCAAATTCATTCCCCCCTTCGGACGAAGGTATAAATTAATCATACATCTTTTATTGTTTGACATCTTCATTTCAGAAGAACAATTTAGTGCATCTCTTTACAGATCAATCGTGTCTTCGTTTGTTTAAATTTTTTTTTATTATTGCTTCAGGTATTTCGGAATCAAATGCTAATCGTTTTGATTTCTTTACAACTACAAATTACAACCCAAATGTCATAGGACTTGAAATACAACCAGTACTTACTGAATCTTATGTATTGAACCCCCTACAATTTGTTGTTCTTGTGGTGGAAAGAAATTTTATAGAGAAAGTAATGGACTTTGCTGTTCTAATGGATATTTGTTTTGCTTATTTGATGCTGTTATGCATAATGTTATAGCTTTCCTGGGAATGCTGTTGGAGTCAGAAGTGGAGCCTAAACTGCTCTTGCTAAGCTGCACCAGTTAAGGAGGAATCCAAGGTCCCATTTTTCGTTTTATGGTAGATTTTGATAATGTATTAGATATCTTTTATCATTAAAGCACTTAATTATTTTGAGGTCTTTATGGAACCCTACTCTTGATCTTAAGATCAAAAATGTAGATTTATGATGGAAAAAGTCGTGCTTCCATAGATTCTAAATTAACTTGGAATCTTAACTGTATTAAATCTAAAAATTATATATTAGAAAATGTTCCATTTCATTGATGAGTTCAACCATGTGGTATTATCAAATTGTTTCTATGAACAGTTGAAAAACTATGTTATCTCATATGGCCTATCAATGAATGGTATTTGATCATTTCTCACTTGACCTAGACTTCAGCAACATGAGTTTTTGCTGATTTCCCTTAAGTGAGATCCTATTATAATTGTCTTCAAATGTCATTCATTTATATTTTATGTGTTTGATGTTAGAATTGCCTTCCAGAATTTCAGATTACATCAAATTTTAGTAAACTCGAGCATTAATTTAGGCAGCCTCATTTTCTGTATTTTCTTAGAGAAGCTATGGATATAGATCTGGATCTTATGGTATTTTATTTATTGAACAAAAAGAACAGGTAATAGTCCACCATTTCTCTAATATTTTATATTCCATTTCTGATGTAACAATAGAACTTATATAGCTCTTGTAAGCGGTTTAGTACTTAGCACAAATGAACATGTACGATTTTTCTAAATTTTATTATCGTTTCTAATTTAATTTGTGTTTGCATGAATTAGTACCCTCATTCTCTATTTGTTTTAATAATAAATAAATCAAATTCTAAGCTATTTTCAAATTCATTTTTACTTTTTCCCTATTTCTTTTTCATTTTTTAAAATGTATCACTATACTATTTCCTTCCTTCATTTTTCAAAGGGTTTAAGTGTAGTTTAAATTGATACATATTAGCACATTCAAATCTACTAACAATCACGTTTTATTTAGTTTACAAAATATCTGACATTGTGTTTACTTTTAGAAGTAAATTACTAATAAATAAATATATATTCTTGTCTGCCCATTCTTTTCTCTGTCTTCCAGATTTTCAGCTGCCAACCTGATTTCAGAAACCTTTTTCTCTTTTTTGTACACACTGCACATTAACTTATACTATGCACTGTTGTCAGTGTACTTTCTGACGTGATATGTATATAAAAATCTCTTAGACATATTTCTACTTTCTTTTTTATGGTACAGTATGACAACATGTCCTATATAGTAATTATATAACTTGAAAGTTTATTTTTACTTGTTATATAAAGCTAACCACTCACAACAGAGAAAACATTGCTTCTGCCTTCCTTCTTCACGGTTCTACTTCAATATCAGGTTTATAATTTTGTTTTTGTTTAACTCAAAACATATTGTTGTTCTTTAGTTCGTTTTTTCTGATTTTTTTCCCCTTCTTTAATCTTCATTCTACTGGACTTATTATAGCTTATAAAAACACAAACAAACAAGAAAAAGAAAAGAAATGACTGTTGTTTTTCTTCATTTTTTTCTATTCTATATCCAAAATTCTAGGCTATGTTTCTCTTGTTTGTTTAAGCTGAAGAAAAACACTTCTATTTTGTTTTATAAAAATCATTCTAACTATTGAGTTTTATTAATACATATTATTAAACCATCCACACATATCAGAAAAAATGTTCCTTCTGTCTTCCTTCTTCACAATTTTGTAAGGTTTATCAGGTTCATATTTTTGTTCTTATTTTAACTCACTTAGCTCTCAGGTTCCTTTTTTTTACTACTTAAGTTATAGCTTATAGAATTATAGCTTATAGCAACTGAAACAAAAAATAAAAAATGACAGAATACTGCTGTGTTTCTTCATATCCTATTCTATGTCAATATTTTATACTATATTTCTCTTATTTGTTTTAGCTAAAAAACATACACTTCTATTTGTTTTAAATAAGTTATAGCTTATAGAAACTGAAACAAAAAATAAAAAATGACAGAATACTGCTGTGTTTCTTCATATCCTATTCTATGTCAATATTTTATGTTATGTTTCTATTATTTGTTTTAGCTAAAAAAACAAACACTTCTATTTGTTTTAAATAAGTTATAGCTTATAGAAACTGAAACAAAAAATAAAATATGACAGAATACTGCTGTGATTCTTCATATCCTATTCTATGTCAATATTTTATACTATGTTTCTCTTATTTGTTTTAGCTAAAAAATAAACACTTCTATTTGTTTTAAAAAAAGTACAGTGTTAAATATGTTTTGTGTTCACTTACCAGCCACATTTTTCTAACATCTCTTTGCTTCTACCCAACTAATACACAGTAACATCATGAATCAAAAAATCAGTCTCATCACTGACATTAGCCCCAGCCAAAGAAACTGGACGTCGAAAGTTGTGGTTGCAGAAAAAGCACCTCCAAAATTATCACAAAATGGCCAGACTAGATACCAACACATGATCGTCATGGATGAAAAAGTAAGTTTTAGTGCAAATTGTCATTTGGTGATGAATTTATTATTTTTTTATACTAACAACATCGCTTTGCACTTTCCATCACAACATGTGTTACTATTATGCATACATATTGAGAAGTGAACTTAGACCAAATCTGTAATTTTTAGATTATTAGAGTTAATATACTTATCTACTTATCTCTATAATAAAGAAAACTCACTCACAAATCATTTACTGCAGGGTAATAAGGTGCAGGCTACCCTATGGGACAACAATATTGCATCCTTCAAAGAAGATCTCAAAATTGGAAAAACCTACTTCATCTTAAATGCATCTGTGAAACATACAAAAGTAGGGTACAAAAATGCATATGGAGACATTCAATGGACCATTTCAGGTACTACTCGAGTGGAAGAAACAAATGAAGATCACAGCGTACAACTATTCTCCACTTTCGAGTTTACCCCGTTTAAGGAATTTGAAATTGTGATGGATACAGACAAAGATTTAAGTACAGTTTACTTACTCTTTTTCTTTTTTAATGCTGCCAAATTTCTTTTATTACATGTAGAAGTCATGCTTTCCCTAACAAAACATGAATACCTACTTAACATATTTATATTTATTTTTATTATTATTACAGATGTGTTTGCAGTCGCCATAGACTTACGCCCTAAACATCTAATCCACACAAGAGATGGTTCAGAAACATATGTGCAGGAAGTTGTATTAATTGACAAGGAGTTAATAACATCCTCTTTATTCATTTGTTTACACGTCATATTTCACACAAAACAATATTATGTAGTAATTACTCCTCCAAACTTTCAGCTTCCAAACTATTCTACTTACAATGTGGGATGCCTTTGTTGAAGTGGAGTGCTCTACAATTGCACAGAATATATCTAAGAAACCAGTTCTCATAGGACTCCACTTGAAAGTATCTTCATTCAACGGTAATTATATTAATGCTTTCACACTGCAAATAAATTTGTCATTTAGTTCACCTTTAATTGTATCGTAGTACTTAATACCTGCAAATGAACATGGCTGCCAATACCTTACCATCTTTTTGCTATATAGAATGCTTACTAATGTATGATTTTTTTTTTAGGGCTGACACTATCCACAAGACCACATAGCTGTTTCTTCATTGATCATAAATTTAAGGAAGTGGATGAGATGAAATTATGGTCAGTAATCCAATTTACTTCATCTGTATTATTTTTATGAACTTCCTGTAATAAAACATGTCTCCAATATTACACTTTCTTTAGCTATACAGTATTTTATATTGCATTAGTAACTTCCAATGTTGAACATTAACTTGCACCACCTGTAAATGACATTCATATGTCATATTAGTTATATTTTGCTTACCTTTAACTTTCACATCCTGTAAATGACATTCATATATGAGATTAGTTTTATTTTGCTACCTTTATCTCATCCCATGCCACTTTGTGCTAAGCAAACACCACAGTTAGTTTATGTTACAAAATAGTCCACACAAGCTAACTATTGCCTAAAATAGGCTGTAGTACTTACTCTTATCTCTTACTTATAATTCTTGTCGTAAAGGGCTCTCAACAATAGTGGGAGATTAAATGAAATCACTTCAATGAAAGCCTATCTTTTGTTAAGTCCTTCAAAGTTGTCACCTCCAGCTGCAAACAGATTTACTCAGATTCTGGAAATCCAATCTTCGGTTCTCAAAGTAATGTTTTTATTCTTATGTTACAGATTCATTTCGTTATTTTTTACATCAATATGATCACATAGCTTCACTAAACTTTCCTTCATGTACTTTCAAAGAACAAATATTTCTGGGTAAAAGCAAAGGCACACGTTCAGTCTAAGAACACAAGTTTCTGGTACCTATCATGCAACAACTGCAACAGAGTTTCCAACGCCAACAAAGCAGGAGAAATCTACTCCTGTAGATTTCGCAAATCTAGCAACTCAATTGCATCTCCAAGGTACACACACTTCATCCTTCAACACACTACACAATAATTTCAAGCACTTCATTTCCTTTATTCAATTCGAAGTCGAAAGTAGTGTTCTTATCATGTCATTTTCTTCTGCCATAAATTTCCAGTTTTGCTAACATCTATGTATGCTACAGAGCCAGAGCTGATGTAATCTTGGAAGATTCAACAGGAAATCTAAAAGCTTCAGTCATGGGTGAATGTGCTGAGAAAATCTTGAGTTGTCCTGCAAATGTGCTCATGAAAAAGCATGCCAATGTATTGATTCTATTCAACTTTGTCATTTTCCTTCTCCTACAATATATGTTCATTACCATTTTGTTGCTAATCAATTCTCTCATGTTTGTAGGACACTATCCTATGTAATGATGAGGACATTTGCATAGATATTGAGGATGAACATATATTTTACATCAAGGCACTTCCAATGGCTGCTGGCTCACCCTCAACAAAATGCACTGCTTCTTCAGAGTTCAAGTACGAAATAATATTCATGCTTGATCCAGCCGAAACATCTGCTCCTCCAGAAATGATGTCTGGCAACAAGGGAAAGGATAAAGTCAATATTGAAGGCGCAACACCTTCCAACAAAATTGTGTTGCCTCAGTCTCCACCTGCTAAGCGATCTTTATTCCAAAATCCAGATGAGCAACCCAAAACTGCGAACAAGAAAGCAGAAAAAATAGTGGGAGATAAAGAAGCAGCTGTAGCTGCCCTGAAAAAACTCCTGTGATGCAGTTTGAACAATAATAAATAAAGCTTTTTTTGGCTATAGCTTCCAATGGAACACTTGTTGTGTTACACTTTGAGAATTTCAAAATGAGAAGTTGTATTTTCTTTTGGACCCCACTCCTCATTCCTGTATGCTTTATAATTATGTTAACTGCTCAATGAGCTAAATGATTGACATGAAAATACTCATTGTGTAACAAGTATTTTGTGTGTGTTCTATTGAAGTATGTTTACTCTATTATTTTGTTTCTTTCTACTAGCAGTTTCTTATTTAGCCTTTGCATTTCAGTTTTAAGTATTTGTCATTTTGAAACAGGAATTTCTTTTTCACTTACATGTCATTAATAACTTTACTTCCATCTATTTATTGTAGTGTACATATGTAGTCCCAACGCTAATATGCACAAAGAGAAAAACGCATGCACGTGCATTGCACGTGCCTCCACTAGTATTTATGAAATAAGCCAATAAGCTTGCATCAATGGCTACCAGTCATCCACGTGTCATCGTCTCAACATTTAACATCATTTGACCAAAGTTGCATACTCAAAACACGAGTGTGCACAGCGATGAAGCGTGCCAGCTCCAATTTTTATTCAATCATTGGGCCAAGTTGAACCCAAGTGTGAAGGCCCAAAGGGGTTAACCATATCAGCCCAACAATATTTACCTCACTCGACAGTCGACACGATTTTGCTATACTAGAGTGGATTTAGATGATAAGTCCATGTTTGGTTTGGATTAAAATTCAATTAAAATTTCAAGTCAAAGTCAATAATTAATTTTAATCACACATTTAATAAGAATACAATTTTTCAACCACACATTTTATCAGCTTTTATCAAAAGCTACTAAAAATCTGATTTTAATATCTACCAAATAAGGGCTAAATATGTCTGCTTCATTTGCTTCAAGTACCTGCAAAACTTTAACTAGTATCGACACTCAAGAGATTTAAACAATTTCTAAATTTATGCAAATGTAGTATTTTAGTTTCCATATTTGCCGGATTACATTTAGTAGATACTTTCACTATTTTCATAATTTCTTTTTCTAAAATGTCTATTATAAAATAAAATTTAACATTAATATGTTTTGTCATATCATGAAAAATAGAATTTCTACTTAAACGTACTGTTGGCTGACTATTAGCATATAGCATAGCATTTTTCTTAATAAACCAATTTCACTTAACGTACCTTTTAACCAAATCCTTCCTTTATAGTATCTGTAGTGATAATATATTCAGCTTCTGTAGATGACAGAGCTATAATTTCTTACAATTGAGATTCCTAGCTATACACGTATCATTTATAGTAAACCTATAAGCATAAATAGATTTTTTTATTATCACTATTGCCAGCTAAATCCGAATCGACAAAACCTTTCAGATTAATTCCCTCAACGGAATTATTGAACAGTAAACCAAGGTAAGATGGTTTCATTTGTCAAGGATATTGAATAAGATTCAGAGATCATCAAAGATTGCGATTATAATATTTCCTTTATTCTTCACACCCTTCAAATATCTTAATAGCCATTTCATAACCTTTCAGTGACACTCTCCAAGATTGCTCATGAATAGAATACTTACTGCAAAAGCCAAATCTGGACATACATAACTGAACAAACAACATAGCATAAGTAATTTTGTTCATCATAATCTGTTCTTCTTCAGTTTTAGGACAGTGTTCAACATAGAATCTAAAATGACCAGCTAGAGGCAAACTTTCCGTTTTAGCATCAGACATAAAAAATAAATCTATTCAATACTTTAGAAATGTATTATTGTTGATTTATAAATAATTTATTTCTTTTAATCTCCATTCATAAAATTCTTTCATTTCAAAATCTAGTTTTAACTTTCGTTATTTCTATTTATTTCATAAACATCACTTCCACCAATTAACATATCATCCACATATAACATAAGATAATAAGAATTTGAACCTCCATTACCCTTAAAATAAAAACATGGATCACGTCCAATTCGTTAAATTCAAGCCCCTTTATAAAGGTATCAAACATTTTATATCATTGCTTGGGTGCTTCTTTCAACTCATATATGATTTTTATAGAAACGCACATAGATTTCTTTCCCTTTTTGTTTAAACCTTTAGGTTGACCCACATAAATCTTTTTATCCAAGTTTTCATTTCATAAAATAGTTTTTACATATAATGGCTCCGATTCAAATTCAAATTGTGAAATAAGAGATAAAAAAATTCTTATTTATAAGTATATTTGACAATAGGAGAAAATATTTCGTTGTAGTTAATCATTTCTCTTTGAGTAAAACCCTTGGTAACTAACCTAACCTTATATCTAATACTGCTATGTTAGACTCTCCATCTTTCATTTTATAAACCCATTTACAATCTATAAGTTTTTTGTCACTTTTGGTTTAGGAAAAATTACCCAAAACTCTACATATAAAATATACTATTCAAAAATAAGGTGGGGTAGTTTTAAATTCATAAATCAGGTGATAATTAAGATTTATCAAATTAATTAATACATGTTTATTAAATTACATTAACATGATTAATCTCTCTCCAAAAGATAATATCTCTCTACAACACAACACACACACTCTCTCTCTAACATACAAACAGCTCATTCTCTCTACAACTTCCACTCGTCATCGCCAGTGACGTAACTATCGGAAAACGCCCACTTGCTTCTATGTATTGTCGTCTTTACGTGTGTTGAAGAATTTTTTAATATCATAAATAGTGTGGAGTGGGTACTGGAATTTTTAATATCATATAAGTAAATGGTGTTTCATTCGCCATTTTAGGTAAGAATTGATTACACTTATGTATATGAAGAATTTTCAATCAGCGATTCATTTGCCATTTCTGTAAGAATCTTTGTTGCAGAATTAATACATACATACATACATACATACATATGTATGTATGTATCAAAATTTGGGAATCTGTAGATCCGATTTTTTAATGTGTGTGTGCAAATCTGTGTATGGAAACGACATCGATCTGTGTGTATTGTGGTGGTGGTTGTGGTGGAGCCGTGGAGGTGATCGAAGGTGGTGATGATGGGTAGTGGTGGAGATCTGTGTGTGGTGCATTTGGAGGCGGTGGTGGTGCTGTGATGGTGATGTGGGTTGTGGTACTATAATTGTGGCGTGTGGTGGTGAGATGTTGTCGATATTTTTTTGGTGGTGGTAGAACGAATTTGGTTGGATAAAGAGTTGCTTATTGGAATACTGCGTGACATAAAAATGAATAAATTGTGACCAACAAATAATATGTTACCTAAAAAAATATGTGATGATGATTAAGTAAATGTTTGGTGAAGATTAAAATTAATTTTTTTGGTAGATTTTGATAGAAGTTGATAAAATGTGTGATTGATAGGTTATACGTCCTATGAAATATGTGATTAAAATTAATTGTTAACTTTGAGCTGATTTTAATTTCTATCAAACGCGGGCTAAATTTGTAATTGTGACCTACCACTTTTGTATTCATGACCGATAAATAAGTTGTGATAACTTAATTAGATAAATTGTGACCTAAATATAACTTGTAATCAATTAATTATTTGACAATTTGTGACATAAAATTTATAATATGTGACTAAAAAATAAGCCGAAACCATTTAATTTAATAAATTATGATAGAGAAATAACTTATTATCAATTAATCTAACAATTTGTAACCATGAAATAAATTTTGTTATTTAAAATTTGTAATTGTAATCTAATAATTAATTTGTAACCGTGAAATAAATCATGATCAATCAATTTATAATCGAGAAATAACTTGTGACCAATTAATTTGATAATTTATAATTTGAAATAAGTTGTAACTTATAAATTTTATTATTTGTGATTGAAAAATAAGTTGTTCGTATAACTTGGGTTTTTTATTAATATAAATTGTAGTCAAATAACAATATATCACAACCAGATGACAATAGGTCACAATGAACGCATTATTAGGGAACAAATATTCACAGTGAAAATAGACATGGTCATAACAATCACAAATAACACAAAATTGGTAACATATAGTAACAATTAACACATAGAATATATCAAATAGTCACAATTAACAGAAGATTGATATAAAAAGTCATTGTTCACTATTTAGATCACAAAACATTGTTAACACAAATATAGTAAGATACAGTCACAATTTAGACGGCAATGGTCACAGACAATCAAAGTTAAGACATATCAGATCACAGATAGTTACACTGAAAACAGACCTGAAAATAAATAATAATAACTTACACATGCCTCGTTACAAACATTTCATGTTATAATAGATATGATGAGTTAACATGGGATGATTGACATGAGAGTGATTTTTACAAACAATTTAGAAATTCAAGCTAAAACTCTTATTCATATCATATGCTAAAACATTATTTTCCATGCAGCTAGATTCAACAATCCAGGGCGAGGTCTTAATATCATTCTTCTAAAATTTAAGTTTCCCATTTCAAACATTTAATTTCCAATATTTTTTTTACTAGGAAGTAAGGTAAAAAATGCGGAATATAAGCTTAGCCAGTATCAAATAAGGAATTAATCGCATGAAATGAGCTCAAAATGCAATTAGATGCATTAAAACCCATCCCATATACTTGTGTAAATATTACAAATTATTATGAATAGCTAGTACCACCAGAATTATTTAAAGACCTTTCCCAGAAACTCCCAAAAGCTCTCCAAATCAACAATTGCAGTTAGAATGATTGGCCCTTTGGGAACAGAATCCCCAACATGTCCCCCTCTTCTATGTTTACCATTGTAAAATGAAATTGTATCTGTAAGTGTTATGCCCTAAGTCCAATCAGCGTTGGACATAAACACTTTTATTGTATAAAATCGAAATATATTTATGACAAGATCTATTATTTAATTGAATTAGAATATTCGGATTAATCAAATAATATAATTCGTAAATTCAAATTTTGGTGATTTGTTAATCACAAAGAGTTGTGATTATGAGATATAAATTACATATGATTGAGTCTTAAATTGTCCGTGATCGTGTGTATTACGGATAGACCATCACATGTGACATTTTGATCAATAGAGGATTCATCACTCTTAGATAGTAAGATTATAATTTACATTTTGATCCAGTTAAGTTGATAATTAAATCATTGGCCAAGGTAAATTCATAAGTCGAAAAAGAGTTTTCGACTTACATTGACTTAACAGTGAGATAAAAGATATGATCGATAATTGAGATTGACACATTCATATCTCATAATTGATCGGATCATATTGACGAAAATATTATAGTTTCACGGTAAACAAACAAGTTTGATTTTGTCATACCACGTGATATTTTCCATCATATGTATTGCCCTGACACATTGCTAGATGTCAATATGTGACGACGAATGTGAATTGATGATAAATTAAAAGGGGTATTTTAATTTATCGATTTTGATTAGATCAATATAATAATTCACGTCGTTAGACATTGTGATTGAGAACCTAATGGGTCACACACAAAAAAGAACCAGAAGAATGAGATTTACCAATTAATTAATTGACAAATTTGGATAGTTAATTAAATGGGTTGCTTATTAATATGCCCGAATTAATTAATTGGATTAATTAATTCACGGACCGGATTTAATTAATTTGATTAATTAAATATTGGACTGGGTTAAGTTTAGAAGACGGGCCAAGTTCTTTTAGACTTATATTAATAGGCTGTTTGGTTTGAAAAACCTAATGGAGAAATTCATTGCTTTTGCTAGCACGAGAAAAGAAAACCCTAGTTGTCATCCCCGTTCTCTGTGTGGATCACCATTGAAGGCTGAACAATTAAACAGCTTGGATTACAAGTTGTGATCATTCGAGTTCGAGAATCAACAAAGCAGTTTGCAGAATTCATCAAAAGTATAATTCTAATTACGATTTCTATCTAAACACAAAGTATATCCTTGTTTGAGAATAAAAATTTGTTTTAATTTCGTTGCGTATGATTAAGTAGATTCCCAACAGTGGTATAAAAACCTAATTTATGTTTGTTAGAAATTGTTTCGCATCATATAACAATCAAAAGTTGATTGTTGTTATTTTTCATGTTTCTAGCTTTTAAAGAAAGATTGATTTTTAGTTTATGAATTTGATTTGGAAACGAAAAATTGATTTTGTTTGAAAAAAATCAAAAAAAGGGAAACTGGGCAGGATCTAAGCCGGCAACCACCGTCGTCGTCGGCACGTGCCCAGGCGGCAAGGGTAGCCTCGCAGCGCCGTTGGACGCCACTGCAAAGGTGAAGCAGCTCTCGACGCTGCTGCTACACTATTGTAGTAGCGGCGCCGGCTGCTGCAATATAGCAGCGAACGACGTTGTTGCAGTAAGCTGTGCGCCAATTTATTGTTGATGCGACAACGGCTGCCAGTGATAGTCGACACCCCCGCAAAAAAAAAGGGCGTTTCTTCTAGGGTTTCAAAAACAAGTGGAGGCGGGGCTCTTGATGCAATTTTGGAGAATTCAGGACCCCTCTTGCATTTATGAATAAGGGGTTTGTTTGCAATTTTTAAATGAAGGACTGTCTTGCAATTTACAAAATTGAAGGGGGTTTGCTTTTAATTTCGAACTTGGGTCAATTTGCAATTTTCAAAAGGGTTTTGAATTTAAATATTAAAATGATTTTAAATTAGATATTAAAATGGTTTGATTTTAAAATTTCAAATTTGACCCGTTTAAAATTTTATTTAAAAATTGATGATTTTTATATTTTCGTTAAAATTAGATTTTAACTTAAATATTAAACTTTGACCCTAAATTGAATTTTATTTTATTTAGGAGTTTTATCCTAAATTAAAATGTTAATTCAATTAAATTAGAGTTGGACTCTAATCTAATATTTAATTAAAATTTGATTTTAATTAAATTATCCACCCTAATATATTCTTGAAATTAGAGTTGGACTTTAATTTAACATTTAATTGAAATTTGATTTTAATTAAATTTTCTCACCCTAAAATCTTTTTTCAATTAGAGTTGGACTCTAATTTGGTATTTAATTAAAATTTGATTTTAATTAAATAAATTCACCTTAATATCTTGGAATTAGAGTTTGACTCTAATTTTTGTATTTTATTAAAATTTGATTTTAATTAAATTCAATCGCCTTAAGTTTTGAAATTAGAATTGGACTCTAATTTGATATTTAATTATAATTTAATTTTAATTAAATTGTTTTTATTTTAAAACTTTGAAATTAGAGTTGGACTCTAATTTGATATTTAATTAAAATTTGATTTTAGTTAAATAGTTCCGCCCTGTAATAGTGGAATTAGAATGATATTCTAATTTAGTATATAAAATTAAAATTTGATTTTAATTAAATATACCCGCTAATTAGATTAATTGATTAATTTGATTATTTAATTGTCCCGATATATTTGTCTAAATTAGGTTAGACGACTTTTATTGCTAGAAACTTGAAACCTGTTTGCATGTAATATTAGATATTATATAGGAATTCATTTATTTGATGAATGTTTAATTAGTTGATGATTATGGATTCGACTATGTGGATGTGTTGATTGGTTAATTTCATTCTTGTTATTTTATGGGCCTGAGAGCTCTTAATTCATTCTAGACATACGAGTCCGTTATTATTATAGGCATGTGCATCCAATGTTATTCAGGCCTGCGTGCCAACTAGCATATGATACAGGTTGTGGATGGACTGATTGAAGATGCCAAAAGAGAAGGAAACCATGGACATGGTGCATTGATACCGATTTAATGCAATATTCTCTAAAATTTGATCAACTAATCTTCCTTATGGCTCGGGAAGATCAGATAGAATTAATCCATAATCCACTCTTATATGTATATATATTTGCATATTTGATGAAATATGTATATATATAAATGATTGAATCGATGAGACATTTGCATGCAAAATCCCTCGTTAAAGATATTAAGTCAATTTGTTATTCGCATTCCATCATTATAGTGAAAAACGAAAGCCCTAAATTGATTTTAACTTGTTAAGTACACTCAAGACCGGTCTATTAGGGATATGTTTGACACTATGAAATATTAGATATTTCTGAATGTTGGATTTGACTTAACTAAAATTTATCTTTTGTTGAGTACACTCAAGGAGATAAAATTTTAGAAGAATGTTAAAATATTAAGTCATATTTATATTCGCCTTGCATTATTATAGTGAAAAATGAAAGTCCTAAATCGATCTCAACTTGTTGAGTACACTCGCGCTAGTATTAGGGATATGTTTGACACTATGAAATATTAGATGTTTTTGAATGATGGATTTGACTTAACTAAAACTTATCTTATGTTGAGTACGCTCAAGGAGATAAATTTTAGAGGCATATTAAGCTAACACATAAGATGTGTGAAGACAAAGAGTTGTCGCTTAATTATCTGGGAGTTGTATGTAGATACAATTGATAATAGTATTTACCCAAATGTTTTATTAAAACTTGTTGAGTACACTCAAGGTTTTAATTTGACAAATGGGATCCCAGCCCACTGGAAATCAAGTATGGGTTCTATTAATTTATGTGAGAGGGTCATAAATTTGAGTTAAATAGTGGGAGCGAAATTAATTTAATAAAAGACCAGGTTAAATTAATTGATGCATCACATATATCATTCTTTTACTTTGCGTCGTTTACATTTATTGAATCTTGAGTAACCATATGTATTTGAGAGGCATACTGGATGCCACAACCAAACCAAATTTTCTTGATTGGCGCAATCTGAGAATTGTTCTTAGGCATGAAAAATTGGTTATGTCCTTGAGTAGCCCTTTCCAGAAACACTTGTTGATGACTCGAAAAAGGAAAAGGTGACTGCTATTATAAACACAGTGATGACAATAGCACTGCAACATGTGTAATGTTTGCGACTATGTCATCTGAGTTACATAAGCAACATAAGAGTATAGATGCTAACACACGATTTTCCATCTCAAGGTGTTGAATGATGAACAATTACATGTGGAAATATATGAAATTTCCTAGCAACTATACCAGTGCATAATGGCAGATGGGTCTTCAACTAGTGCTGGTGTGCTGAAGACATTGACTACTTTGAGAAGTTGTCCCAATCGAGTTCAGTCATGAACAAAGAACTAAGTATGACTTGGTTCTGCAATCTCTGCCGGAGAGTTATTCATAACTAATTATGAATTTAACATAAATAAATTCGAATGTACACTTACTGAGTTACTGAACATGCTTAAGACTGTTAAGCCCAATATCTATGTTTGTAGTGGACAAATCTTAGCTCTAGGGAAGTCTAAAGGATGTTTAAGGAAAGCAATCAAGATGGCTAAGACAGTTCAAGCGAATAAGGATAATACCAAATCTAATAACCCTTATTATAATTTTGGAATGATAAGTCATTGGAAAAGAAATTACAAATCTTATATCTACTTCCTTAGTTTCATGGGCATTGGATATCAGATATGGATCTCATATTTATATAAATATATATAAACTAAATAGAAGTAGATCACTACAAAAGGGGAGAAGTTGACCTGTACGTTGAAAATGAGCAAATGTTACTGCATTGTCTGTAGGAGCTACTTCTTGCCTTTGCCTTTAGGCTTAATATTAGAATCAGATAAATGATGTTTTGTTCTTACCTTTACCAAGAGCATTAAATAAATTTCATGTTTAGACATGAATTATTTTAATGTTAAGGATAATTGTTGTTCATTTTTATCTTGATAAGATCTTAATGTTTATGGTAAATTACAAAATGACATTTATATTCTAAATATTGAGTATTTTATAATAAGTATAGATATTGAAAGACATAAAAATAATAATCTGAATAACACATATACCTGGCTTTACAAATTTGATCACATAAATGAAAATGTAATTCCAAACTTACATGGAGATGTATATTTGGGTCAAATGATTTTAATCATTTGACAAATGTGAATCATGCCCATTAGGCAAAGTGACCAAATCTCCTTTTACTTGAAAAGAAGAAAGATCTGCATAATTACTAAGTCAACTAGTGATGTATGTAGACCCATGTCAATTAATGCTAGATAAAATTTCTTTTATCTCATCACATTTACTAGACGAATATTTCAGAAACGATCATGTATATTATAAAACTCTTGAAATGTTCAACAGATTCAAACTAGAAATTGAAAAACAAATAGATAAATAAATTCTCACACTAAGATCTGATTGATGTGAATAATACCTAAAATGTAAAATTTTAGATTATCTAAAAGATTCTCACGTATTGGACTCCTCCACATATACTGCAACATAATAGTGTATCTGAAATGAGGAATCGTACACTATTAGATATAGTGTAACTAAGAACAAGTCATACAAACACTTCAAAAGTGTTTTGAGGTCATGCACCGATTGTCACGTGCTACACACTAAGTCGTGTCACATCTAAATCGGTTGATAAAACTCCATACGAGTTATGAAAAGGCAAAAGGCCCAACTTATCTCATATGAAATTTTAGGTCGTGACGCTTATGTGAAACGCACTGAATCAGATAAGTTTGAGACTAAATTCGATAAATATATTTTTGTGGGATATACAAGAAACAATTGAATATCAATTCTATAATCCCGTTGAGAAGAAAGTATTTATATCAAGACAGGCCAACCTCCTAGAGAAAGTGTTTATTCTAGGATATAACAGTGGGAGCAGAATAAATCTTGAAAGAGTTCAAGATTTCACAAATATGGTTGACCAATTAGATGAATCCGAGTCTAATCCCAAACTTGTTGAGAGACATACTTTTGATCAAGAAGTGGAGACTCCTGAGGACACGTCAGCTCTATGTAAATCTTGTAGGATCATTCGACCTTTTGGAAGGTAAGAATCCATGATTACTAATCAGACATTACTAATCTAGGATGATAAACCTACTAATCATGCATAAGAAAAGTCAAGCGTTGACTTGTTGAGATGGCAGAAAGCTATAAAATCCAATGTGAACTTAATGTATGTAACCAAGGTTTGGACATTGGTCGACCTGCCTAATGGATTAAAACTCATAGATCGTAAATGAGTTTACTAAAAAAATGTCAATGTGGATTGAAACAAGCCTTTTGGAGCTGAAATCCCCGATTTGATGTAAAAGTCAAAATGTTTGATTTTATAAAAAATGAAGATGAATTGTGTGTTTACAAAAAGATAGTGGGAGCATTGTCACATTCCTAATATTATATGTATAAGACATATTATTAACAGGAAACAACGTTTTTATATTTCAATTGTTGAAATTATGGTTGTCAAATAATCTCTATGATAGATGTGGGAGAAGCAAGTTGATCTATAGAGATAGATCTAAAAAATTATTTAATTCATCCCAATCTATATAGATAAAATCTTGAGAAGACTTTATATGGAGAATATGAACTGAGAGTTCATGAATACACTGATGCTAACTTCTACTCAGATTAGAATAATAGCATATCTCAATTAGGATATTGATTTACTCTTAAGTGGTGTGTTGGAAATGTTTCAAATCAGAAATAGCCATTGATTCAATAATAGAAGCCTTATATATCATTGCTTTAGAAAGCAACAAAAGTTGTGGTCTGGATCAAAAAGTTCATTAATGAACTTAGAGTAATTCATAACATTATTGATCACATGCTTCTGCACTGTGATAACAATGGAGCCATCATGCAAGCAAGGAAACTAAGGTCTCATCAATGTCCAAACATATATTAAGGCGGTATTATCTCATTGGAAATATAATACAATGAAACGACGTAAAAAAAGAACGAATTTTCACAAGTTATTAAATTACAGATCCATCGACAAAGAGTTGTCGCAGCATAAACATGATCGTCATGTAAACTCTTATGGTATAAGATACATAAGTTATTTGATCTAGTGCAAGTGAGAATTTGTAAGTGTTATGCCATAAATCCAATCAGCTTTGGACATAAACACTTTTTTTGTATATAATCAAAATATATTTATGGCAAGATCTATTATTTAATTGAATTAAAATATTCTAATTGATTAAATAATAGAATCCGTAGTTCAAGTCTTGGTGATTTGTTAATCACAAAGAGTTGTGATTGTGAGATACAAATTACATATGATTGAATCTTAAATTGTCAGTGGTCGTATATAATAACGAGATACGGATATCGTTATTATGGATAGACTATCACGTGTGACATTTTTTACTTATGAAGTAAGTAGTTGATCTCATAAGCTAAAGTATAGTGACACTTGAATAAACACGTGGATGTTTTGTTATAGAACAAAACATTGGAGGCCCGCTGAGAGATTCCACATGGATAGTTATCGAGTGTCAGTGGTTAATCTCTAACGTTCGGTAGTGGAATTGGTCCTTTGACTTGAGGTCATCATAGTGCCTTATATGAAGACTGTCATGCTTTGATGATGTTGCTCTGTCAATGGTCTCTAATACGACATCGTTCAGATATGTCAAGAATCATATAAATGTTGTGAATGATCAGTAGAGGATTCATCACTCTTAGATAGTAAGAGATTATTATCTATATTTTGATCCAATTAAGTTGATAATGAAATCGTTGGCCAATGTGAACTCATAAGTCAAAAAGGAGTTTTCTACTTACATTGACTTAACAATAGGATAAAAGATATGATCGATAATTGAGATTGACACATATCCATATCTCATAATTGATTGGATCATATTGACGAAAGGATTATAGTTTTACAGTAAACGAACAAGTTTGATTTTGTCATACCACGTGATATTTTCCGTCACATGTATTGCCCTGATACATTGCTAGATGTCAATATGGGACGACGGATGTGAATTGATGATAAATTAAAAGAGGTATTTTAATTTATCGATTTTGATTAAATCAAAATAATAATTCACGTCGTTAGATATTGTGATCGGATGGGTCACACACAAAAGAGAACCAGAAGAATGAGATTTACCAATTAATTAATTGACAAGTGTTAGATAATTAATTGAATAAATTGCTTATTAAAAGGTCCGAATTAATTAATTGGATTAATTAATTCACCGACCGAATTTAATTAATTTGATTAATTAAATATTAGACCGGGTTAAGTTTAAGAAACGAGTCAAGCTCGTTTGGACTTATATTAATAGGCTGCTAAGGTTTGAAAAACCTAATGGAAAAATTCATTATTCTTGCCAGCACGAGAAAAGAAAACCCTAGCTATCATCCTTGTTCTCTGTGTGGATCACCATTGGAGGCTGAATAATTGGACAGCTTGGATAGCAAATCGTGATAATTTGAGTTCGAGAACCAGTAAAGGAATTTGCAGAATTCATCAAAGCTATAATTCTAATCACAATTTCTATCTAAACACAAAGCTGATCTTTGTTTGAGAAACGAATTTATTTTAATTCTGCTGCGCATGATTAAGTAGATTCCCAACAGTATCATCCCAAACATTCATTTGTTTTGATTTCACAAACTTAAACCTTAGCCTAATCTGCAGATAAAGCTTCACTTCAATCCCATAATCCCAGAACTCTTCTCTCTGTTTAAGTTCGAAATCTCATCGTTTTCGAGTAAACCCAAGTTGTGTCATTTGAATTGCTCAAAGAATCAGTGATTGCAAATTTTTAGCTTCCATAAAAAGCCATAACGTCGATTCGATCATAATAAATACTAAATTTCATAATTTTCTTGACTGTATGTTGACTTCATTTGTTCATTGTGGCTCAGAATCAAAGATTCGGGTAGCTTTGATTTAAAAAATTAGGGTCAGCTTCCTTTGAAAAAAAATTTAAACGAACAAAAACACTTTGTTCATTGTATGTCTACTCACTGCACATGAAAAATGTCCTAAAAATTACAACAATATTTTAACAATCACCCTATTGATTCAAACTAAACTACAGAAATCAAATCAAAATCAAAATTAAGCAAAAGAAAAAAAAATAGTAAAATTAAATTAGGCGATTGTAATTTGTAAAAAATTCAAATTTCACAATAGAAGTGAAATGTTATCAATGATCGGATTTGAATTCCAATCATGTTATTTCAAATAATATTGTAATTGTTAAAGTGTCTAAATTATGGATTTTTTGGAAGAATCCGAAAATGTGGACTTGGAATCTAGTACGCATGTAGTTGAAGATGAAACGGTATTAAGAGATGGTTTAATTGTTCCGAAGGTGGATATGAAGTTCAAGGACAAAAATAGGTCTTCAATGTTTGCAAAGGTTATGCTTACAAAGTAGGTTTCAGTGAGGAAAAGGAAGTGATGATGGAGTTTTGCAATATGTAATGGTTCTCATGTACTCGTGAAGGCCAAAGAAGTAATAGCGCAAGTGGTTCTTTAAAGCCGTAACCAACAATTCAGACAGGTTGTAAAATCAGGATCTTCTGCATCTGCAGAAATCATAGCATTTGAAAAATTAACATAGTGCACATCGACCACAATCATAAAACAAGTAAATGATATGTCAGGAATTTCGTTACACAAAAGTTTTAACTCTGCAATTGTTGAAACAGGTGGGTTTGAAAATATGACTTGTGTAGAAAAGGACATTTGAAACTACATTGAGCAAGTGAGGCGATTAAGCCTTGGAGATGGAGATGCAGCAACAATCCAGTCATATTTTTCAAATATGCAAGCACAGTGTGGACGGTGAGGATTGAATGGGCATGGATGGCCGAGATGAATAGAAAAAATGGAGAGAACCCCACTATGTTTGGGCAAAAAATGAGACCAACGGTTCACACTATTTTCGCACAAAATAAAATCCAACCCTAATCTCAACTCCAATGCCGTCGACTTCATCGACGAATCTCCATCACGATCACGTTGGTACGACTCCTCCGTCGGCATTTTCCCAAAATATCGAGATAGCGTCGACATCACCGACGATTCTCCATCACTGTCACGTTGGTACGACTCATCCGTCGGCATTTTTTCCAAAATATCGAGATATAATTTCACGATCATTGCTGCACTACCCTCACACAAGATTCCATTGGAGGCATAATTTCTCATCCAATCCCCTCGACATCACCAACGAGTCTCCATCACAGCCACGATTGTACAACTCTGACGTGAGCATATTTAGAAACTGAGGACAAAGCCATCAAAGCCCGAATATAACACAGGAAGGTATGGTTGCATTTGATTAGTGATTAGTAATTTTTTAGTTTCATACTCTGAAACGGTTGGGATAGAAGTGAAATGTTATAAATAATCGAATTTGAATTCCAATCATGCTACTTCAAATAATATTGTAATTGTTCAAGTTACTGAATTTTGTAATAAAGGGAAATAAATAATTTTATGGGTTCTTTCGTGCTAATCAAACTGCACATGGGAAAATGGATTGCTTATGTTGAAATCATTATTTTACATAAATGTCGAATTCTAGATTGGTTATGTTTGTTGAAATTAAATCCTAATTTTATCGGAGGAAAATAAATGATGAAAGATGTGGAAGATGATTTTTTGGAAGAATACGAAAATGTGAACGTGGAATCGAGTACGCATATAGTTGAAGATGAAATGGTATTAGGAGACGGTATAATTGTGCCAAAGGTGGCTACAAAGTTCGAGGACGAAAAAGAGGTCTTTGACTTTTACAAAGGTTATACTTACAAAGTAGGTTTTTCGGTGAGAAAAAGGAACTCGAGAAAGGACGATGATGGATTTTCGCAATATGTGACAGTTCACGTGTAGCTGTGATGGCCATAGAAGTGGTAGCACAAGCTGTTCTTTGAAGTGCAACCAACAATTCAGAAGATTGTAAATCCAGGACCTCTACATCTGTAGATAATCGAGGTATTTGAAAATTTAACATAGTGACCTCGACCACACTCATAAAACAAGTCCTACAAAGTCCTCCGCAATTAAAAATAATGATTCAGATTCCAATATTGGGAACAAAATGAAAATCTGAAAACCAAGACAGATATATTTAAACTTCGGAGCAAGATTTGGGGTGGATTTTTTAATCATATAATCATGAAGTTAGGGTATGAAAGATAGGTTTTTGAAGGGCAATGGGCGTAGTGACAGATTTTTATAGAATACAAGTGGTCGATGTGAATTAGTAGGCGACGAAGGCGGTGGAGATTCGGGGATGTGTGTGGTTGAAGGAATACATATATTTTATCAATTCCTCGAACCAAAGCAAGAATTTTACATTTTTCTAATCAAGAGTTTCATTTAAAGTAATGGTTCTAACACAATATAGGATATAATTTATGAATTCCATTATTACTCAGTTCAAAGTCATAATATAAATTTACGTTTAGCAATATTCACTTAATTGTATGTCTACTCACTGCACATGAAAAATGTCCTAAAAATTACAACAATATTTTAACAATAACCCTATTGATTCAAACTAAACTACACAAATCAAATCAAAATCAAAATTAAGCAAAAGAAAAAATATATATAAACAGTAAAATTAAATTAGGCGATTGTAATTTGTAAAAAACATTCAAATTTCACAAAAGATAAATAGCAGCTAAATAAAATAAAACCAGAAAACCTAAAAATGAAATACACGTTATAATTACTTACTGAAAGTGCAGCTAAAAAAATTAAAAAACGATTTGCAAATGACGCGAACCCGGGTACGGAATCAGTGTGGAAATCGCGGAATTAATTGAAAACGCCTGGAAAACCCAAAATTCAAGTTGTAGACAGTAGAATCTCGACCCGCAAATTATTGAACCAAGCAACCAAACAAAAAAGAAGTTTGAATGACCTCTTGATTACAAAATTAACGAACCTCGATTTACGAACGCCACAAATGGTGTCTAATCCTTTGATAAGTTATAAAGTTGAAGAGAGAAATTCTCAATATTTTATTATGACAAAAATGTTCTTTTTTACAATGAAATAAAGTTTCCTATTTTTACTAAACCTAGAAAAATATGAAAATATCACTTTTACAAGAATCTTGCCTGAACTAAAATTCTAACAAAATAAGAAAATTCACGTAAAATTAAAATTCTCAGCAAATTGTTGTCGGCCTGTTTTTGTGTGATCACAAGACCAAAAGTACCATGAGCCCTCATAGCCTTGTGCAGAATTTCGTGCCATTTCCATAATGTACTTATGGGAGAAAATCCGACAACCGAGCTGAAAGTTATGGCCGTTTTCGTCCACGCTGCTCGTTTTCTTTCCAAATGTCTTTCAAACTTTGAATCCAACTTGTTTCGATTCCCGAACCCTTCATGAAACTTGAACATTAGCTTGTCAACTTCTTCAATTTGGACTCCAAAACTCGATCAAGTGATTGCCTATCCCGGATCATATCAATCTTTATTTGTTATTATGGTTTCCTTTTACAATTTTTTCGCCTTTTGCCATCAAACTAATTAATTAACTCCACTAGAAGAATCTTTTCATTCATTTTTAGATTCTAACTCTTTATTTCTTAGAGAGTAAACAATAATATTAACAACAATGAAATATTTCTCATATTCAAGGGCATTTTTCAAATTCTTGTACTTATCGGACAATGAAGTCAATAAAGCCATAGATTGTTGATCGAGATAGTCTCACCGATGTTGGTGAGATCCTGGGATAATTTATTAAATCTATCCAAGTTTATCTCAAGATTAGATTTAAAATCAAATTTGAAATCAAAAAACTATTTCCACAAATAGCATTTATTTTGAGGCGTTTTAGTTTTATATAGTGTCTAGTCTCTTCCATAGTTCTTCTGCACTCTTAGTTTCACCTACTTCCCCTAATGACAATATCAGATAAATGTAGAAATAATTTACTTTATACAATTTCAATTTGATCAATTCTTTTAGCGTCATCAACCTCAAGTCCCCAAGATTCATTAAGGGCTTTTGCACATCTTTGTTGTAAAAGTAGAGCTCTCATTTTCTAGCTCCAGAGACTAGAATTTCCTTTGTCATTCCAAATTTCAACATCTATCTTGGTACTTCCCATTTTTTTAAAAATCGAAAATAAAAACCACAGTTTCTTTATCAAAGTTTTGAAAAGGTTTTTCTGGTTTTCAACCAATGCAGTAATTTCACTAAGTAAAGATAGTTTAATATTTTTCACAAATATTTAATGTGATTAAGAAATGATATAACAAATATCACACAGAATGATCAACATGGAACAATATTCACAATATGTGTTATACTGAATACAAGAATTCATTATAGTGTAACTAATAAATGGTAACAAATATAAAATTACCAAGAAATATAGTGATTTTGAAGAAATTAAATTCTTCCCCTCAAATTTTAGAGTTCTCGCATGAAACTCTAGACAA
Organism: Fraxinus excelsior; assembly: GCA_019097785.1. Taxonomy (NCBI): domain Eukaryota; kingdom Viridiplantae; phylum Streptophyta; class Magnoliopsida; order Lamiales; family Oleaceae; genus Fraxinus; species Fraxinus excelsior. The sequence goes on along the minus strand of CM032639.1, from coordinate 12,974,267 downwards.
AGGAAGATTTAGGCGGGTTTCTTTCAAATTGTCCAAAAGATATTACCACATCAAGAAGAAATTACACTATATGATAAAAAATCATTACCAAATGATCAAAGATCACAAACATAAGATAGAGAATACCAATATATGTTTTATGTCTCCACTGCAAAACTAGTTTTTTCCTTAAAAGTATAAAATTGTGAAGATCTCTGGTTTAACATTCAAGAAAAACCAGTAAACCAGAATCTAAGAAGTTTTTTTTTTTAAATTGAAAGCTCTAGTATCACTTGTTGGTATTCTTGTTGACAAACTAAAATGAAATTTTAACAGAAAGTAAAGAACGCCAAGATTTTTAGCCCTAAGGTCCGGATGTTCAACTAAAAGATCTACTCACCATGTTGAGCATCCATAAATTCTATGGTTAACACTCTATATCCACGTAGGGCCGTACCTGTGTTTCGCGGGGCATGAGGCGAACTTTAAAATTTGGGCTCCCAAGTCATAACAGGGACTCATATTTACAAAACATAACAATTAACATGAGCTAATGTAGATTTATAAAACATCAAAACCTCAGTTCAAATTCACACTTCATCACGCCAAATCCAGAGAAGTAATAAAACATATTCAATCACACTATCACATTTAAAGATTCAATTTATACATCCAAGTATCCCATATCCATACTCAAATTCTCAAATTCATTATCCAAATATCCAATATCCATACTCAAATCTCAATCGCAAAACAAATTATGTAAACTAGTCAATTTATACATTATTTACATATCCACAACTTGTAATCATGCCAGTCCACCAAAGAGGTTCTAGTAGATAAGTGTAGCCTCCAAAACCTACAGCATTAATAGCATAAAATACTCAAAAGGATTAAAACAAGCTGAAATTGAACATATATATAAGACATTTCAGATTTATTGAGATACACAAGTACATTCTCTTTCTACATTTCTTTTAACATAAGAAATGAAGGTTGTGTATAAAGGCTAATAGATCAAGGATAATTTGTTGTGGGGCTTGCTAAACAATTTCAAATGTAATGCATGCACTACCAGATTACAGTGGCTTGTTCATCCTTGAGTTTTGTTCTGTTCTTAGAAGTGATAACTTGAGTCCAAATGAACTTTTGAGTTTGGCTGCCCTAGTATAAAGATTTCGTGAAGAGAATAAAACCCTCCATATGCAATGTGACTGTAGTTTCCATTACACATGTCTATTGCCATTTCCATTGCTGATAAAGACGCCAGCACAAACACTTTATTGAAACATAACTTTCCAATACACTAAAACTTCGCCAACCAAATCTCATATTTAAGCATTCATCAATTGTACGAAAATGAGATTATTTAAATTGGTGAGTCACCTCTCATAATTGACAGGCATAGTCTCACTGCAATTGCTCATTTGGAGCTCACCAACGTCCTTAAAGCCTAAAATATAAAATCACAACATGAAGTCCATAAATTAAAATTCTCAGCCACTCATCTTCAAAGATTGACCTTGATAGCAGTAATTTTGTCCCAATGCACTAAAATCATCAATAATTTATTCCATTTTCTCACCATACCAACTCAACTGATAGTACTATAGCATCAACATTCCAAATCAGAATGCTTGGATTAATCATTATTTGTTTGATAGTTTGGTACAATAACTCCTAAAGGCATGAAAGACGAATTGAATTTGTTCAAAAACTAAAGATCGATTAGAGTCTAATAAAGCCCGTGAGACAACCAGTTGTTCCCCTCAAAATCATTTCACAAATACCGACTCAATGAAGCAGAGATCTACCTAACTACTCAAAACACTAGAAAACAAGAAAAAAAAAGTGACATAGAGATTGAATATTCCCCACATGCACGAGTACCAGCAGCAGCAACACACCCGAGTCCTTTCTTTTTCAATATAAAGCTCGCTCCAATAAACAAACTCGACACAATTGTCAGTATTAGTCCTCTCGTATTATCCGACGCCCCCATATCTCCCCCCTTTATCTTTCTTATCTAAAGTTAACACTACATAAGGGGTCAAAGGGCAGCAAGAAGGTGGAGGAGTGGTCGAGTGGAGGCGGACTGGCGCCTGACGATTGTGGAGAAAAGTAGTTGTAGTAGAACTCAGGCACATAGAATCTTGGAGGGAAGTGAATCGTTGATTTAGGTTGAGTTTTAAAAAAATAAAAGAAAAGGCCTCAAAATTTCGAGCTTGAGGCGGCTGCCTCTTGGGCCTCCCCTCAGGTTCGGCTCTATATCCACGACACATTCAAAGCGTGCAAGAGTAATTGTCAATACATGAAGTATCAACAAAAAAGCCCTCATAATACAATCTCTTATCTCGATCTCTCTTCTCTCACAATTACACCGAGTAACCAGAGGTTAATATTCGCCAAGAACAGATAAGGAACCCTCACAACACTATTCTACAAGATATTTTTGTTTTAAATAATATTTTTAGTATAAATTTTTATTTCGTTCCCAATTTTGTTAATTGTGGTAATGCATATTGGATTTTTAATTTTTGAAATTCAAATTACACAAAATGGGATTCTTACAGCTTCAAATTATTTGGAAAAAGAAACACTTGTTTTCTTCATTCTTCATCATCATATGAGATGTCACATGAATACAAGAGGTCATAATTTCACTCTTTCATGAAATCCAAATGTCTCCCGACTTTGATATGTAGAATGGTGATTGTGACTATTGTGACATGTAGAGTGACAATTGTAACCAAAAATATGTGGAGGAAATTATGAATCTTAGAGCGACGATTTATTCTTTTCATATTCTCGTAGACATTAGAATGGGGAAGACAATAATTTATATATAGTCTTGTAGATTAAAAAATCATTTTTTTGATAGCAAAAGCTCTTTGTCACACCATTGAATTGGTAAAAAAAAAATCATTAAAAAAAAAGAAAAGAAAGTAAAGATGGCATATGTACATGTAAAAAAACCTTATAGAGTAAGGTTAGAGCCATTTTAGAGTACACAGCGAGTTTCAAGAAATAAAAAACTATGGGGGCTAAGATGCAATTATACTCCGATTTGTGTCAACTATCGGGAGCAAATTTCGAGATTTGGGGTGTGTTTGATTCATGTTATTTTAAAAGAAGGCATTCTGAAATAGTAATTTGAAGGAGAATGTCGAGTTGAGGAGAAGTTATTGATGTGATAAAAAAATATTATTTTATTAAAAAACATTGCCAAAAATGAGTATAAAAATGGGAATGAGAAATCCAAAAGCTGGGTCCACGAGACGACCTTGCCCTATGCTGTGGCGGGTAGCAAACTGAATATTATCCGCATTGGTTGAGAAAGAAAACACACAGACACACACTGATGGGAGATCTATACGCCTTGGATTTTGATGGCGTTCTTTGTGACAGCTGCGGAGAGAGCTCTCTTTCTGCTGTTAAGGTTAATATATATTTTTTTCTTTTTCTTTGATTTAGTGTGTCAAAAATCTTGATTTTCCTGTTGTTTGATTATGCATATGCATTTTTTTAAGAAAATTTGTTGATTGCCGTAGGCTGCGAAAGTCAGATGGCCGAGTCTATTCGACGGAGTGAATTCAGCTTTGGAGGATTGGATTGTTGATCAGATGCACATAGTAATGATTTGTTCATATATTTGATTATCTTCTTTGAACTTATGTTAATTACTTAATTTATTATATATTAATGTCTGTAATTAGTTATTAATTTTGAAAAATTGTGAGGAGAAAAATATTGTAACTTAATTGCAGTTCAGTGGCAGTTTCGAATGCATAGGAATGTTGAAATGGTGAAAGAAAGAAGAAGAAGATAAACTGAACTTTAGGATGTGGAAATTTACGACAATTGAAGTTTAAAGGGTGCTCTGTTCAGATTCATGATTTAGGAAAAAAGATACAAAAGATTACGGGCCTATAATTCTTGGGATTGGATATTTGGTTCAAGGATTTTGAATTTGATGCTTGAGTTATCTAGAAATTAATTCGTTTTGAAGTTAGAAGTTTCACTTTTTTGGATTTCTTTTCTTGATTATTATTATTATTTTTTTATTATTTTTTTATTTTTTTTTTGTATCTTAAATAAGTTAATTCATCATTATTGAATATGCTTGGTTCTAGCAATTTTTTTGTATACAATACCTGCTTCCATTTATTACACTTTGAAAATGACAAAATTGTTAACTGGTTACAGGTTCGCCCTGTTGTAGAAACTGGATACGAAAATTTATTACTTGTGAGGTTGCTATTGGAGACGAGAATCCCTTCTATTCGAAAGTCTTCGGTGGGTATCTAATGCAAAAAAATAATTTCCTGTCAATGGGATGCACGGAAACTGGAAACCATCTGTCAGTTGGATGTCCCACATTATCTTTTGTGCTTTTGGAGGATTCCTGACCTTGAAATTCATTGTTTACATGCAAGGTCGCAGAGGGGCTCACGATTGAGGAAATTTTGGAGAACTGGTTTAAAATAAAACCGGTAATCATGGAAGAGTGGGGTGAGAACAGAGATGCTCTAATAGACCTTTTTGGAAAGATCAGGGATGAATGGATGGACAATGACTTGGCAACTTGGATTGGTGCGAATAGGTGATTATCTTGTGCTTTAGAACGTATTTTATTCAATAAATCCCTCCTAAAAGGGGGCGATTTTAGTAAATAATCACATATAATACTTGGACAAACGGTCAAGTTGGTAATTTTTCTAGTATTTCTGTCTCCAGAACCCACTCTGGTAGGTAACAAGTTCTACCCACTGTGGATTTGAACCAGTGACTCCTGTATGAAAGCAATACTCAAGGGTCTAACCACTAATTTGAGTAGGTGAATCTGCAGTTTTTTACAGTTAGAGCTAGTTTTAAGACATAGGTTCCACACATTACATTTTTCACTTAACCTAGTGATTTTTCACATTATATTATATGCCGACTCTGAGGCTACTGGAGGAACAAGGCAAAATGAAAACAAAATAGAGATTACAAATTTGAAAATCTTTGGCAAAGGAGTTGGCCTTCGGAATTCAGGGATATTCCATGTCTACACTAGCATTTTGAGATGATGTAGTGCTTCATTTATTGTGAGCAACCAACATGATGCCTTCGATCACCTACTATTACCAGCTCATAATAATAGTTGAGTTAGAGGTGATATTGTATCTCATGGACTACTAGCAGATTCTTGGATTATAGTTATGCTTTGCACTATGCAAGAGCTCAGTATGAAACTTTAAAACCCCTGTTTTCTGTGATGACTGAGGTTTCAGATGCTATTGGCTTGGAAAACGTTGTTCTGAACATTGAATAGTATGGCTTATCCTGCAGATTTTATCCTGGTGTTCCTGATGCCCTGAAATTTGCAAGTTCAAAGGTCTATATCGTGACGACAAAACAGGTCTGTTTCAAGCAGAAAGGCATGCACTCATTAAATTTGATGTAATGTTAAAATCTTCATAGTACCCGATTTTTGTCATTAATACATGACAACTTCATGTATGGTATGGAGAATTTCAAAGAACTCGACAATATTAATGAAATAAAGTAAGCTTAAATCTTGTTTATTATATTGTCCGCTCCTACAGAATCCTACACGCACCTGATGTTTCCAAATTTTCTGGGCAAGTGTCATAGCCAATTTTATTTTGATTGCTTAATGTTATCCACTTACCATCTTACCATTTACAGGGCCGCTTTGCAGATGCATTATTACGAGAACTCGCAGGAGTCATTATTCCACCTGAAAAAATCTATGGTCTTGGAACTGGGTGAGCATCTTCTGAATAAATTGAGTAAGGGAGAAAGACAGTAATCTGGCAGGTTATGTTAGATTTTGACCTCTCCTTATCAACACTAATTTGAATATTCTGTTTTAAAATTTTCAGTCCAAAAGTGAAAGTGCTGAAGCAGCTTCAGAACATGCCAGAACACCAGGGTCTAACTCTACAGTAAGATTGTTGGCCGATTACTAGCTGATTTTAGAACAATTATTTAATTCTTCATTATTTATTTGTGTTCTATACTGTTGAAAAATATTTGCTCGTCCATTTTGAACAGCTTTGTTGAAGATCGTCTTGCGACTCTAAAGAACGTTATAAAAGAGCCAGAATTGGATAAATGGAACTTGTATCTTGGTAATCATGGTTCATTGGATTTGGTGATCCTTTTATCTCACGTTTGTTGGTTTGGTGCGTTGTTTTGATTTCTGAAACGAGTTAGTGGATGCAGGAGATTGGGGTTACAACACTCAGAAAGAGAGAGACGAGGCTGCAAGCATTCCCAGAGTTCACATTCTTCAGCTTTCCGACTTCAGCAAGAAGCTAAAATGATCACCTTCTTCACTGTACTGTTTACTTTCCCAGACCTCGTTTTCTTTCTTCGATTATTGTATCGTGCCTCTTGCCATTCATGGCATGCTTATTTATCGCTAATTTGTTGCTCGACCATTTTAATTGAAGAGATTAAATTGAATAAAAAGTAATTACATATTGCAGGAATTGTTTTTGTTCTGCAAGTTTTGATTTTGTTGATCTTTCGGACAGAGATGAACTTAACGCTGAATCAGAACAGAAAGCATAAAATTCATTTTAAGTTCCCAAGATATAAACTACGTAATTCATAACAAATTTTTCAAGATAAATTTCTATCTTTTACGACCAGTAGTTTTCTTGGGTTTTGGACTTCTCCAGGTAAATCACAGTGTTCCTTCTATAGTTATTATTCTCAATTTTTATTTTGCTGTTCATCTTGATACTGACCCAGATTTCCAACACACTGTTCTTAGAAAGAGAATCAGGTACACAACAAAAAAAAAAAAAAAATCACTCCCATTAACATGAGTTACACAGGCACAAGATCCACATAAACTCTGAATTTTGTGGATGGATTTTGTTTCTCATTTTTTTTAAACTGTTTTAATTAACTAAGCTCCCATTTGATTGCCATTATTTTAGGGGAAAAAAATCATGTTTTGGATAGCGATTTTTTTGGAAAATGTGTGATTAAAGAATAAGGAAATTTTTTGAATTTACGTACAAACTATTTTATTTTATAAATGAGTAGTTGAAAATGAGTATGAGAATTAAGGAGTTTTGTTTTAAATGAAAACAAAAATGAGATAAATGTCAACTTATCATTTTGCCCTTCATTAAATTGATCAAATTAAAATTAGACTTATTTTGATCAACTGACGGATATTTGGATAGAAATCATCCAGAAGTCCTTACGATGCACCATAACAATGTAAGTATTAAAAATAGAAAGTTTGGGACTTAACAACACATTTTTGAAAGATTTAAAACATTTATTGCAAATTTTCCATAATTTACGTTGCATTGAATATAACTGAACATCATTGATAAATGTAAGGAAAATTCGGTACAAATGATTTTATTCTTGATAAAGAGAGATGTAAGGAATTGTTTTCGCGCGTTTTCCAACTCGTCAACAATTACGAGAAAAGGATCAGATGATTGTGTAAGGAACAAACCTCTTGAGACAAAGTCCCAAAAAGGGGTGCGTTTACTAGTGAAGAATTACAATTGGAAAGTAGACAAAACGCCTCCAAGGGGCGCAAGCACACGAGTAGTGAGAAATGATTAAATTTAAACTAAAGAAATAAAAATTACATATTCTCTTGTCGAGAGTTTTTGATTCGGGGCCTTTTCTTCTACGACTTTACTTCCTTTTATACTTCCTGGGCATCTCTTGGTTGTCGAAACTGCTTGGAACTGCTCCATTACCTTCGTGACTATCCATTTCTTTAGTGAGAAACTGCTTGTTTGGGGAGAAGTTACTTAGTAACTGTTGCCACTACTCTTGCTGTTTCTGGATCGTGGGGCGTGTCGGGTTTACTTGACAACTGCTTCCGTAACTGCTGAATTGGATAAACTATACCCTTTAGACTTGTCTAATTCTGGGCGACTTGAGGATTTGGGAGACAATGAGGCTATCGCTCTGGGCGATTGTGCAGTACTACATTCGTTCAGCCTCTGGGCGTCCTACGGTCTTGGGCGATGATACTCCTTTGCTCTCGGGTCGTTCAGCCTCTGGGCGTCTTACGGTCTTGGGCGATGGTACTCCTTTGCTCTTGGGCTTCCAATATTCAGGCATTTTCTCAGGTTTCCGATTGAGCTTTTCTTCTTGGGCCTTTTAATTGATTTACATTGGGTCTTCATCTTGGGTTTGTCAATTGGACTTCCCTTTGATTTTGGGCTAATCATTAATTTTGCCATATTCACCCTATATCTTTTCGCAACATTTGAACTTCCTCAGAATTTCAATCATCACGTACCTTTACCGCTTGAAGGATTGCGACGTTACAAACCCTTAAAACCCAAAAGTACGCGGCATTCCATTACGTCTCTACAACCTTACGCTTCTTCCTCGCCATTTCCACTGTGAGCCTTCTTGTCTCCGTGCTACGTTTTGTCAAAAACCTTACCCAACTTACATTCTGTAACAAATGGCTACTTCAAGCACTCAGTCTGATACCGCCCTTAGCTTCGAGGACTTTCAAGACCTCCTCACCAAGCCATACATAAATTCAAACCCTCTTTCGCGGGTTAGTCCCAATATTGACGAGTTTTTCTTGGGCCCTTCTTTTGTCGATGCTGAATCGGTCGAGAAGACGGCGGCGGGTCAGCTGTTCCCTTGCACTGAAACCCTGCCATTTCTGAGTTCTCTACCGCTGAAGGCCATCTGCGATAAAGGTATTCGTACTTGGCCCAAAGCTGATTCTGATTTTCGTAGGTGGCATGCACGCATGGTGAATCATGGCCCCACCAAATCAATTTTTGAACGTGCGGGAATTTTGGACTTATTAGAAATCACCCTTAATCCCCCCGTATACGACTCAGCGCTTTTTCCAATCGCCCTGAGCTTTTGGTCTTCTGAGTATAATGTCTTTGTTTTTCCTTGCGGCCCGTTGTCCATTACTCTGAGGGATGTTGGGGCCCTAGTGAACCTTCCTCCTTTGGGCGATACCATTTCTCCCGGTATGGTGGTCTTGGTTTCTGCTGGCAATGTTCCCCCCAAGTTTGATAAGAAAATGAGTGAATCTTATTCGGCTATGCAGAATGCTTTTGTCGCTCTTGCTTCTGAGCCTAACCATGCTGAGCGGGTAGCTTTCCTTCAAGTTTGGCTTTGTAAATACGTTCTTTGTGTTCCTAGCTTGAAGCCCTCTACAAGTTACCTGCCTTTGACGCACGAATTGGCCCGGGGCAAGCCATTGAATCTGTGCTCTTTCTTTTTAGCCGCCCTTTACAGGGGTTTGGCGTTGCTCCAATTTCAATTGAGGATTGGTGCGTCCCCTACTGGCAGTGGGCCTCTTTGGTTTGCTCAATTGTGGTTGAGAGCATATTTTCCTTCCTTTGGGGCTCCATCTATTTGCAACACTTCTGCCACCTGTTACGGGTTGGCCATAGACCCCTAGGACCCAACAAATCTGTCTAGGAGGGACATTTTTTCATTCTTTTATACCTTGAATTCCATTTCTTCATTTTTCCCTTTTCCTACACATTTGACTCCCAACTACGTACATATTCCTTCTGGAGTGATTGACTCCTCACCAATTTGGGTTCAGTTTCTGGCTGGAAAAGAGTTGTTCTATGACATTGTTACGGGAACCAATGCTAAGGCTGGAGTAGAGATTTACACACCCCATTTCTTTGCTCGCGAACTGGGTTTCGGCCAGACCTGGCCCGTCCCTCTTTTCTATTCCAGAAATCTGACCGACCGTTTTTATACCCTTAATAAAGCGGATGTTGCAGCTATAGAAGCCCATAACCGCGTTTTGGCGAATGTATTTTTGCTAGCCCCTTTTCATTCCAATTCTGTTACTCATCCCCTTTTTGAGCACCTCTGGCCGTCAATGAAACGTAGGCTATTTACAGCTGACGCCACTACCGCCTTTCATTTGCTGGATCGGCCAAGTGCTTCTTCTACTTCTCCTCTTTCAGTTACTCCTATATCGATTAGGAGTCCTTCTCCACCCCCTCGCTCTAAAGATATTCTTTCTCCCGCTTCTCCTTCTGCCAAAGTTATTGCCGCCAAGTTTCACCCCCCTTATCACCACCAAATCCTCCTTCCCAGGGTGTCGACCCCCCAAGCGTGGAATTAGAAGGTAATGCTTATTTTGATGCCTTGGCCCTTCTTTATTGCTGCTGGCTCATCGATTTGCTGTGATGTGAAACATGTAGAAATTCCTGCAGCTTCGTCCAGTGGGAAAGGTCCTTCCTGCCGAGCTAAAGGGAAATCTTCCCAAGTGATGGAGGAAATAACGGAGGTGCCTAAATTTCCCACTACTGCTGATGAGGTCTTTTTACTTGGCTCTTATTTTTTATTTTGCTTTGTTATATTGAAAACCTTCAATATTGGTAACTTCCTTTGCAGGAATCCGATAACATCCTTAATTCCATCCAAAACTTACTCACCTCCTGGGCACGCATGAAAACGTCCTCTGCGTCATCCTCCACCCCTGCGAACGAGAATATGACATTTCTCAAACAGGCATTGTTTGAGTATGTCTCCTTCATGGACATGGAGGTCGGCCGTGCCAACGCTGCTCATCAAAAAGCCAAGCTAGATATGTTGAGCGCGAACCTACTGCAAGCACTTTCGCTCCCGTCGCCCAGCATTTCTACTGACTTTAAGGTGAAGTTGAAGGTTCTTCATGCCGACGTCGTTTCTTTGTTGGCCAAGAACGCAGAATTGAAGGCCAGAAGTGCCCAATATCTTCGCGCTTCTTCTGAGAAAGAGTCCATACTCCAGGAAATTGACAAGAACCAGGCCGATTTGACTGAGGTCTCTTCAGAGCTTGTAGTGGAGGATTCCTTGATGTTGAGCCTGGCGGCTGAAATGAAATAGCTACAAGCGAAAATGAACGACTGCAGGGCGAGGATGGCTGCCAAAAGGCGTACTGCATCCCAAGGAATTGCTAAAACCAAATCTCTATTGGAGCAGTACCAAAAGTTGGAGGTTGATGATGACTTAGTGAAAGAGTTAGGTATCCTTTCCTCTAGGCAGAACGAAGAGTGGGATAAACTTAGGCAACAGACGCGCTCAGCCTGGGGCGAATTGTAACTAAACATTTACTGTTTTAATCTTTGTAACTCTTTCGCGCTGACTGCCTTGGTTTTTTGTGATTTGATGTCATTCATCATCATTAATGAACAATTATTTTGAAGTGGCATTTATCTTTGACCGTCAGTTTTCCTCGTACCTAATCTTTATGCCAACATCCATGCATATTCTTTTGGCATTTAAATTTTCTTCCCTAAATCTTTGGGCCATATTGATTTCACTCACCGGTCATAAATGTGACCTTCCACATTCTGGCTTTTCATCTTCCAGTCCCTATAAATATGCATGTTTATACTCATCATTTTCATCCTCATGCCTTTTCAAATTCGATTTCTTGCCATCAAAACTTCCTGCCACTGCATGGCATTCTGATCGTTTACCAACACTTTCCTCTTCTATAGGGATGAGTTTCTTGACTCGTCCCTTTTGCTTTGATATTACTTTTGGTATGGGAGGTATAGGAAATGTTCTTTCAAACTGAAGCAAGATTATTGCCATCAGTTTACTTGTTGAGACTGAAGCAAGATTCTTGTCATCAGTTTGCTTGTTGAGAGTGCTTCTCCCTGCCTACCATTGCAGCAATGCATTTAGGAAGGTTAAGAGGCAGTTCACCCTCTTATTCGGCCATAGACTGAAGGGCTGCTTCTCCTTGCCTACCATTGCAGCAATGCATTTAGGAATGTCGTGGGAGCAGTTCACCCTCTTACTCGGCCATAGACTGAAGGGCTGGCCGTACTGGTTTCACTCTTTCTGTTCCCACCAAACAGAAGACAATTTGTAGCATGTTTCGTCTTGTATTTTGACCGTGTCCTTTAATTCTTGTGAAGAATGGTTTGTAAGGAACATTTGGTAATAAAGGACTTTATTTTTGAATGTGCCTTGTTTTTCTGACTTTATTTAGAACGTGATCGTCCAATTTATTTACCGCCATCGCTCGGCATGATTACATCGCAATTGCAATTTTATCACTTATGTATCTATCTGTTCACTTTCCTATTTAGAACGTGATCGTCCAATTTGTTTACCGCCATCGCTCGACATGATTACATCGCAATTGCAATTTCATCACTTATGTATCTATCTGTTCACTTTCCCAAAGGGATGGAACATATTTCTTCAAGTACTTACCGTTAATAAATCTCATATGCCTAGTACCATCTAAATCCTCCAAGTGGTAAGCTCCATTAGGCAATACACTCTTTACTCTATACGGCCCTTCCCAATTTGGCGACCATTTGCTATATTTTGGGTCTTTACTATCTAAAGGAAGCATTGCCCTCCAAACTAATTCGTTCGAACTAAAAAACTTGGCTATAACTTTCTTGTTGTAAAATCTAGCCACCCTTTGTTTCTGAACTTGCAACCTGTCTAGCACGTCTAACTTCAATTCGTCCAATTCTAATAAATTTTGAATCAACGATTCCTTGTACTCATTCTCACTTAATTCGTGCTGCCAACGCACCCTTATAGATTACACGTTGATTTCCACGGGCAATACAGCATCCTGCCCGTAAGTGAGTTGGAAAGGCGTAATGTTGGTGCTTGAACGGGGCGATGTTCTATAAGCCCATAAGGCTTTGTTCAAGCATTCGTGCCAATTTCTGGCATTTTCATTTATCATTTTTCTTATGATAGATTTCAGAATCTTGTTAGATGATTCTGCCTGACCGTTTGATTGAGCGTAGTATGGCGTGGAATTTACCAATTTAATTCCAAATTCGCTCAAGAATTCCTTCACCTGATCTCCATTTAGGGAAGTCCCATGATCTGTCATTAAAGTTTGCGGAATTCCAAATCTATAGATGATATGGTCTCGGATAAACTCTATGATGCTTTTCTGGGTGATTTCTTTTAGAGGCACTGCTTCGACCCACTTGGTGAAAAAGTCTGTGGCGACTATAATAAAGGTGTGTTGTTTGGACGATGAAGGGTAAATCTTCCCCATCAAGTCTATCGTCCAGCCTTTGAACGGCCAAGGTTTGATAATGGGTGTCATATTGCTTGCTGGTGCCCTCTGAATTGGACCATATTTTTGGCATGCTAAACAACTTTTTGCATATTGAACACACGATTCTCCCATCTTTGGCCAAAAATAACCACTTCTGATAATTAGTCATCTCATCTTTTGGCCAGCCTGATGGGCTCCACATATCCCTTCATGCACCTCAGCCATAATTGTCATAACTTCTTGTAAGTTCACGCATTTTAATAACACACCATCAGAGCGTTTTTTGAATAATTCTTCGTCTATTAATGCATAGTTTAACAGACGTAATTTCGTTCTTCTATCACCTCCCCCATCAAGCTCCTTAAAGGATTCTTTAATCTCATCTATCCAATCCAGCGCAACCCCATTTTCTATACATTGAATTTCGGTTTTCCTTGTCCTTCGCTGAATAACGGGCAATATAGTTCCGTATTCGTAAGTAGACTCCCAACTCATCGCTTTTGAATAACCAGAGGCCAACTGGGCCAACTCGTTGGCCATATCATTGTATATCCTATTAACACATTGAAGCTCTACTTGATCGAACTCCTCCAACAACTCTTGGGCAATTTCGTATAAACTTATAATAGAATCACTTTGGCATTTGAAATCGTCAGTTAATTGATGAATCACCAATTGAGAATCGCCCCTGATGATTATATTCTTTACTTTCATATCTACCATTAACTCCAAACCTACAATTAAGGCTTCATATTCGGCCTGATTATTAGTACAGATCATATCCAAGGTGAATGCAAACTTATAGCAAACCCCTAAAGGATTCATCAAAGCCACCCCTACTCCTGCTCCTTTAGAAGTTTTCGATCCATCAAAGTATAAAACCCATGGTTTTAATTCAAATGAATCAACCTCAAGTTCTATTTCGTTAGGCACATCAAGGCATCGATGGTCGGCCAGAAAATTAGCCAAGGCCTGATTTTTAACTGCCTTTTGGGGCACATACCTTATTTCGAATTCTGACAGTGCTAAAGTCCAAAGACCCACTCGTTGGTGTAAAATAGGGCGAGAAAACATGTATTTGAATAAATTATCTTTGGAAATTAAATAGACTGTCACAGGCCGTAAATAGGCCCTTAATTTTGTACATGTGAAGTATAATGCGATGCACAACTTCTCGATAGCAGAGTAATTACATTCACATTAGATTCATAGCTCTTTGATAGGTCGCCCCTGCATTTTTCAGTCCAAACGGCATTACTACCCATTCAAAACATCCTAAAGACCCAGGGCATCTAAAGGCAGTTTTGTGTACATCTTTGTCAGCTATGTAGATTTGATTGTATCCCGAATATCCATCCATAAAAGAGTACATCACATGCCATGCAGTTGAGTCTACTAGAGAATCCACCGTAGGCATTGGATATTCGTCTTTGGGCATAGCCAAGTTCAAATTCCTGAAATCTATGCATACCCTCAACTTGCCATTCTTTTTTAATACTGGCACTATATTAGATAACCATTCCACGTATCTGGTTGTTCTAATAAAACCTGCTTTTAGTAATCGCTCTATTTCTTTTTTGATCTCTGGTAATACATTGGGAGCGAAACGCCTAGGAGGTTGCTTATGAGGCTTAAAATTTGATTTAGTCGGCAGCCTATGTTCTACTAAGTTTTTATCCAAACCAGGCATATGTTCATACTCCCAAGCAAAACAATCTTTATACTCTTTTAATAAAGCGATTAATCTGTTACTAACCTCATGAGGGAGCATCTGGCTGACAAACGTTGGGCGATCCTCTCCTTCCTCACCAATGTTAACCTTGACCAAGGGGTCTTGAGCTTGTGCATATCCTGACTTGGGGATCCTCGTCGCTTCATCATCCATATCGCTTAGAGGAGTTTGCTCTTCCAGACAATCCACTTTATGAACTTCTCAGTCCAAGCTCTGCTCCATCTCGGACACTATTAATTTGTCCCTCAGCATCTTTAACGCCGCTTCTTCTTTCTTCACACATTCACATTCTTTATTGAAAGCCATCAACTTGGCTTTGAAGGCCTGAATCTCGGCCTCTTGCTTTTGTTGTTGAAAACTCATTTAAGGTTGTTTGGCTTCTTTTTTGCCAATTACTGGCTCTTCCAAGGCCACTATGTTTGGCCTCATTTGATTAAACATTTCAGTGAGTGAATCCACTGAAAATGGCTCTTCGCTTTGGGCAGTAATTTGAGTTTCTTCCCCATCTTGAACCACTCTGACAGGCCCATAATTTCCTTCATACATGAACTTCTCTACTGAATTTGCTTCTGCCACAAAGGGTCTATGATCTGCTTGCACCACCTCTGCTTCACCTTTGTCATTCCAGAAGACTAAGCATTGATGGAGTGATGAGGGAATACAGCGACTGCCATGGATCTAGTCTCTTCCTAGTAACACGTTATAACTGGTAGGGCCGTCTATCACGAAGAAGACAGTAGTCCTGGTGGTTGTTCCTACAGTTATATCCAATGGCATAACTCCTTTTGTTGAAGTTGCCCCCCGTTAAAACTTGTAAGAATGACTTCTGTTGGGATCATGTCGCTCTCTGTCTTAGCAAATTTCCTCATCATCCTAGCTGGAATGGTGTTTATGGCCGCTCCATTGTCAATAAGTACTTTTACTACTGGTATCCCATTAACCAAGGCTTTGACGTACAGCGGTCTTAAGTATTTGGTCAACCTCATAGCTGGTTTGTTGAGGATGACTTTTTCAACAGCATCTATTTCCACTTCCTGCCTACTTTCTGGCGGGCTATCTTTTGGTGATAAATCGACGTGCAGCATATCGCACTGATCCTTCTTTCCTTGAGTTTTTTCTTTCTCCTTTTCCAGCATCTCTTCCTCAGTTACCCAACCTGTAGGAGAAGGCATTATTCTGGGGGGTGATCCATATTTTTCAGAGCGAGGTACCCTCTTTTTCCTTTTGGGTGTCCCATACAACACATAGAAATCAAATGATCGGCCAGATGGTTCTCCCAACAGATCTACTTCGCGGACTCCTTCTTGGTGCAGTTGCTTCAACAGGGTATTGCGCGACACTCCCCTTTTCCGTCTCTCTGCTTCTAAATCAATTTTTTCTTCGATATCTGTCATACCATCATCCTCTTCTTCATCGCACATTTCTCTAGATGTTTGGCCTTCATCGCAGACTAGTACACAAGTTTCCTCCTCACTGTCCTCTTTTTCTTTGCTTTTGAATTCATCGGCCAATAAGTAGTTATTAGCCAGGACAGGAGGTAATGTGCCAAACTGGATGGTTAGAGGTTGGTCAGGATCATCTTCGTCTTTCCTGTTTCGTTCGAACTTTGATCTCCCAGACGAGCTTTCTGGCAATTCTCCCATTGATTCGCCAGTGCCTGTTTCTTCACTATCTTCAAAAACATTTTCATTGGCCATTCTGAGTGGTTTGGGCGCTCTAGGGCGTGATTCTCCTTGCTGTTGCCTCATCATCCGCCCGTAATTACGTTGGAAACGCCTTTGCTGGGTTCTAGTCATTTCGTTGAAAGGCACCACTCTCCCTGCATCATACTGGAACGAATGCCATACATTGGGTTGGCGAGGCTGCGGCCTAAACGTCCTTCCTTGACTGACCGATCCAAACCCCCTTTCTCTAGGTAGTCCTCTATAAAACGGCACCCTTTGCCCCTTGACAGGCTGAGCGACCGGCATGGAGTCAGAGCGATGGTGGAACTGCCGCGTCATGGGTGGCCCTCTACTCGCTTTCAACTCATGTTTACACCTATCGCACAGTACTTCCTCGCCCTGTTTGGGCTCCTTCCCTTTGATGCGTTCAAAGACGCTGGGATGTGGCTTGTGTTCTTCTTCTTCGTCATCAATCACCAATTTAAACCTTGGCAATTTGTTTTTCAAACCAGTTGTTAACATGTTCATTGCCAGTGGCCGTGGGAAAGGATTTTCATCCACCGCCATCTTTTTCTTTTCTTCGAATGTGATTCGTCCTGATTCAATAGCATCCTGCAACACATGGCGAAAAACCACACAATAATTAGTCGCATGTGACCATGCATTTGCCATTTACAGTTTTTTTACCCTTAATTTGTTCAGGGTCTGGCAATTTGTGCTTGTCGCTCAACTTTATCTGCTTATCCTTATATAACTTGTCGAATATAAGGTCAGCTTTAGTTACGTCGAACGAGAACGTTCGCGCCTTTCTGTTTTCACCCTTTGCAAGTTCATCTTTGCCCACTATTTTTGGCTTAACTAGTATGGGACAAGTATATGCTTCTCCCTTCACTAACTCAGCCAAACATATTTCCGTTTGGTCATAATAACCATCATCGACAGTATGAACGTTGAAATTCGAGTCTTTGTAATAAGTCTCTTTACTGGAATTTTTCATATGTTCTTCCTCTCTTACCAATCGCTCATACCTAACAACGTTTGCACTAAGTTGGAATAAATCTGGGAATTCCCTATTTTGGAATTTCTTCTTTAAATCAAAGTTTAAACAACTTTGTGCGATTTTAACAAATTCCTTTTCTGGCAAAGGCACAAAGCATTTACTTCTGGCCGTTTTGAACCTTTGTAGGAAATTTTCTGCCCATTCGTTAGGCAGTTGACGTAAATTCGCCAAATCGGCCAGTGTAACCTCAGACTCAGTTTTATAAAATTGAGCATGGAATAATTGCTCCATTTGCTGCCAAGTTTGGACGGAATTTGCTGGCAAATTAATAAACCAAGAAAAAGCTACCCCTATTAAAGAACTTGGGAACAACCTCAACTTATGGTATTCATTCACCTCACCACTTTGCAACGTGAACCGCCCTACATGTTCTAGTGTAGACACTTCTCCTAGACCAGTGAATAGTGAGAATTCCGGTACTTTGTACCCTCTAGGCCATGGATATGCCTGATCTATCCAATCAGGGTATGGCTTGGTATAAATTGGCCTAATCACCGGACGCACCCCAACTGCTATTTGATCTTGCACTATTTCCATAATTTGGTTTCTTAGCACGGCGTTAGGGTCATATGGGTTTCCTATTGGTTGATTTATTGGCTGATTCGTGGAAGGTCTGGTAGTTTGCCCTTGATTGGCAATAAAGGTGCCATTATTCGGGCTGTTATGACTGTTGAACTGAGTGCCTAACCCATCATTCATACGTAAACCATTATGTCCGTTGTTCGGGACATTATCTCTTATGTTTGTATTACCCCCCAGGTTGGACGTAGTGTTATCATTATTTAAGTTCAAGGTCCTGTTTCCCCCTGGGTTTGAAGTAGAAGGGCCAAAAGGCGGCTCCAGACCTGGGCCGGAGTTTACACCAAGGGAATTATATGGCGAAGCATGCCCCACGATAGTCCTAGACTGGAAGTGATTACCTATAGGCATAACAGGTTGACACATTTGGCTCACCAGCTTATTCATGATTTCATTCAACGTATTCAGTTGCTTAGCCATATTATCAAAATGTCTATTCTCATTTTGGGTAAACTTCTCCATATTATGAATACTTCGTAAATTTACATGTTCAACGACATCCTGCGTGAGTTCTCCCAGCAATGCACGCATTGTGCGAGGGCTCAATTCTGTCATTGGTTCGTAGCGGCTGTGACTGCTTTGACTTCGTCCATCTGTTTGTGGAGAATGTTGTTGCTCCTCGTATCGCTCAACTACAGACTGGACTACTCCTTGACTTGCTGGTTCCTTATCGGAATTTTTATGAGGCATGATATCTGTTCTTTTTTGTATCTTCACTTACAAAACACCAACTGTCCCACCGGGCGTGCCAAATTGTTTTAGCGCGTTTTCCAACCCACCAACAATTACGAGAAAAGGATCAGACGATTGTGTAAGGAACAAACCTCTTGAGACAAAGTCCCAAAAAATGGTGCGTTTACTAATGAAGAATTACAATTGGAAAGTAGACAAAACGCCTCCAAGAGGCGCAAGCACACGAGTACTGAGAAAGGATTAAATTTAAACTAAAGAAATAAAAATTACATATTCTCTTGTCGAGAGTTTTTGATTCGGGGCCTTTTCTTCTACGACTTTACTTCCTTTTATACTTCCTGGGCATCTCTTGGTTGTCGAAACTGCTTGGAACTGCTCCATTACCTTCGTGACTATCCATTTCTTTAGTGAGAAACTGCTTGTTTGGGGAGAAGTTACTTAGTAACTGTTGTCACTACTCTTGCTGTTTCTGGATCGTGGGGCGTGTCGGATTTACTTGACAACTGCTTCCGTAACTGCTGAATTGGATAAACTATACCCTTTAAACTTGTCTGATTCTGGGCGACTTGAGGATTTGGGCGACAATGAGGCTATCGCTCTGGGCGATTGTGCAGTACTACATTCGTTCAGCCTCTGGGCGTCCTACGGTCTTGGGCGATGATACTCCTTTGCTCTCGGGTCGTTCAGCCTCTGGGCGTCTTACGGTCTTGGGCGATGGTACTCCTTTGCTCTTGGGCTTCCAATATTCAGGCATTTTCTCAGGTTTCCAGATTGGGCTTTTCTTCTTGGGCCTTTTAATTGATTTCCATTGGGTCTTCATCTTGGGTTTGTCAATTGGACTTCCCTTTGATTTTGGGCTGCATTTTTAGTGTGTCAACAGGAATATCAGTCCATTACTCAATACATTTTCAAGTATGTGGAAGAACAACATTGAAATCAATTAAAAGGTATAAATATTAACTTTATAATAGTAAAATCTTGATCAAATTACCTCATAATTTCATTACATCGACAATTAGAAATGAATTTCACGACAAAGATCGTACTAAAATTTCATTTTTGAAAAGGTTTTATTACTTCGTTTCAATTTTTAGTTAGTATTTACTTTTAGGCACCAAATCCTCTTTTCATAATGTTTTATTAATTATAACTTTATTAATGCAAAATAAAAATTAAAACCGACCTTAGCTCAGTTGGTAGAGCGGAGGACTGTAGTTGGTGCTGTAATCCTTAGGTCGCTGGTTCGAATCCGGCAGGTCGGAATTTTTTATTTTTTTATATATATATTTTTTTTCCTCAAATAGATTTCGTGAGAACTAGCAACCTAACTTTGATTTACTTTCGTCCACTATGTCAGTCTAATAACATAGCCTATGTTTGGTTCATATTTATAAATTATTTATAGATACTCCTTATTGCTTCATGAAAGCAACAACTGCTTCTCTTAATCAAGTAAATACTTAATTGAACATTTAGACGACCCTTCGACGAATGTTAAACAACTTTGTTACCTTTTAAGCTTTTGAAACAAAGTGGTCAAGAAATGTTCAATTTTGAAAGACTGAAATTTTCATATTGCAAAAGAATTGAGATTGAACAATATAGGACCTTCGCCTTTGGATATAAAAGTTCCCTTCCATTGAGGCTCAAAGAGATCTAAACCATATGAACAAATGGATTGACTATGAAATTCTCAACATTGTTAATGAAAAAAATAAGCTAAACTATTATGCATTATATTATCTATTTTTGTTCCATACATTGTACCAGACATGTCCAAAAAATATTCTCTCCTACTGTAGTAAAACAACTGCCATGGGATAATTGTCCCTATACAAAAATATTTCTAGTTAAGGTTGAAGAGAAACTGATATATTTCTTTCTTTCCAGAATTTTTTTTACTTTACATCTAAATCATCATTTAGCCCACCCCATTTTCGCATTCTTTCTGATGTTTGTGCCACCTGCAATTTAAGGGGAAAAAATGGTTTCATTAGCATGTAATTGAAGATGAAACATGCACTTTACTTCTATCTTGATCTACAATTTTTCCAGTATTGTCTTTTGCAACTACCGGTGTAAAACAGATCAACACATCTTCGGATGCTGACCAATCCATGCATAAAATGGAAGCCAGGCCAGGACTAGACGTGCCTAGGACAAACAAGGGCCGGGCTGCCCCCGAGTGCAACCCCATTTTGTTAGTAATAGGCATCAAGATCTTACCTCCTCATTCCAATTCGTTTTCCACACAATAAGCAAAAGAATCACAGTTTGCAGGAAAGTTCCGAAGATCATCCCCATCCAAATTCCCTACAAGAAAACGTTCACAAAGGTGCTTAAATTAGTAGTTACAGAAAGAAAAAACTCATAATTTTCTCTGATTTTTGATCTCAGCCAAATGCAACTAGCAATATAAAATGGAAGTTGAAAAGCTGTGTGATTATCTTTTGTTTTTCGAGTTATCTTTTCCTTTCTCCTTTTCGGGGGATCTCAGGTCATGAAGTATATTTCGCGAATTTACTGGCGATGATGACTATACCTGAACCCCTAATTTTGTATTGTAACCAAGAAAAAATCCAATAGGGAGTCCTATAATGTAATAACAAGTCAGATTAATATAAGCCACCAGTCCTTGCCATCCTCCCCCAACAGCAACTCCTGCGGGAAAAATTTTCAAGTATTCACGAAGAGTAGAAGTTAATTCCCATTGTCAATATTGAGTCAAGAAAACCAAATAAAAAGGGGTTAACTTTTTCGTTTTGTTCAAAGTTGATCATTAGAGTTAAACATTTACTACAATTTCATCATTTCATCCATGTCCATTAGTTTGACTATCAGAAAAGTTGATGTGGCTTTAACATCACTTTTCTGTTAGTCAAAATAATGGAGATGAACTGATCGATTAAATTGTAACAAAGTTTTAGTTACAGTGACCACTTGAACAACAAACAATGATGGAAATGAAATTTTGTTAAAAGTTTAGGGAAAACCAGTGTATTTGACCGAAATAAAAAGTTTCCAATGTTATACCTGATATAACTGGCTGGATACTGTTGAGCACCATAGTAACAGCAAGAAGGTATGCTAAATCAGAAACAGCCTTTTGCATCTGTTCACTGTTGGTAAAAAGGATAGCAAACTTGCCCCTAGTTGCTATTATTATCAACATGCTAATTATCCCGATGAAAAGAGATTCAATAACCGTGACAAATACTGAATACTTGGCAGCCCTCGGATGTCCAGATCCAAGTTCATTAGATACACGAACGCTGAAAGGGAGTTAAAGGGAAAGGGGAGAAATCAAGTGTTTGTATTGAAGATAGGGGGATGGTATATATATGGAGAGGGAAAACAAAACATATTTACCTTATGGCTGCATTTATTCCGATGAACAGCATGCCTT
The DNA here is from genome assembly GCA_019097785.1 of Fraxinus excelsior. Lineage (NCBI taxonomy): Eukaryota > Viridiplantae > Streptophyta > Magnoliopsida > Lamiales > Oleaceae > Fraxinus > Fraxinus excelsior. The sequence continues at coordinate 12,952,118 of CM032639.1, read as the reverse complement.
CCCATCCATTCAAGTTCATGCTAGAACAAGTCAGTAAACGATCAGTAGAATATAGTTACAATCAAATCTTCACTTTCTTCCGGCAAGAAAATAAACTGCTTGAATTATTGGGGTTGGGGTAGGGTGGAAAATGGGGTACAAGGTCTAATATCGTCCTCGTGGAGCAAGTTGAATATCTGACTATCCCATATATTTTTTAGTGGGAAATGAGATATGATTTCTGATTTCAAGATTCTGATGCATTGAACTACATGGGATGTCACATTTCACTGTTTTGCATTAATCAAGTTTATCGATTTATGTCCCTGAAAATCTCTTCTTTTTGTCTTAGCAGTTAATACTCGTATAAGAATTCATACTCATCAACTTGACCAACTGATTGACATGGCAAACTGTCTGAATATGAATAGAAGGCAATAAGAAGTGAAAAGTACCAAAAATAAAACCAAGCCTTGTTCCCATTAATTTAGGGCATGGAGAGTTTTGAAACCCCATCTCGGTTTATGCTAAATCTACAAGAAAATCTAAAGCAACTAGATTCTTATGAACCACAAGAAGCCATGTTTTATTTATACCACTCTCTTCTAACTCTGCATATATTTTCCTTGTCAGTCTGAAGTTCACGTGGAGGAGAATTGGAGTAAATCAATGGCCAACATAAAACATTGTTAAGCATGTTTATTCATGCTTAAAAGTTACTTCTGAAAGTTGAGACGTACTGCTTAGAAAAGTAAGTTTTGTTCATATAAAAGTAACTTCGAAAATCATAGTTAGCAATAAGTAACTTCATGTAAGCAGGTAGGACAATTAAATATGCTCTTCTTATGATATGAATACTAATACACAACATGCAACGAGAGTCAAAGAAAATTCTTATAAAAGGATTAGGAGAATACCAGATTGAAAGGGATCCAACTGCCAGGACTGGATCTTCAAGATGCCCTGTAAGAACAATTATGCTCATAAAATACCAAATCTCCAAACAAAGCATTACTGCAGACGCTACAGAAAGCCTCACAAAAGCCCAAATGTCCTTGAAAGCCAACCAAGATAACCCCTTCCAGCTATCTTGGCACCAGCCTGTAATGTACACAACTTGAGCCAAAGCAACTCCCCAACCAGAAATATCATAGGCTGCTGCTGCACCAGCCAATCCCCATTTGAAAACTTTAATGAACAAAAACAGCACACCGATATGCAGAACGAGGGCCACAAACCCAACCCATGCAAGAATTGTCACCTTACTTTGAGCTTGTAAGAATTTCTGTGTTGGAAAATTTATGGCAAGTGAAAACATCTGAGGAATAATTTGTAACGAGAATCTGCCAGCAATTTCTGCAATGTCGTGTCTTTGGCCGAGGAGTTTTAGCACAGGGACTGAAAAAATGTAAAGGGGTAATAGGCAGATACAGGCTGTTATGAGGATTATCCATGATCTTTGCATGTAAACTCCAAGCATTTCAGTTTCCCCGGCACCAAAGGCCTGCCCACATATTGTCTCCAGGGCACTAGCCATTCCAAGCTGTTAGAGCGAGCACGAAAGAATTGATAAAAACAGTTAATTTTGATGTGGTTTGATATTTGGACTTGGATCATAATACAAAACTTTAAGGCATGTTCCATACATAGTATTCAACAAGATTCAATCGTGCAATGACAAGATTTTAGCTTATTGTTATTCTATAACTCAATTCTGTCCTATGCAACTTACCCAGTCAAAAACAGGATTAGTCAACCAACATGGAACATCTTATCCTTTGGTCACCGAACCTTTTATTTGTTCCAAATTGTTGCTCAACTTTCACTTTTTCTGTTCCGTCTACCCCGTTTGTGCGACTAAAAAAAGCTAATGTGGCAAGACGCGACATAAAAAAAAAAATCATTATTGCATCATTTCTATCTTTCACGTGAATAAAATCACTTGGGAATTTAACACACTAATTAAAACAAGCTGCGTTTTTGCCCAACTTGACGAGAGTACACTAATGGATTTTCCATGCAAAGTCATATTTTCCGTTAGCCACATTAGAATTTCCAATGGTATACCTAAACCGAAACAAAAACAAAAATTCAATAACTGATTTGGAATAAAATAAGTTCGGGGATCAAAGTAAAACGAGTTGGGTGACTAACAAATTTTTAACCCAAACATGCCACTAAGAAAAACAATAAATATCAGAAGAGAAAGTCGACATGCTTACCAAAAATCCGAAAGAGAAATTCGCAATGACTGATAAAGAAATGGCAACAGAAGAGAGTTCCACATCCCCAATATGCCCAACAAAAATACTTGTAAACGAATTAATCCCATAATTGCAAACAATATTAAACGCAATGGGAGCTGCAATAGACCACAATTTGATCGATTCAAGGTAAAATAAATTCTTAACATCATGAAACGTTTGCACCGGCATATAATCGCCGCCGTCGCCATACACTAACACGGCTGACGGCGCGTCATGGAGAACCACCTCGTTCGACGACGATTTTGCATCGAACAATGGGGTTTCCATATCCAATACAACAATTTGTTTCCGTGGTGACGAATCCGAAGAGGTTGAGTCATTGTTTTCCAATGCTCTTCCTCTGTCATTTTCTTTGTCCCCCTCAATCTTTTCCCAATTTGCAGTGAATAGTTTCTTGTTTTGACGGATTCAGTATGAAAAAAACCCTGAAATGAGTGTTTGATTCTTTGAACTTTGTTTTTGTTGGGCGAGAGGCCATATTTGTTGGAATGGCAGTGCTCACATTTCGGGCTGCATTTGTGGCAATAAACTAAACACTCAGAATTCACTCAAATTTGACTACAAATAGAAAAATATACACATCTGCCTTTCCCCCTCCCTTCCACGAGTTAACTGTTCCTACGGTGTTTAAGCCCCCGTATGCCACCCATTTTTTTTTCTCATTCTTATTCTTTTTCTCTTATTCATTTTAACCACACATTCTATCAATAAAATAATAAACTTAAAAATTCTCCTTACTTTTTAATCATACATTCTTCCATCAATCACTATTCAAAAACACATTTTTATACTAAAAATGGGTGTCAAACACCCCCTAAAATGTCTATTGGTTACCGAACTTTGAAAAATGACATTACTATAAAATTTATAAAGGAATTGACGACGATGTTGATGGAATACACTATGACGTCCTGTCACACCATTAAACTTTGAGACGATCGAATTTTGACCACTAAATTTTGGAAAACGATTTTTATTGCTCACTAAATTTTGAAAAATATCTTTTATTACTCATTGAACTTTGAGGTGGTCGAATTTTGACCACTAAAATTTAAAAAGCCTTCTATTCTTCACAACAAATTTCGATTTCATTAAAATTCGTTGTTAAAACTGGATTAAAATTTGAATTTAATTCTAGCTATTGTTTAGTTCGTTGTAAATTCAAATAATAAAATTCAGATTTATTTTATTTTAATAACAAATTTATTGTATAGTTTGTTACAAAATTCAAATATTATGATAGACAACGCTTGCAAATCTTTGCAAAAGAAGTGACTACTAATTACAATATATTTCTATATATAAAAAGTGGCTATTTAACGGAATTTGTTGGTTTAACGGAAAAACAAACGGAATTTCTTGATTTAACGGAAAAACTAACGGAATTTCTTGTTTTAACGGAATATCTTTTTTCACCCCCTCTTACTTTCAAAATTATATTAACTAATAATAATAATAAATTAGCTTTGATAATTCCTTAACTAAAATATCTGGAGCTAACTTATCGAATCGACTTTTTCTCGAATCTGATTTATGTATATAATTACGATTTATTCAACGAGACAATATTACAAATTTCCGATAACTCCTCAATATCTAAATATTGGACACATATAAATATAATTTGTAAATGTATCATTAGTCCCTAACTTTCAAATATTAAAATTAGTATATAAAAATTGAATTATATTTTATTGAAAATTTTCGGGGTATTACTACTCACACCCTTAAATTATTTTCGTCCTCGAAATTTACCCGGTTCACTTACAATACTAAGTCTAACACATGATATACATGATATTATCGTAATACATATCATACTTTAGCGATAAAATGAATTGCATTATTACTTAAAAAAGAGTAAAGACTTAAGCCATGCAAAAAGTTTAAGCCTCCGTTTGTTTCTCATTAAAAACCCATAAAAATGAAAAATATGACCGTTATCCATCACATCAATCTATCAATTTTGAATTTCTATCTCTTCTGTGGGGTCCAATAACGACTATATTTTTCATTCTCATTCTACATTAATGAGAATCAAACGGAGTTTAAGTAAACTCATCTTCTTACCCCTTAACATACCTTGAGTTTTCTGTTTGTGATTTTGGGTTGAAGATGACAGAGAGAAGCACTTTATTTAATTATTTATCAATTAAATAAACATTACATCATTAATTATTTAATTAACCAAAAAAATTACATCTTTATTAATAACAAATTAATTCTTAAACAAAACTATTAAATATAAACTAAGCAAATGTGCATTGCACGTTGCTTGCACCTAGTAATACATAATAAAATTGTTAATAAAATTTACTTTTAATATTTGAGTTTTACAACGATACACACAATAAGTATATTCCAGATTTTTAGCTCAAGACTGAAACCCATTTTTGACCTAATAAATGTTCGAATTGGAAACAAGCTATTTCAAGTAAAGTCATAACCCTTTGAGTTATCTTTTCAACACACTTTGAATCGCCTTAATCGAATATCAGAAGAGAAAGTTACGATAACAACACTGAAGATGGCGCAGAGTGGGAGCAGCAAATGGTGACTCGAGCGCTGTGGCACTCCCGGGAAAAAGACCAGATTCGTGGCGCCGCAGCGCCATGTAGGCGCCACCCGTCGCCAAAAATAAGGTTTTCAAATGCAATTCATCATTTAAAAAGCCTCAATTAAAACTCGTCCAAAACTCAAAGAAACATAAATACAACTCTAATTCCACACAATTTGGGGGAGAGAAAAACACGTAATCATCAAAATCAAAGAGCAAAAGCTAAGGTTTGAAAACTTTTGAGGTTGAAAAAGATTATTGGTGCAAGATCCAATTTTTTCCATGATCAAACTTTCTAAACTTGGTTATGAACTCTACACTTTTTGTCTTTCTTTCATTGTTATGAGTACCTAAATTCATAGTTAGGGCGAACAATGTAATTTATGTGTGACCATTTATCTCTTTTATTCAAAATTCTAGTTCTTTAAATGCATATTTGTTGATTTTATTCATGAATTTAATGCTTGGAATTCTTTGACCAATTATTCAATGATTTTGTAAATCTATTACAAATTGAGATGTGAGTTTCAAATTTAAACCACATAGTAAAATTCAGTAATCTAGTATACCGTGTAAAGATACATATACTAATTATTGCAGTCATTAGATGAATGAGTAATACTATTCGTCCCCAGTGTGTTTACAAACACAGTCTAGGTGGTGTTAATGTGGCATTAAATGATAGGTGAAATTAAATAAGTCATTTAATTTCACTTTTCATTTAACCTATCATTTAGAGCCATTTAAACTGTGTTTGTAAACACAATGGGGATGAATAACATTACTCTAGATGAATTCTTAGAATAAATACTTCATTTAACTAAAGTGGATTCACATGGAAATATGAAATTGAATTAGTTAAATAATTCTTGTTGTACATAATTTATGTACATAAAAGATTATATAATGTGACGTGACAATCATCCAGCAGTTGATGTGAAAATGTGAGATTTGAATTAAAAATTGGATATTTGCCACTTGTAATTATGTTAACCATTATATGAAAATTTATGTACCTCTAGCAAGGTCACACACACACACACACACACACACAACTTATTCTTCTATATAAAAATATGACATGACTTGTATTGAAATTAACAAGATTAATATGATATCTTGAGAGCTTTAGATTTCAATTGAGTGCATTAAGATCTTATAAACACAATTGCTATTGATTATACACTACAACAACACGACAATGTTTGGACATGTGTTGCAAATTGAGGTGTTGTCGTAGAATAAAGAGATATGACAACATTTTTTGAACGTTGCCGAAAGTCTTCGGTAACGTTTAAAAAATGTTGTCGTAGAGATACGACAACGTTTGACAAATGTTGTGAAAGATAGACTACGGCAACGTTTGGCAAACGCTGCCATATCTATCTATGGCAACGTTTGACAAACGTTGCGAAATAGCATATTTTGTTTGTTGCACTAGTTATGTAGTTACTCACTCACCCAACATCAAAGTATATCCCCGAGCTTTAAGCCTTTACCATAAACATAACCAGCTAGTGCTTTGATTCCAGAGGGAAATGTTGAAGCTTTTGGATCAAAATTCCCCTTCCATTTATATTATATAATTCACAGAGAATTACTCAATTTCCACAAAAAGGAACAACCTACAGAGAAAATAAGAAATGAGGAATTAAAAGAGGAGAATCAAACTTAACAAAATCAAACCTATAATAAAAACAGAACCAATTAATTACAGTGATATCAGAAAAATAAAGGGAAAACCTCAACAGAGATCTAATAAAAAAAAATTTACAAACAAGTTTCACTATTGATCTACAATTCCCCCGTCAGGAAAAAAGCCCTCCAGAAATCTAATCACGACAAATTTAAACAAAAATCATAACAGGTAAAGACATAACAACATTGAGAAAAATTAATTAGAAACCATAAAGTTATTTACATTCCATTCAAACTTGCATAAAGGTGAAAGAAAAAGGAAACGTGTGAAAGAGAGGCAAATCAGGCAATTGTGTGTAATTTGTAAACAAAATACAGTAAATACTTACTCAATTCAATAATCACGAATTCAAGCAGCTGTTGGAGGATGGAGGTTACGAAGCTAATGCATTTTGTAGCTGTTGGTCGCTGGAGGAGTAGGACGGAGGTTGAGTCGGAGTGTCGGACCTTTCGGCTTCTAGTTTCCGTTGCGGCACAACTTCTTCCGTCTAGACTGGAGGCGACGAAGCTTCATGACTTCTTTCGTGTGGCCTTCTGCTTCTTGCCACGGTGATTTAGAGACGGAGGAATGACAGGAGGTGGGAGAGAGCTTAGAGACGGAGGAGTGCAGTGGAGAAATGAATAAGGGTTTCTTTCCTTTTCATAAATAAATAAATACATTTTCGCAACACTCGGCAAACGTTGTGAAACGTTTCAATTTTCGCAACGTTTGTCAAACGTTGCGATAGACCCCCTTTTGCAATGTTGCAAAAAGTGAAAATTTTCTCAACACTCAACAAACGTTGGAAAAATGAGGTTTATTGCAACATTTTTTTAAAAAACGTTGTCAAAACTCATTTATACTAATCAATGACAACATCCACTTACTAAAATGTTGCCAAAAGATCCTTTTAGCTACATTTATCAACAAATGTTGCATTTTTAGTGTTGCAAATGACTCTTTTTGTTGTAGTGATAGATCTACCCGTGATTTTTTTCCGTATTAGGTTTTCACGTAAGTATTGATGTTTATTTTCCTTTTATTTATTTCATTATCATCATTATCTTGCGATCCAAATTCATAACAATTTCAAATTTGAATTAATTGGGATTAGGGTTAATTTTGTTTTAACCTACGGTAGTAATATGTAATTAGAAGTCATTTCTAACTCGCATTAAGTTTTATGCCGACATTTTTTCCCAATTTTTAGGGTGTCTATCTTAATTACCCATTTCTAAAATTCATTTTCTTTCAACTTCTTTTTAACCTCATATTTTTTCAATAAAATAATCTTGCACTTTAACCCATAGTTTTTCTCTACTTTTTAATTACACAATTTTCAAAAAAATATTTAAAAATAATAATTTTGCACGGTGACCTAAAATTTGTTTTGAACCTTAAAATCGAACCTAAAAACTATAGAGTCCAGCTCTTTTTATGCTCATACTTCAAGAATATTTGTTGAGATGGGCCTAATATTCTAAATTCATGTTCCATGTTTTTAATGCAAAATAGTTTGAAGACTAGACAAGAAGAAGATGAATTAAGAATATTAATCTTTAACTTTTCAAACCATTTTGGGAAAAAAAAAATGTTTTGGATACAAAGTAGTATTGAAGTTTTTCAAGAATCCATTAATAGAAAACTTCTTGGTGAAATAGAATTGGTTGTATGTATGCATTTTTCAGATAGCTAATTGGCTATCTATCACTCACTCGCCGACCCACCCAACATCTTCAAGTCTTGCATTAGTTCATAAGTATTGTACCAACTACCAACTCTGATTTTGATATGCCAAAGGGAGACAATTTATCTACAAAAATTCTTGCACAATCCACATATCATAGAACATATATTTGCTTTCCTCTGTTGGTTCAACCTTAAATACGTAAACAACAAAAAATCATTATTAATCTGAATAGAGATGAAGACATTGACCTCAAATTTTTCATGAAACAATATAAAGCACCAACTTCCTAGAGTATTAATTGAGGGATCGTTTGACTCGACTTCTGCTTTTGTTTCTACTTTTTCTAAAAGAATTTTCTGAGTAAACTACCATAATTGATGTTGAAAACTAATTTTTAAAAGAATTTCATCTTCCCGTCTTTCCAAAGAGTTTTTAGAAGAAGCTATATTGGACTAATTTCTTCTGAATGCTCTTCTGATTAGAAGAAACGCCTTCATAAATTAACCAAATAAATCCCAAATAGCAATAACCGGACAATTATTCGTCTTTTTTTTTTTTAAACCACTGCAGGTGGCATGTTTTTATCAACTACAAAATTAAAACATAGTACAATAGAAAGAAACATAAATTTCACTGACCAAATATTCGTTTTCATCATTTAAAATTTTTAGGCACGGGATGAAGTCATGAAGCAAACCTTAATTTGACCAAATTGATATCACACATGTGACCAAATTGATATCACATATGTGAACAATTTTTGATGACAAACTGTGGGGGAAAATAATAATAATAATAATAAAAGAAATGTCAGAGATTATTGCTTAAAGAAACAGCTGTGCTTTTTATGCTGGGGTCTTTGTTGTTGGGGACTACTTAATAAATGTTTGACTTTGACAGCTACCTAAAATTAATTGCTGGAGGATGGAATTATTGAGGCAAAATGGTGTTTTCAGTATAGTTATAATTACTTGCAAATGATTTTTTTTTTTTTTTTAATATAGTTTTTATTTATGTAGTAGCCACCAAATGCTTTAGATAACAAGTCATAATAATGTTTTGGTGTTAAAAGCAAAAAATTGAAGTCCAAATACGACTCTTTATACATGTCGATCATGACATGACACGGGAATTTAAAGAAGAGTTGAGTATCAAGACTTGGATTTACACCTATAATATCTTGTCATTATAAATAAAAAATTAATATTATTTTATTATTCATGCAGTTAGTAATCATGATTAAAAGTTATTTTTTAAAATTAGATAAAGTGGAATCTAAAATTTAATTATTTTGAATCACAAAGACGATAGACTCTGTTTGATATTGATTAAAATCAAGATTTAAATTTAAATCAAAATTAATAATTAATATTAATCACGTATTTTATGGAATCCACAACTTTTAAACAATACATTTCATGAACTTTTATCAAAATTTACTAATAAATTGATTTTAATCTCCACCAAATGGGGACTAAGTCTCAATAATATAAGGCCCTATTTGATACCAATCATTTTTTAGGGATATTTTCTATTTTCCTACTTTTTACTTGTTTGATTACAAAAATCTTTTATGCAAAAAATCTTCCACCCACATGGCTCTCATATGCCTCTTTTCCAAGTTTTGGTGGAATTGATTTTCCTGGTATTTGTGGTAAAAGTTTTTTCAGGTTTTTTTTTTTTTTTTTTTTTTTGGAAAAAATTCTAGACACAATGGTAAAAAAAAAATCATTTTTATTGACAATTTTCATGCAAAACAAAGCCTAATGAATGATATTCGATATGGTAATTTTTTTTGGCAATTAGAACAAATTCTAGACCCAGTAGTAGAAAAAATTATCACTTTAATGAATAATTTCCATAAAAAATAAAGTCAAACAGACACTAAACTTTCAACATTTTTCAGGTGAAAAATTAAACACAATTAATTATAATTATCAATAAAACATTTTTTAGGCAATTCAATTTCATGTAAAACATTTTATTTCCACCCATTTTCCACATTTACATTTAAACAGGACCATAAGTACTTTTCAGCCAGCTCAAACACATGGAAATGAAATAAAAAATCAAAAGAGCATGTTTGGTAATATTTTTAATTGCTTATAAGCTCTAAATTCTATGGAATGTATATGTAATAAATGAATAGTAACATATGAATTCTATCAAATACATGAATACAAATATTTAAGTAGCCTAAAAAAAGCTAAGCTTTGCAAAATATTCACTTGAACTTTCAAATTCCATGCTACAAAATGTCCATGCCGATCAAACAAAGTTGAGATCCGTTGTGCAATTTTTGTTATTTTAGTTTGTTCTCCATCCAATCAAATATTGACACATCATTTTTAAATTAACACATCATATAACATGTAATTGCAATCACATATTTTATGAAATCTATTAAAAATTTAATATTAATTTCCATGGGCATAATAAGCAAAATAAATAAATTTGCCACGAGGCCTGCTTCACGTCCATACATTTCAGCCAGAGGGAAAAACAGCGGGGGTATTTGGCGCCCCCCTATTAGACAGTCGACTGGGGGGCCCTCCGACCCCACAGCCAACCCTCCAATAGGGGGGGCGCCAAATACGCCACTTGTTTTCCCCTCTAGCTAAAAAGCCTGGACGAGCAGGCTTTTTCATTTGGATAATTCTTAGTGTACAAAATGGAGTACAAAATGGTGTCCAAAATTGTCAAATGGCGGCCCCCTATTGGGGGCGTCTGCCTGTTCAAAATTGTCAAATGACGGCCCCCTATTGGGGGCGTCTGGCAGACGCCTCCAATAGGGGGCCGCCATTTGACAATTTTGAACATCCTTTTATAACCCATTTTGCCAGATGCCCCCAAAGGGGGCCGCCATTTGACAATTTTGAACATCCTTTTATAACCCATTTTGTACATGTAGCACAACCTTTTTCATTTGCCACGAGGTGACCGCCAAAAAAATATTAAGAAAAGTCAAAGTCATGTCGTTTAAAGTTGAAATAAACAATTTGCAAACTTACTGTATACCGGTTAGTCAGTTACCCGCCATCTCTCTCTCTCTCTCTATCTCTCTATCTATACATATACATTAGTTACGCATCATTATTAGCAATGAAAAGTCCATCGTTTGATGGTGGCCGGCGCCGGAGTTCTAGTTCCGGCTTACCGGAAAAGATGACCCACTCGCGGAGTTCCTCTAACTATTCCTCTTCCACTGCTTCCACCTCTTCGCACAAGTCAACCACCGGTTCCACTAAGAACCCCGTCAAGAACGCCGCCCGTTCTATGGCCGACGCTTTGGTGTCTTGTTTTACTCCGCCGGAGACTCCCAATAACTCCGGCAACTTCAGTGTTTCTTCAGGTATGTCATCTGATTTATACTTCTGTCTATGTTTACTGTGTTTTGCTGATATGTGTTTGTGATTTTGTCTGAAGGCAAAATATGGTTCTTGAGTTGACTAAGTCTTTGGTAATATGCTCAAGATATTTTCTTTTGGTTTGTGAGATTTTATTTTTCTGGTCAGATTTTTTCTCAGTTTCTCTTTTAGTTTTTTACTTATTTGGGGATTTTTTTTTTTTTTTTTTTTATATAGAATATTACTTGAATGGATCAGATGAGAATTAAGATCTTCTGTTAATATATCCTTAAGATACATCACTTTTCCTAAATTTATTTGCTTGATTCGTTTCTAAGTGCATTCATATTGGCATTGGCTTTGTAGCCATATGTAAAATCTTGAAACCGGTATAGTTTTGAACAAAGAACTATTGCAGGATCTATTCCTCTATCTCCTTCAGAAATTCGGAAAACGGTATTTCTAAGGGCATTGGTTTTTTCTGATTTACAATTTCCAATTGTAAAAACTATATGCCGGGGAGATCTAAGGAAGTAATCAGGCAGATGCAGATTTTTTATGGCTGGATTTATTCTTTTGCATTTATGCGTCTTTGGTAGGAATGAGTGCATAGGACTCTGTAGTATTATGTTAGAAAAAGTTAAAATCTTATTCATTACTTTGTCTAATCCTATCTAGTGCATACCAATCTTGCACTCAAGGGTTTGCAAACTGCATACAGTATCATGTATGAAGCAGATATAAGATCATTTTCTCGATATGAAACTAAAGAATCCCGAGGAAGTTGGAGTGTTCCTTTTTGAGAATCGGAAAACTTTCTGATACACTGTTACATTGAAATATTGCCCTTTTTACATAATGAATTGGAATAGAAGCTGAGGTGAAGTAACCATTTACCTTATCGATATTTAGATAAGTCGAATGCTTCAAATTCTGGTGACAAGAGGAGAAGTGGTTCATATCGGGGAATCTATGGTAGTTCCAGCACTTCAACGTGCAGAGGAGAAGAACCGGGGAGTACTAAATTCACCATTGAAGAAATCTGTAAGGCCACCAAAAATTTTTCGCCTAGCTTCAAAATTGGACAAGGAGGTTTTGGGACAGTCTACAAGGGTCGACTCGAAGATGGAACTTTGGTTGCAGTTAAACGTGCTAAGAAGGTTGGAGGTCAACAAAAATGAACTTGGATCTGAAATGAATAACATTGAAGTTACTGTCACCACTATTATTGCTATTTTGTTTTCAAGGTTCTCCCTTCTGTGCAGATTGTCTATGATAAACATTTAGGGACGGAGTTTCAGAGTGAGGTTCGAACACTGGCAAAAGTGGAACATCTAAATCTGGTAAAATTTCATGGTTCTTTGGAGCACGGAGATGAAAGGATTATTGTTGTCGAGCACGTTCCAAATGGAACCCTTAGAGAACAATTGGACTGTGAGTTATTTCTCTACCTTATTGAACAATTTGCCATCATTTTCTATGATTCATTTTACATCTTAAATTCTTACATATGTGGTTCTTAGTTCTGTTTTGCGTAATTTAGCGCATGTTAAAGATAATGGAAGATCTCCGTAATACCCTGTGTACTTTTAGAGTTATTTATAACGTTAATGTGTCATTCTATTTGTAATTCCTAGACATAAAAGTTATACAAATTGTCTCGCCCCTCTGTATTTTGTCTCAAATATATTCTCATCTATATTTATAATGGTGCTAACATGTGATTCACTGATCTAGGTGTGCATGGTAACGTTCTTGATTTTGCTGCAAGGTTAGATATTGCAATAGACGTTGCACACGCAGTTACCTACCTCCACATGTACACAGGTAAAAATTTGGTAACAGCCCTGTTATTATGGTTCTTCGATGTGGGAAATTTAGTTTCTGTAATTGAGTTGTGTTTTATGTAGATCATCCCATCATCCATAGAGATATCAAGTCTTCCAACATTCTTCTCACGGAGAACCTACGAGCTAAAGTAGCTGACTTTGGTTTTGCTCGGCTAGCCGGTGACAGTGAATCGGGAGAGACACATGTTTCGACCCAAGTAAAAGGAACTGCTGGCTATTTAGACCCTGAATACCTGAAGACCTACCAACTTACAGAGAAGAGTGATGTTTATTCATTCGGTGTATTATTAGTGGAAATAATTACAGGCAGGCGTCCAATTGAGCCAAAACGGGAGCTGAAGGAACGGATTACTGCTAGATGGGTATGACCCTCTCTCTAATGTGTAAAATTACAGTTGATGATGGCAACTACTGAACATGCTTGTTGAACCACCTCATTTAAACTCTGTGACAGCCGAACATATTTATTTTTCTATTTATTTAAATAGTCCTCAATACTCCCATAACATTGAGGATGAATTCATATTTTCTTTAAAGAAACCCCGACACATGCACAATTTTCGTATACAAGTAGGTGCGAGAACTTAAGACATATGCGTGCTCTAACATAATGTTGAACTACCCCATCTAGAGGCTTAAACTGTTAAAGGAGGAACACTTTTGTTTATTTAAATTTAGTTTTCAACAATATACTCGGATGATTTCTCGAACAAAAACCTTTTTTTCTATACCTCGACTAATTTAGGTCAGGCAAAATGTAATGTTGGTTGATGCTTTCTGTAGTTCATATGAATTGATTTAAGTGCAGGCTATGAAGAAGTTTTCTGATGGAGATGCAATCTTTACTTTGGATCCAAGGCTGCAGAGGTCTCCTGCAAATAACTTTGCAATGGAAAAGATTCTTGAATTAGCCTTGCAATGTTTGGCTCCTCATCGACATAACAGGCCTACCATGAAGAAGTGTGCGGAGGTTCTTTGGAGCATACGCAAGGATTACAAAGAATTCTCGACTTCAAATACCCCTTCACTCTCTTCGAATACCCAGGGAGGTAGCTTAATAAGACAAGAATAAGCACCATATATATGTGATTTGGGGCAAGTATTTTCATTCAAATAACTTGATTTCATTGAGATGCATGGAGAAAATACTGCAAGAGCAACAAAGTCTTAAATTAGAACACATTGTCACAGTGCGAATAGAAGAGAAGAGAGCACTTGAAGGTGTTTGGCCTATTGCAAAGATGTTGAAGTGATAAATTAGTTCATGATGTTTGGCTTCTGCAGATGGGGACAGATTATATTTTGCCTAATTTAGGCAATTGTATATGTTGATTTGAGAAGTATCTTTTCTATATATATATTCACCTGTGAAATTTGATTGGTTTGGTTTACATTTTGTGGTTATGAAATTGTATATTGATTTGAGAAGTATCTGTTACATATGTATTCACCTGTGAAATTTGATTGGTTTGTTGAATTTTTGTGGTTCTGAATTCGGCCGATGATTCATGATAAGATGAAGGACCGTACGCCACTAATACTATACTTTTGAGTGATAGAGCCCTATGCATACGGGGCCAAGAGTTGTCCCTTTGCCATCCCTAGTGCTTTTAAACTTATAAGTGGGGTCAAAATTGGTGCGGAAGCGAAAATGGAATTCTAGAAATAAGAATAAAGTTGGAAAAGTTAAAAATTATGTATAATTTTATTGTATTGAGTTAATGATTGAAAAAGTGTACAAAGCCTTTGCATATAGAAACTAAAATAAAATTCTAAAAGGAGAGAGACCAAAATCCTAATCTAAAAGAAAAAAAAAATCTTATTTTCATCAATAGAGAAGAAATTCTATTTCAAATAAGAAAAAAGAATAAAAAGAGGAGACATATTATAAATAAGATTGTTCTATATCATTCTCCCCCATTTGGAGAAAGCTCGAGTTCGAGATTATTTCGGAAGATAAGATTTGTTTGTCGGATAATATTAAAAAATGTATGCAACATCCATGGGTGGACCCACATGGGGTCATGTGGGGTTAAGAGACAGCCCAGAAATTTTTGATTTTTTTTTTTTAATAGTTGCCCTTTACCCCTTACGATTACTCACGTTTACGGCTTGTATTATTCAATAAACAAGAATAACCATCCCCCAATCTCAAATAAACCTTCCTACAATCTCCAATTTCAATCTCTATTCTTCATCCCAAATAAACTCTTCTCTACAATATCAATCTCTATTCTTCCAAGTATGGAATTTTTATGTTTGAAATTAAAGATTCTAATGTTTATCAATCTCTATTATGTTTGATTTTCTTATCTTTTATTTTACTATAAGTTCCTACTGGAAACCTATTTTTCTAAAGATGCATCATAATCACCTTCATTGAATAGTTTTAGCCTGAGATGTTGATCAACTTCAACTCTATACTTTCAATTGGTGGCACTACAACACAAATAGTCATTTGCAACATTAAAAAGACAATATTTATTGATAAATGTTGCTAAAAAAGTCCTTTGGCAACATTTTAGTAAGTAAATGTTGGTTAGTATAAATGAGTTTTGACAACGTTTTATAGAAAAATGTTACGATAGATCCCTTTTTGTAACGTTTATTGAGTGTTGTAGAAAATTTTATTTTTCTCAACGTTTATCAAACGTTGCAAAAGGCTTTTCTTTTGCAACGTTTGTCAAACGTGGAGAAAATTCTATTTTGCAACGTTTATTAAATGTTGTGAAAAGTCTTATATTTTACAATGTTTGCTGAATGTTGTAAAAAAGTTCCCTTTCTGCAACGTTCGTTAAGTGTTGAGATTTTTTTTTTTGGGCCTTCTAATAATCTAGGCCTCATGATGTGGGCTGTCTGGGCCTTTGTCCATTAAGAAAACTACAAAAAGGAGGAAAAAAATGGGAAAAATTTACAATTCAAGCATCTATCCCAAAATCAAAAATCATGCCTCAAGATTTAGAATTGCAAAAATAAGGTTTTTTATGAATTAATTAATTATATTTCACAATTATTATATTAAATTAAATATTTAACTGTAATACAATATAATTAACACACCCCACCCCCATCTCCACCACCACCACTGCTCCGGTGACTGTTCTCCTGTCGCGCTTAACTTCGACGACTACTCCGGTGACCGTTCTATCGCTGCTTAATTCCGTGACTGCTCTGGTTCCGACAATTGTTAAGGTCACAATTATATGCAATTTGGTCACAGATATCTTATTAATTAGTTAAAAATTTAATTTTCAGTCAAAACTTATGGTCACAGATATCTTCTTAATTAGTTAAAAATTAATTTCAGGTCACAGCTTATCAAATTAATTGGTCACATATTATTTCGAGGTCACAAATCAATAAATTTATAGGTCACAAATCAAGAATTTTATGGTCACATGTTATTTCTCAACTACAAATTAAAATTTTTTATAGGTCATAAATTGAAAAAAATCAAAACTTTTACTGATCACAACTTTATTACATTTAGTCACAGTCACAATTTCTAGGTCACAGACACTCATCCGAAATCAAGAATTTTATAGTCACAGGTTATTTTTCAACCACGAATTAAATTTTTTTAAAGGTCACAAATTGAAAAAAATCAAAACTTTTACTGGTCATAGCTCCATTACAGTGAGTCACAGTCACAATTTTTAGGTCACAGACACCCACCCCTAACTCATCTCATCCCACCCACGACCGTTGCCACGACCACCCCCAAAGCCACAACCATTGTACACAACCAACAACAAAATTGTAATCACCAAATCCAATCGACCGCAACTAAACATCATGACAATCTCCAGATCCACCGCAAAACCAACTCACTGTTGCCAATATCCACCACCAACATCACCAAATCCACATGTCCACTACCAACAAAAAAACCCCCAAAACCACCTCTACCACCAACCACAGATCCACAATCACCGACACCGCACAATCACCAACTACAAAATCACAGATCCACAATCAGTGTAAAACCCCAAATCCAAAACCACCACCATCATCACCACAAATCCACCACACGCCCCGTTCACAACCATACCCACAGCAGATCCACCACTGCATTGAAGACCTCTACACACCCACCCATCAGCCACAGCAGCGTCGCAACGTCGGTTGTTAACGACATCGTCGATGCGGTGGTGGCAGCGTCATGACGCTGCTGCCACAACATCGCGACGTCGGCAGGGGAGAATGGAGGGAGGGAGGGAGGGGGGCAGCGTCACAGCGACCCTATTGCGATTCGCAGCAGAGGGAGGGAATGAGGGAAAGGAGAAGGGAGGAGGCGGCAGGCGGTGGTGGTGGTGGAGAGAGGTGGCGGTGGAGGCGGCGATCGGTTGGGAGAAATGTTGAGAGAAGAGAAATGAAATTGATTAGGTTTGGTTTGGATAGATTTCGGATTTCATATTTAAAATAAATTTGGTGGGAGTAGGTAGTAGGGTGGATATATAGGTTATTTTAATTTTATAATATAGGTTAGGTTTGAATAGATTTAATGTTTCATATTTAAAATAAGTTTGGTGGAGGTAGGTAGTAGGATGGATGTATATGTTATTTTAATTTTATAATATCATTATTAATTAAAAATGATAAAACTTGATTTTTGATTAAATAAAGCTTAAACTTGATTTTCATATACTTGAAACTAAACCCCTGTTTTATGTAATTATTCCAAAAAAAAAAAAAAAAATTGTACACAAATTGGATTCAAAGAATTGCTCGTTCGTGTTTCTCCACTCTCACCCTCTCTCTCTAGAAATCCCAGTCTCAATGGCATTCCCATGCGAGGAGAACGTGTACAAGGGTAAGCGGCCGAGCAGACCGAACGTTACGAAGAGATGGTGGAGTTCATGGAACAAGTCGTCGCGGCATCAGAAGGTGGTGAGGAATTGATGGTGGAGGAGCGTAATCTCCTCTCTGTAGCCTACAAGAACGTTACTAGCGCTTGTCGAGCCTCCTGGAGGATCATATCGTCGATTGAACAAAAGAAGGAGAGCTGAGGCAACGAAAGCCACGTTTCAGTCATCAAAGGTTACAGATCTAAGATTGAATCAGAGCTCTCTTAACATCTGCGATAGGATTTTGAAACTTCTTGACTCGAAACTCATCGGATCCGCCTCCAGTGGTGATTCAAAAGTCTTCTACTTGAAGATGAAGGGTGATTATCACCGCTACTTGGCAGAGTTTAAGACTGGAGCCGAGTGGAAAGAAGCCGCCGAAAATACTCTCTCGGCTTACAAGTCGGCTCGAGTTAGGTTTTTTCGCTTTTTCTTTATTATTTTTATTTTTCCAAGTCGTTATGTTATATGTTATATGTATTGGGTTAATTTCACAAACGGTTACTGAAGTTTTAAAATTTCAGAAACGGTCACTGAAATTTTAAATTTTTTTCACAAAAAGTCACTGAATTTTCAGATTTTTTAGGCGAGTTTGCGGCAATTTTTAGGCAACTTCCGACCACCAAAACTATCGATTTTGGAAACCGTTGGAAATCCCACAATGTCCTCTTCAATTACCACAAAAAATTTCCCCATAATTCCAAGAGATTCGGCCGGAATAAACCCACGAAGTCGGCAACTGAAAACTGTGAAAATCTGCCCAGATTTTCAGTTTTTTTGGTCAAGTTTGCGACATTTTTTCGGCAACTTCCGACCACCAAAATCGCCAGTTTCAAATACCGTTCGAAATCCCACAATGTTCTCTTCAATTACTACAAAAAAATCTTTCCATAACTCCAAGGGATTCGGTCGGAATAAACCCATGAAGTCGCTATCCAAATTGGGCAGATTTTCGGATTTTTTCGGTAGCTGACTTCGTGAGTTTATTCCGGTCGAATTCCTTGGAGTTATGGAAATATTTTTGGTGGTAATTGAAGAGGACATTGTGGGCTTTCCAACGGTATCTGAAATCAGCGGTTTTAGTGGTTGGAAGTTGCCGAAAAAATGCCGCATACTCGTCCAAAAAAATCTGAAAATCTGGGCAGATTTTCACAATTTTCAGTTGCCGACTTCGTGGGTTTATTCCGGCTGAATCACTTGGTGTTTTGGGAAGATTTTTGGTGGTAATTGAAGAGGACATTGTGGGCTTTCCAACGGTATTCGAAACTGGCAACTTTGGTGGTCGGAAGTTGCCGAAAAATTGTCGCAAACTTGCCAAAAAAATCTGAAAATTCAGTGACCGTTTGTGAAAGAAATTTCAGACTTCAGTGACCGTTTCTGAAACTTTGAAACTTCAGTGACCGTTTTGTTATTTTCAGGCAACTTCAGTGATCGTTTGTGAAATTAACCCTATATTTATTTGTTTGTGATCTACCTAATAATATTGGCAGAAGTCCTTAGATTGAGCTTTTAGAATTTAGGACTTACTATATAATTTACTTGATGAGATCTATTTGGATTACATTTAAGATTATCAACTGGTTCGTAATTTTCTAAATTCTTCCTATGATTAACAAATTTAAGTACCAATCCTTAATTTATTTATCATTTTTGTTAAATTTATGGAAAACTGTTGGTGGCATTTGTAGATGAAGTGAAATTTGCCCGATTTGGTTGGTTTTATTTGAAACTGGATGCATACGATATTATGAGAAATATGTTATACGCATTGAATTTTTGCTTTTGAATTCTGGATATACTTTCTTCTCAATGATTAGCAATTTTGTGAAAATGTAGCTGTGAAGTTTGCTAAGAATTTTGTTGGGACTTGTGAGAATGTTGCTTAGAGAGGAAACTCAAATTGATCAGATCAAAAATTAACTGATTTTTGGCAAGAATCAACAAGCAGACATTATACTAAAAAGTTATTGGAGTTGCTTCGATCTTGGATGAGCAGAACAGGATTCATGTTAATTTATTTATCCAAATGTCAGTACAAGAAACTAAAAGGAATTTTCTTGTAATAGCTAACCAATGGGGAAATGATAGTTGATGGTCGACCGACCGGAACATCTTTTATTTCAAGCTCAGAGCATTTTTAAGATCAAATTACAACAACAAAAACAGCAGATAAGAACACATCTAAAATGGTTCCCCTAAATGTTTTAAATACTATCAAAATTCTATATTATTTGCACTTGTTTGGTATATAAATTTATGTCTAGAAACTTTATATGATTTGTACCACTTTTGGGTCTAAATGTATACATTTGTTTATAGAGTTCGCAAGTAATTAAGAAGCTTTCTTGATTCTTGAAAATCTAAAATGTGGAAATATACAATTATATAATTCTAAACTAAACCCGCAAGTGCTTATAGAAGTATAAAATTGTGGATATAAGATTCTGACTGTTATTCTTCTTGCTAAATTGTCAACTAGGTAGTTTTTTTAATTTGTTTTTACTTGTTTCTTATACTTGTGATAATTATTTGAAGACGTGGATTTGTTTGGTGAGCAGACTGAGGAAGAGAAGAAGGCTGCTGAAAAACGTGCTGCAGCGTGAAGGCAAAGAGAGTAGCTTCTATGTTCTGTTTATGATCAAGTTTTTCTATTACTATTTATTTCATTTTGAAGCTCATTTTTATTTAAGTGGTGTTGTATCACATTTTAATATTCAAGTGTATGGATTCAAAAATTTGTAATGAAATTATTAATTTTTATACAATTCTAAAATTTGTTCATAAAGTGCATTTCCAATTTTACCAATTAATTTGCACAAATTGCTGTTAAAAAAAAAACCTCTACGGTAAAGTTCAAAAAGCGTTGCGAAAGGTCTACAACAACGTTTTCTGAGCGTTTTTTAAACGTTGTCGTATCTTTCAACTCTATGACAGCACCTCGATTTGGAACACACGTCTAAACATTGCCGTATGCTGTTTTTGTTGTAGTGCGGCCTCTAAATTCCTCTTAATCCCTTGATAAATTTGTTGGACATTTTCAGCAAACTCTTCAGCGGTAACACTAACATAATTGGTTGGTTGATGATTGGTAAACAAATTAAATATATAGTGCGTCAAAGCATTTGAGCCACTTTGGTTTGTTGATGATTGGTACGTACTACTATATTTTAAGAAAGTATCAAACTTCTTTGAAAGTGTCCTCCAAAAATGACTTAAAAATTTGACATCCCTATTGGCAGTAATAAAATTAGGAACACCATGAAGAACAACCTCCTTGAAAAAGAAATTTATCGTGGATGACATGATTGTTGGTGATTTTGATTGTAATCAATATATGTTGATCATTCATAGTAAAATGCCAATAATGATATTGTTACTAATTATCGACATATCTTCGTCAGCTATTACCAACTACGATGTAGTTAATGATGTTGTCAAGAGTCACCGACTGTGCTTTAGTCGTCGATAACACATAAAATTTAATTATTTTTTTCTTCTCATTTTTGTATTTTAATAAGGTATTGAGTTCATAATTATCTTTATTTTTCTTATAATATTATTGCTTAAGTTATTTTTTATTTTCATTTTCTTCTAAACAAAAATATTGGTTAGTGATTAATTTTTATATTTTTATTAATTTATCTATAGATTGAATTTCTTCGGTAAACTAAATTTGTTAAACTATTTATGTTTTTAATATTGCTAACCTAAAAATCCTTTTTAATTTTTTAATATTATTAATTAGGGATTTGATTTTTCATTAAAAACACAAAAGCAAAAATATGTAAACTTTAAAAATTGGAGACCTTCAAAAAATTGGGAACTCAGACGACCATCTAACTTGTCAAATGCTTGAGTCAACTTTGTCTCTCATTTCAAATTCCTAATTATGGTTTCGGCATTCGAGCACCTACACACACATGTATGTCTTGTAATTGTTATACCGAGGTCCAATCAACTTTATACATAAACATTTTTAATATATATTATCGATGCATATTTATGGTAATATCTATTATTTAATTAAATAATAGAATTCGTAGATTTAAGTCTTAGTGATTTTCTAATCACAAGAAGTTGTGATTGCGAGATATAAATTACAAATGATTGAATCTTAAATTGTCTGTGGTCGTATGTAATAACGAGATAAGAACAACCTCCTTTAAAAAGAAATGAGCGGTAAAAGAGACATTGGACGTCTTCGTAAAGGGAATAAAATGAACCATTTTGGAGAATCTATCAACTACTACAAAAATTGAATCATATCAATGTTGAGTCTGAAGGAGTCCAAGAACAAGTCCATGGTCAGATATTGTCAAATATTCTACGGAATAGGTAAATTGAGTGTAAAGGCTGGTATTTTGTGCTTGGCCTTTAGCATATTGGCATATAGGGCAACGTTGGACAATAAAATCCCAATATTTGATCAATGTTGGTCAGTAAGGTACTATTGGTAAAAAGTACCAATCACGGACCAACAAGGTTTTATTGCTCGTGCACTGGCACGGAAACAATCTCATAAACATGAAAATGCTCGTGGATTAAAAAAAAAAGAAAAGAATAATAGTTCATACCCACCCTTTACATGTTCTCTCCAAAAACCACACCAAACCAAGAAAGAAACACAAGGTAAATACTTAAGTTAAAAGCAATTACTCCTCAAATGTGTGAAACATGAACTCAACTTTAGACATAAACATTCTTAATATATATTATCGATGCATATTTATAACAATATCTATTATTTAATTAAATAATAGAATTTGTAGACTCAAATCTTAGTGATTTGCTAATCACAAGAAGTTGTGATTGCGAGATATAAATTATATATAATTAAATCTTAAATTGTCTATGGTCGTATGTAATAACGAGATACGAATATCATTATTACAGATAGATCATCACGTGTGATATTTCCTACTTATGAAGTAAGTAGCTGATCTCACGAGCTAAAGTGTGGTAACACTTGAATGAACAAGTGGATGTTGTTTACCTATGGTTGATTTCATTTTCAATGTTTTGATTATAACAAACAAGATTAAGTCCTTGCTTGGTACACATTAAAATTTTCATTATCATTCTTCTATTCATTTTCAACTACACAATTTTCAATAAAATAATATCTTCCATCACATCAATATTTTTTTCTTCTTTTTTAACTACACATTCTCCATCAATCTACTATTCCAAAATATATTCTTTCAAAATAATGTGGCTCAAACACACCTTAATATTGTTTTTAACAGTTGATTTCGAGTGATGATAGTTCAATGTTAAAATCTATTAAGCATTGTCAAAATCAACACATCATAAATTGGACTCAAAATGAAGATCAAAGTGAAAGTCAAGCATTCAAATCAAATTATTCGAGACAGGAATTTAAAATATCAAAATCAAGACTATCAAATCGAGCTCATGAAGAAGAACAAGATCAAGAGTTTAAGAGCCAAATATAAAAGAAATTTTGATGCAAGATCAAAGACTAAGCTTTCAAGATCATATGTAAATGTATAACTCTTTGATCTTAAGTAATAAATAACTAGAGCTCAAAAATCGTTTTGTGCATGAAAAATTATTTTCATATCACTTGCATAAAATATTTTTGATCAAAAGTAAGATTGTTCTTTCAAAGTGTACTTGAACTTAGACCATATATATAAAAAAAATCTGCCGGGGTGATCAACCAGACCTCTCCAACGGTCCAAAATCCGACCGTTCTAACTGTATAAATGATTATATTGGTCATCCGAAAATTGGCAATGGATCGGACTGGTCATCTGATTTGGCAGAATTTATTGCGTTTTGATTGCTATAAATACTACTTCACTTTGCATTTATCAAACAACCATGAGAATGCTTTCTTGAGAAATATATTTGAAAAAATCCTCTTTGAATTTACATTTTTACATTTATTTCATTTATTTCTTCATAACAAAATCTTTGATTGATTGAATCAAGCTTCTTGAATTATTTCTCTTATCAAAGTTTTTCATTTCTCTTTGTGCTTAATTTATCTATATCAATTTTAAAAGAGATATATTTTTTAGGAAGATATTTGCACATACATTGCATAAGATTTTTCTACTTATTCATATCGAAACTTTGATTGAATCAAACTTGTAAACATCATATTGATAAAAGTTTCTAATTTCTCTCTTAGTACTTAATTTATCACAAATTATTCATTTGAAAGAAGGATATTTTTGAAAAATATTTTTGCACTTACATTGCAAAAACTTTTCTTTTTCTTCTTTATATTGAAACTTTGATTGATTGAACTAAACTTGCAAAATCATCACATTCATAAAAGTTGCTCATTTATCTCTTAGTGCTTAATTTATTATAATAATCCATTAAAAGAGAGAGATTTTTTTGACAAGATTTTTGAACCTACATTATACTTATCTTTTCATCTTCTCATTGAAACATTTTGATTGATTGAATTTAATTTTTGACTATCATATTCATCAAAAAATCTCATCTAACACTCGAACTATCATTTATTAATATTCATTGAAATGCTAGCCCCTCTTAATACTTAATTTATTTGTATTATTTATCAAGAGAGGAATTTCATTGTAAAATCACTCTGATAAAGTGTGGGTCGTGTTGAAATCCCTTAAAGATCAACATTGTATAAGGATCGGTGCTCCTTGTTTGTAAGTCGCCGAAAGCATAATAAAGTGTTAGATTACATCATAAGTCAATCAATATAGTGAAAAGGCTTTGTTCATGCCGAAGAGTTTGGTAATGGAGGACGTAGATCATTGCTTCGAATCAAACCTCCACAATTATATCGTTTGTATCATCTATCCCATTTACTTGTCGTTTTTATATTTGTGTTTATTATTTAAATTAATTTATTTAGTCTTTACTTACTTGAATTTAGATTAATTATTCGAAAAAGTTTTAAAAACCAATTCACCCCCTCTTGATTAACTATTCTTGGGCTTTCAAATGTTTTGTTACAGAACAAAATATTGGAGACCCGCTGAGAAATTTCACATGGATAAATATCTGAGTGTCGGTGGTTAATCTCTAACGTTCAGTAGTAGAATTGGTTCTTTGACTTGAGGTCGTCATAATGCCTTATATGAGGACGATCATACTTTGGTGATGTTGGATGTTGCTTGCCAATAGTCGCTAATACAACATCGTTAGGGTACGTCAATGATCATATGAAAGTTGTGAATGATTAATAGAGCATTCGTCACTTTTAGATAGTAAGATATTATGATCTACATTTTATCCAGTTAAGTTAATAATGAAATCATTGGCCAAGGTGAACTCATAAGTCGAAAATGAGTTTTCAACTTACATTGACTTAACTGTGGGATAAAAGATATGATCGATAATTGAGATTGACACATATTCATATCTCATAATCGATCGGATCATATTGACAAAAGTATTATAGTTTCACAGAAAATGAACAAATTTGATTTTGTCATACCACGTGACATTTTCCGTCATATATATTGCCCTGACACATTGCTAGATGTCAATCTGGGACGACGAATGTAAATTAGTGATAAATTAAAATGAGTTTTTTTTAATTTATTAATTTTGATTAGATCAGAATAATAATTCAGATCGTGATTGTGAACTTAATGGGTCACACACAAAAGAAAATCAAAAGAATGAGATTTATCAATTAATTAATTGACAAGTGTTGAATAATTAATTAATTGAGTTGCTTATTAATAGACCCGGATTAATTAATTCATGAATCATATTTAATTGATTTGATTAATTAAATATTGAACCGTGTTAAGTTTAATAGACGGGCCAAGCCCATTTGGACTTATATTAATATGCTGATATGGTTTGAAATTTGTGAGAGGAATATTTATTATTCTTGCTAACACAAGAAAAGAAAACCCTAGTCGTCATTTTTGTTCTCTGTGTGGATCATCATTGGAAGCTGGACAATTGGACAGCTTGGATTGCAAACCGTGTTCGTTCGAGTTCGAGAATCGGGAAAGGAGTTTGCAAAATTCATCAAATGTATAATTCCTATCATAGTCTCTCTCTAAGCACCAAGCAGATACTTGTATGAGAATTGAAATTGTTTTACTTTTCGTTGTGCATGATTAAGTAAATTCCCAACATGTCCAAACTCCAATGAATCAAGCACATTCATACATATATGCATTAATCTCAAAGTATTGTGCCGATTGCATATATTACATATTATTTTCCAGTCTTACCAGCGCCAATAAGGACAACATTGTTGGTGTTGCCACTACAGGTTGACATGTCAACATCCGACCCACCACTGCTAGATGTCGATGCCTTTGAACCAAAGCAAAATGAGCCGACGCCATCGTCGGCACATGATGGTTTAACTAACTGGATGGTTCCTATAATGTTAAGATTGGCTAGCGGTATATTGGTGATTGGAAGTGCCCTGAATTTGGAGACAACAACATCATCATGTGCATTTGGATTTATGGGAGGATTATTGTTGGAATATCTTCACCTACATCTTTGAACAATGAAGAAACGAAGAGCTAATCTAGAAAAAATTCACTGCAACATTGAAAGCAAAGAAGAAGACAACAAAAATGAACAGGCTTCAATAGCGAATAAACACTATCCTAAAAATGTTACTTGCTTCCTCTCATTGAATATCAGATTCTTTAGGGACTCCGAACAAATAGCTTTAGCAAATTCTTGAAGCCTTAAAACATAGTGTTGGAAAATAATATATTAAAGCATATATTCAAGTTGAATGAAAGTGTAACAACAATTTATATGTTTCAAGTCTAGTCAATTCTATAGTTCATTTGTATTTGAATTTGTACAATTCCATAATCAATTTGTGGTTACAAATTCATTCATGGCTATTGCACCATTATTTGTGTTAAATACAAAATTAAATAAAAATTTGAAACATCTATCATCCTAGTACTATATAATGAGGTATTTTCCCCCTTATTTTTCACACCAAAAATTTGAAGGTTCTTTCTTTTCTCTTCTCTTTGTTTCAAAAGTTTAGTTCTTAGTAACTTAAATAGTTTAGTTCTTTGTTCTAACTTGGTGATAGAATTGTGAGCATTCTTAGTTTATCTAAAGTAGTGATGAAGTACTAGTAAGCTACTTTCAACCGTTATATCCTGAAACACGTACGCTAGCAACCCTCTTACACCATAGTGGGGGCAAATATGTTTTAAGAAAGCTATGTGTAACATATGCCTCGGTTCCTTTGAATACCACTACAACCTTAACAATCATTTCCTCTAATTTTATTGTTACTCTATTTATTGTAATGTTTCATTCTATTATTTTATTCATATAATTCCAGCAGTATTTCTAATTTGCTTATAGTATTTTTTCCTAACATATTGCAAAAGCGCATATGAAATTCGGAAAAGGAACAAAGAACTTTTGAAAATTTTGAATTTAGATTTTAGAAATCAATATACATAAGTGAGTGAAATTATTACATCTTTAATTAATTTTCTCATGTAATCATGTCTTGGACTCGTGTCTAGACTCACCATTATATACTTCATTGTATGTTTTAACTAAATTCGCTTGACTATCAAACAAAATAGATATGGAAGAATTATTTATTTCTCCCAATGGAATTTCGTGAATCAAATCCCTAAGCCATTCAACTTCTTTTCCAGTTTTAGCCAATGCCATAAATTCGGATTAGTTGAGTGAGCAATACGTGTTTGTTTCTAGGATTTCCAAGAGACCGCACCTCCTCTAAGGCTAAATACCTAACCTGATGTTGTTCTCACCAATATTAGATATCCAATTAGTATATAAATCCTTCTAGTATTGCAAAAAATTTAGAAAATTGGAGACTTAGATCCTGGATTTTCTTCAAAAAACCAAAAACTATCTTGAATGAGTTCCAATATTCTTTACTTGGATTGCTAGTAAACCGAATAAGTTTACTAGTTGCATATACTATGTCGGGTCTTGTACATTGCACAACATACATTAGACTCCCGTTAGCACTTGCATTCTCAAGTTGTGCTATAGCTCTTCCACCATCTTTACAAGTTTTAAACTTGGATTGAATAGACTGTTAGCCTCTTTAATGTTCAATGTTTTGTACTTGATAATTCACATTCTCAATATAATAAATGTATGGGACACAACAAATAACCCCACGATTTTTGTACTTCAATACTAACGTAGATATCTATCAAATACTTATGCAAATTAGATGCTAAAGATAAGAATAAACTTTGAGAGTCCTTTAATATCTTTCATTGACTGCACGGACAATTAAATCCTGCCATCCACGTATAAACAAATGAGCACAAGATAATTATCACAGACTTTTGAATATAAACATTTACCAACACTATTATGTTTAAGTCCAAAAGACATTATTGCCGAGTCAAACTTTTCATGCAACTTCTTTGGTGCTTATTTTAATCCATATAAGGATTTTATTAACTTGTATACTTTATCCTCATTTTCGAGTAGAATAAAACCTTCCGATAGTTCCATAAAGACCTCATCATCGAGATCCCCATTTAAGAATGCTGTTTTAATATCCATTCTTTTTAATTGCAAATTATAGATTGAATCTAAAGCGAATATAATCATAATTGATGTTATTCGTGCAACTGATGTATACGTGTCAAAGTAATCTTTTCCTCTTTTTGTCGATAAAGTTCAGTCACTAACCTAGCTTTAAAGATAGTAAAAGTATTGTTCGTATTGTAATGCCTTCTAAATACCCTCTTGCGGTCTCTAAGTTTTGATCCAGGTGATAAATCGACTAATTCAAAAGTGTTGTTTGACATTATTGAATCAATTTCATCATTTACAACTTCCTTCCAAAATGTGCTATCTCTAGATAACATTGCTTATTGATAAGTTTTAGGATCGATTTCCACTTGAAGAACATATGAAGTACTTCTTGTGATACTCTTCTCATTTATCTCAACTAAATAGAAAGAAATAAGTTAAGAGTCTAATTCATCCGATCCTAGCACTTTCTTCTTTCGAGCTCTTTTACTTCTGCGAAGTTCACTTGTCTCAACATCCTCAAAATATGTTTCTACTTGTGTTCATGCAGAATTAGAAATTCCCACTTGAGGTTCCATTAGAGAATTATTATTTGAAGGTAACATATTCTCAATGAACTCTACTTCACGGGATTCAATAATAACATTGGTTTCTATGTTTAATAAACGATATGTCTTGCTATTTTGGAAATATCCTCCAAAAGTACATTTGATCCCTCTAGGACTCAACTTAGTCATTTTAGAATCCGTATTCTTACTATAAGCAAGACATCCCCACACTTTAAAATAGCCAATGTTTGGCTTCCCCTTTCCAAAATTCATATGGAGAAACCTTAAATATTTTAGAAGGAATCTTATAAACTATTTGTCACGCACTAAAGTTTCACCCCATAAGTAAGATGACAACTTAACATTTAATAACATTGCATTTATTATTTCAACCAATGTCATATTCTTTCTCTTAGCCAAATCATTTTGTTCGAGTGTTCTAGGTACACTAATTTGATATATTATGCCACGTTGTTCAAAAAAAAAAAAGATTAAATTTACTAGAAAAGTATTCACCTCCCCTATCACTTCTAAGAATTTTAATCTTTCCATTTTATTGATTTTCTACTTCGACTTTGTATATCTTAAACATGAAATGAAAGGCTTCATCCTTATATTTCATTAAGTAGATATAGCAAAATCTAGAATGATCATCTATAAATGTTATGAAGTATCTATTACCTCCTCTAATTAACATTCCATTTAATTCACATATATCGGAATGAATTAAGTCTAATAAGTTAGATGTCATTTCAACACTATGAAAATGTTTTTTAATCATTTTGGACTTAACACATGATTCACATTTATTATATTCTATATTTTCACATGAAATCACTTTTTTTAAAGTAGAATATCTAATATGCTCTAGCCTATCATACCATAAAGAAATAGACTCATTGTCAATAGTATAAAGTTTGACCATTCAATCACTAAGAGCCTGTTTGGTACGGCTTAAAATCCAATTAAAATTGAAAATATGACCGTTATTGGGTCCCACCCGTCTAATAAAAGTCAACAATAACGGCTATATTTTCAATTTTAATCTGATTTTAATCTCTACCACACACCCTCTAAAAGAACATTTTCCAACAAATACACCATTTCGGGAAAGTACAAGTTTGCCCGACTTTATGTAGACTTAATTCTCAATATTCCCAACAAGTCACCACTTACAATGTTTCTATTCATATCCGGTACAAGCAATACATTTACTAATGTGATCTTCTTGGTGGATGTGAATTGTAAGTCTATGCTTCCTTTGTCAATAACCTTTGATTTAACTTCATTCCCTCATTTGAATGTGTTTATCATCCACTTTTTGATAGATTTTGAAAGGGGATATATTATAACATACATGCATGGTGGCACAAGTATTAAACCACCATCCTTGATCCTTTCCTTCGACCAAATTCACAATGCTCATGGTAGCGATGATGTTGTCAATGGAGTCCACTTTGCCTTCTTGTGTTGGTTGTTTGCGATGTCTACAATTTTGAGCATAATGTCTGAGTTTGCCACACACATAACAAGACAATTTGAATTTCTTCTTGTTCTTGTTATCTTTGCTAGGTTTGAGAATTTTCTCTTTTTGGAATCCTTGTTGTATTTGTTTAGTTGATTCACGATATGGGCTTTGAAAGTTTCGTCGTGAGAATGTTTATTCCCATCTCGTGCGCTTGACTCTTCCTCTATGCGAAGATACTTTTGAATCTCTTCCAAAGATAATAATTTTGGAAAACGTGAAGAGTCTTCTTCCTATACCTCTTCCATAAAGATGACAATTTGCAATGTTGCACCAATTTGAAAATTTTCGGGAAGATCTATCTTCATGGCCTTCATTTTATTGACAATTATTTGCAACTCGTGGACTTGTCCTAAAAAAGGCAAGTTATCCAAAATCTTGAAATCAAAATACTTAGAAATTGGAACTTTTTCGTACCTTCCTCCTCGGCCTTGTATTTGGTTTCCAATGATTCCCATATCCCCTTTGTCAAGATGTTATTTGTGTAGAGATCATAAAAGCGATTGGGGAGAGTGTTCAAAATGTGTCATCTACATATCAAGTCATCTTCTTCTCTCTTTTTCCTTTCCATCCTTGTTTCGTTGGCATCATTTGATGTTGGTTCCGGCAATGGCACCAAGTCCGGATCCAAAATATAAAAGATTTTCAAGGTTGTAAGAAGAAACTTCAACTTGTCCTTCCATCTTGTAAAGTCCGACCTGTCGAATCTGTCAAGCCTCGCAAGGTCTCGATTCATCATCTTTATCGTAGTCATGATTGTCACGTTCTCTACATTGAAAATATTGTTTGAGATTATTGAACAAAGCTCATGAAGAATGAAAATAAAACCAGCAACAAGAAGTCGTCAAAATGGAAGGTTTGAATATGATTATGAATCGCTGTCCTCAAACGATATTTGCTACCACTGGTGTAAGTGTTGAATGCTTTTATTGCAAATAGTTTGTAAAAGTAAACAAACCTTCATTCAAGTTTAAATCAAGCAAACGAAACTTGGAAAAGGGAACAAAAGAACAAAATTATAAAAAATTGGTTTGATCTTAGATTTTGGATGTAAGGAAATCAATTTGATATTTTAATATGTTTTCAATCATGAAAATCACTTATTTATATAGTATTACAATTACCATGCACAAAAAAAAATAAAAAAAATACAAAAATCAAGTCAAAAGAGTGTAAAACCCTTCAAAATGACATCAGAGCTCAAACCCCCCAATGGGCAATCCAAAATCAGGCACCCACTTAATTCAAAAAAAAAAAAAAAATGGCTACTATAATTGCAATACAGCCTTAAGCCTTGGTTTTTTCAGCCTTCACTGTTGTTTGGTTATTGTTTTGTTTTTGCTTGTTTTTTTTCTCATGGTTAATCAGTTCCAACATCACTCCTCATTGTTAATTTGAACAATATCCAATACTCCTTACTTGACTAACTTGGCTCATGGTTAAGCTGATGTGAGATCTTCTCAGTTTTATATATGCACAAAAACTTATAGGTAGAATTTGCTTAAATTATATTTCTTTCATTATTTTTCGAAAATCTGAAAAATAAGGGAAGGTTTTTTTTTTTTTAAATTAAGAGTGTGTTTGAGCCACATTATTTTGGAAGAATGTATTTTGAAATAGTAGATTGATGAAGAATGTATGATTGAAAAAGAAGGGAAAGTTATTATGTGATGAAAAATATTATTTTATTGAAAAATGTATAATTGAAAATGAGTAGAAGAATGAAAATGAAAATTTTAATGTGTACAAAACATGGCTAAATATGATTTCTATTTGAATTATGGAAAATTGACTAATTTTTTTTTTGAGAAAGTTCCTCTTTATAGTCTTTAGAATTATGATCTAAAAATAATTATGAATTTATTGTAAAACAATAAATAAATTTTGCTATAAAACATTTACAATCTGATTTTATAAATTATAGTTCATAATTAATGAATTATTCTATCAATTAAAATTTTGATTTTAATTTAAGCCAAAGTTGACCATTAGTTTTTATACAACTATTTTATAAGATTCACAAATTTTTCAATTTGGAATTTGATCAACTTTTATCAAACTTTATTTAAAAACTTATTTTAATCCCACCAACAGGGGATAGTAGAAGTCAACGTTTACACAGGTGTGTGGTTGAAGATTTTACAGAGAGCGCAAAAAGTCCATTAACTTCACGGGTAATCTCAAGTCAGTCCACTTCAAAATCTCTACTTTATCTCTCCAGAAATTGCATAGCAATTGAAAGGAAAGAGATCAAAGCAAAGAAGAAATGTCAAAAAACACTCGTTTTCAGACAAACAACTCCATTATCTTGACCAAAAACCCAGTCTTAGATCTGGGTTCTTGATTTTTTTCACTCTTTTTAAATACAAAAAGACTCGCACCAAGAACTCCAAAACTACGATAAAGAAATTCAGTTCTTGAACTGGGTTCTGGGGAGTCTTGATAGAAACTAAGTTTTTGAATTGGGTTCTTGAAATTTTTCAGTTTAATACAAAGATACATCCAATTTTTTTAAACCTTTTTTGCTATGTCTGTGGAATCAAGTGTTGGTTCTGGTGATCGTGGTGTACACAATTTTCAAGGAGTGCCCACTCATGGTGGAACATATGTGAAATACAGTTTGTATGGGAATCTATTCGAAGTTTCTAGAAAGTATGTTCCCATAAGGCCCGTGGGTCGTGGAGCTTATGGCCTTGTTTGGTAAGGATCCAAGAATATCTTTCATATTTTCATGACAATTTGAGCTCTTCTGTTGTATTTATTTGGTCTACTGTAGTTATTGAAATGTATTAGTATCGGTGTTTATTTTAGTTATTTAATGATTTTTTTTTTTCCTTTTTTGGATGATGTGCTGAAGAGATCATAGAAATGTCAACATTTGAGCAGAGTTTTGATGTTTATGGCTCAAATTATTCGAACTGATTGTTGATTGTGGACGAATGAGTTTTGATATTTTTTGATATTTATTTATTTATTATTAATTATTTTTATTTTTTCATGTATGGGTTGAAGAGGTAATAGAAACGTCAATGTTTTAAAAAGTTTTCATGTTTATGGCTCCTAAATGTTCAAACTAGTTGTTGAGTGGAGCCAAATGAAACGGGATTAGAAGATTTTTAACTTTATTTTAGATTTTGTGGATTATGTGTAGAAGAGTTGATAGAAATGTTAACATTCTAGTTACAAGGTAAAACTGTTGAGGTTGATTTTTTTATTGCGAAAAAAACTGTTGGACTTTGGGAAGTCATGGAGGACACTCTACACGGGACAGAGGGAGTTGCTTATTTTGAAAAAAAATAATAATATATCGAGATATCATTTATAATGATATGGAATAAAGACAATGCCCTTGGACAGTGTTACATAATCATGTTTATATCTAAATGAAAATTTGGTTTCTCCATTCAAGTAGTTCATAGCCCGTCCATGGAGCTATGTTATTTATTAACAACAAAGATGTCCTAATGTTAATCAAGCATCAAACTGAACCGATTTAATACTACATACCAAATATGCATCATAGGTTTTTCGAAATTTATGTAGTCCATATCAGTTGGTTCTCAAATTGTCAGCTACCGTATTACGTTGAGGAAGTTGTTCAATTTGTGTGTATAAAAACTCAAATAGCGTATCATTGGCATGTGAATCATAAAGTTTCTATGTTTAAACTTATTTTTTCCACTGATTTATATATGGCGTGAAGGAAACATATGTCTTCTTTTTTTCATTTGCCTCAGTGCTGCTGTAAACTCAGAGACGCGTGAGGAATTTGTGTGTATAAAAACTCAAATATTGTATCATTGGCATGTGAATCATAAAGTTTCTATGTTTAAACTTATTTTTTCCACTCTGATTTATATATGGCGTGAAGGAAACATATGTCTTCTTTTTTTCATTTGCCTCAGTGCTGCTGTAAACTCTGAGACGCGCGAGGAAGTTGCCATTAAAAAGATTGGTAATGCATTTGACAATAGGATAGATGCCAAGAGGACTCTAAGGGAAATAAAACTTCTGTGCCACATGGATCACGATAATGTAAGTATTGCTTCCTATCATTTTCCATATACTAATCTTTGACTGATAAGAAATTCCTTGCTTTAGTCTCTTTTTGTTCTGAGTTTTTTGTTGAATTTCAGGTACCATCAAAATGTTTTTGGTTGGTTGAATTGCTATCTTATTGCTCAGTTTTTTCTATTTCAACAGGTGATTGCAATTAAAGACATTATACGGCCTCCGCAAAAGGAGAACTTTAACGATGTCTACATAGTTTCTGAACTAATGGACACTGATCTTCATCAGATTATCCGGTCCAACCAACCATTGACTGCTGATCATTGTCAGGTTTGGACTTTCTTTCTTGTAATAAATAGAACGTTCTGTCTGTTGTATCATCTCAACAGATTGTTAACATCTGTTGTTGCTTATTATATTTAATTATTGTTGCTGTTTAAGAAAAACACTATTTTAATTTGAGAACTCCCTGGACATGCTTCTATAACTTTGAGCGTGTTTAGCAAACCTTGAAATTTTAAAATAAGCCCCCGTTTGACACCCATTCTATTCTCATTCTCATTTTTTTTCTCTTTCTTCATTTCAACCACACATTCTATCGATAAAATAATATTACACATAAACCCAAAAATTCTCCTTACTTTTTAACCACATATTATTTCATCAATCACTATTACAAAACAAATTCTTCAAATAAAATGGGTGTCAAACAAGGGCTAAGTAGCTTTTTACTATATCAAAATTAGAAATAAGTAAGTTACTTATTTTAAGAGTGCGATAAAAGTTAATATCAAAATAGTTACTTCTTTTACTTAGAAAAACTTGACCAAGTTTGGAAACAAAGAGCATGTTTTGCCCATCTTATTGTTCTGCTGTTGTTGTGATGTAAGTTTGGCTATAGTACTTAATACACTTTGGCTTTTGTATGTTTACAACTAATGCTATGCAGAAAATATACTCTGTATAAAACTGTGTGTCATCAAGAAGTTTCTAAACGGTTATGCAGAGCACTGGGTAATATCGAGATGACTTATTATTAGAAATAAGACAAAATAATAAATCAATAATCTAGAAATGACACCATTTGGCTAGTTTGTTTTTCCATAACATGAAAGCATTAGCACAGCTTTGATATTATTCTGTTCTGAAAACTTCAAGATAAATACCTTAATTGTTACAAGAAGTTTCTGCTGTAGTTTTTTACTCTTGTACGTTATTGCTTTGGTGTATACATAGGCGACTTCCATCTACGTTGAGTTGTATTATTCTTCAGTGAAATCGACATTTTTCAACTGGTACTGCTTAATTGATTATTCATTCTCATTATGCAGTACTTCCTTTACCAACTCTTGCGAGGACTTAAATATGTTCATTCAGCAAATGTCTTACACCGTGATCTAAAACCAAGCAATTTACTTCTCAATGCAAATTGTGATTTAAAAATTGGAGACTTTGGGCTTGCAAGGACAACATCGGAGACTGATTTTATGACTGAGTACGTTGTTACTCGCTGGTATAGGGCACCTGAATTGCTTCTTAATTGTTCAGAATATACTGCAGCAATTGACATTTGGTCAGTAGGTTGCATACTCGGTGAGATCATGACAAGAAAACCACTGTTTCCCGGCAGAGATTATGTTCATCAATTAAGACTTATCACAGAGGTAAGGTCTTGAGAATCAATATGGGGCATACTTTGGAGCACGAGTCCCATTTCCATGTTTATTATAGTGTCTAGTCCTATCTAACCGTGTACATGCACTTCGTGTTCTGTGGGTATCTTCTTTGAAATGAACAAATGACACACTGTTCTGTTCCTTGTATCTTTTTGTTCGATAACTTCATTTTTGTGGGTTTTATCCTCACATAAAATTGTTTCTTTTTGTTCCCAAAAGCTCATAGGTTCACCTGATGATGCCAGTCTCGGTTTTCTTAGGAGTGATAATGCCCGAAGATATGTTAGGCAGCTTCCGCAGTATCCAAGGCAACCCTTTTCTGCTAAATTTCCTAACACCGACGCTGGAGTGTTGGATTTACTTGAGAAAATGCTCGTCTTTGACCCATGCAAGCGCATTACTGGTACAGCTTGATTTCAGTTGACTTCCGAGTGTTGTGACTTCAAAATTGACTTGTAGTATGGGGAACAAGTCTAAAGAAAAAGAATGAAAGTTACATTTTCTTTGACAAATATGGTTTTGAAAGTTACTTTTTTTTCTCTCTCTCTCTCTCTAACAAGAACAGTTACTTTTCTAGGAAGTAGGTTATTTTTACTTATTTCTTGGGCTTCATTGACGTTCAATTGTTTTTTCAATCACATGCAGTCGACGAGGCTCTCTGCCACCCATACTTGGCTCCTCTGCATAATATCAACGAAGAGCCGGTTTGCCCTATGCCTTTCCTTTTTGATTTTGAGCAGCCATCCTTCACCGAAGAGAATATCAAGGAACTCATCTGGAGGGAATCTGTAAAATTCAACCCCGACCCGACTCATTGAGAAGTGAGTTTAGCTTATGTAGATAGCAAGACTATCGTCCGAAGAAAATCTGTACTGATTAACACACAAGTCTCCAAAAGTAGAATGTGAAATAATTGCTGTGAAATTATTTGCGATTTTAGAGTTTTGTCCTTTTTTTTTTCTTTGTAATCCAAATTTATTGGAATCGAGTAGTTTGTTGTATTAAAATTTGTAGTTAACGTTGTCTTGTGATTACAATGCTCTTAGAGGTTTCTCTTGTATTAATAAGTCGCTGTGATGATGGTGGCATTGGCCACAGCTATCGAGTTTTCTGCGTCTTTCTTGGCCGAGTTAGCAGAGAAGGGGAAAGCAGGCAGCAGTGGTTAGGGTGTAGCAGGAAGATTCGCTGGAACCCGAGAGCTAGCAAGAGAATAGAAAGAATTCCATGTTGTATTAAAATTTGTAGTTAACGTTGTCTTGTGATTACAATTCTCTTAGAGGTTTCTCTTTTATTAGTAAGCTGTGATGATAATGGAATTGGCAACAGCCATCATTGAAAACTTGATGGTTCACAAGATTTTGCTGTTCGTACTGAGGATCTCATTTTTTTTTTTTTTTTTTTTTCATGACTAAAGTGTTCGAGTTTCATCCGACTAATTTTGAGGAGTGGCAACCTTCCTCTTGGTTAGCCACCTGGATAAATCGGATGCGATGATGGATTATACACACTTCTATGTCATGCAAAATGGACTCTAGAGGGATGACAGCGCATCATGATTTTGTTTGATTTTGTTTCCACGGGAAATCTATTTTTCAATATAAATGTTGTCTTTCAACTGCAGTGAGGATTCGAACTTCCAATATTCTGTTAAAATTCCTTCTACTTTATCATTGTACCATGCTCGTGGCGGCTTTTTAAAGGGGTGGCTTCACAGGGGATCATCCATCCTAGCACTACTTGGCTCAAGCAATTTAAAGTATAAATTACACAAAATTGAAACCCCAAAATCATCAATTCTAGGGATTCGAATGTGTAATGGTCTTTGTGGCATTGATATGATTATGTTGCAAAATCTAGTATGTTACATAGAAATCAAGTTTTATGATAATATAACGGGATACACTTGATTTTTAACATAGACACGGTTACATTTGATTTTGAAATGTTATGTGAAATGCGACATAACATGATGTGTAATGGAACTCGTAAAATGTAGTATGTGACTTGATATGAGTACATAATATAATATAACACGTTACATTGAAAACCGGTACATTATGGTTACAATTGATTTTGTGGATTTTTAAGTAAAACTCTTAATGGCTGAGCAGGATAGGCCACCTGAAATGTTTCCTTCCGTGGTGGAAGAACTTCAAAGAAAGGTATTGATGGCAAAAGCACACAGGCTTCAGCAGGATGAAGCCGAGAAAAATCGACTAATACGGTGGGAACATCTTTACCATTTTGATTATGTTTTAGACGACCTTGCCGTCAAACATGTTATTTGATTCAGGACTCGAATGAATTTGCAGAATCAATTTGGTAGAGAATAGGAGAGTCAGTGGACTCCTAGTCATCCCTGCTGTCACTCATCTACATTTTGATATATGTTTAGCACTTTTATTTAATTGCCTCGCTAGTCCATAGAAAACTAACAAAATGGAGGACCGATTCCTTGCTGATAAACTTAGACATCAACGACTGCCAACTTTACGAGCATATTCAACAAAATTGACTAACAGGGCCAGCCAATGAAAATTGAGTAATAAATCTACACGGAAAAACAAATGACCAACCAAAACAGAGCATATTCATAAATTGAGTGCCTAACTGGTAAAAAATGTCAACTTTCTTTCTTTAATTCGGCCTGTCTGATATTGTATCTGTATTAGGTGCCCAAATAGACGGGTGACCAAAACAGAGTTCAAGGTTCATGCCTTTTCAAAAGGAACAATTTCTAGTGCATAAAAGAAATGGAAAAAAAATTAGTGCAGGTTTGTCACATCGATTGAACATACCAATTTTGATATCATTTTCTTCTTCAATCCAACATACCAAACTCGGGAAAATAAGCAATTTGAAACACAGCTAAACTAGATGTATATCATCAATTTTGAAACACTACTAGCAAAGGGAAAAGTATATAAAATATATGGTTTTCCGAAATCTCTATTCTACATTCTTTGTTCACGGAATAGCACAAAATTATTTTACAACAGGAATACCTCTCGGCTCTCGCAAACTACAGCATCAAGTACAATCAATCAATGCATTCTTCTCTTAATCAAACACACTCTAACCTCTTTGAAAATCTTATTTTAGTATAAAGTTACTCGGCTAATAATGATGTAACGTTCAATTATCTCCACAAGATCAAAGAATTAGTGATGGTGTTTCATTCCTTTGCAGCCCCATCCTCTGGCGGGGAAGCATTTCCATCTATAAAGAGAGAGAAAGATATGGTTAAACCTTTTAAAAAATTATGATGATAAAGTAATGCAAAGCTTTTTGCGATAAAAAACAAGGGCTTCAAATCTTAATGTGATTTGTCATGTAGTGAATATTTCTTAAGCATAACTTTCTCGAGCCAAAGTCAAACTGCAGAAAAAAAAAAAAAGATGAACAATTCTAGGAGCATGTTCGGCTAATCTTAAAATGCTTAATTGTATGTAAATAAGAATCTTAAAAAGTTTAATAGTAAGTAAATAAGCAAGTTCTAAAATACATAATGTCTTCGTTAGAGAAAGTTGGACATAAGTCCTGTATTTTGACACTAAGATAAGGAGAAGAAAGCA
Source organism: Fraxinus excelsior (assembly GCA_019097785.1). Taxonomy (NCBI): domain Eukaryota; kingdom Viridiplantae; phylum Streptophyta; class Magnoliopsida; order Lamiales; family Oleaceae; genus Fraxinus; species Fraxinus excelsior. Next base: position 12,912,068 of record CM032639.1, on the reverse strand, counting down.
ACCATTTTTTTTTTTTTAAAATACAAACAAGTAAAATAATTAACCATCTACATATGTTAAGTCTGAAAATTGTAATAAAAAACCACTTATACCTTCACCTTCAGCGGGAGCACACAGAGATTTGCGGTATCGTGTTTGCTGTTGCGTCGGCTAGAATATCAAATGCAAAATGACAAATTCTCACATTAATTAGAGGCATAGAAAATATGTAAATTGATGAACTTGTGTCAAGGTTAACACCAAATAAATGCTGAAAAGTTAGGTGAAAAGAGTGGAGTAACAAGTATTACAACATACTGTATTAGAAATTTATTCCTCAAAGGAATCATAGTTAGTTATTTATTCAAAGCTAGACAGAAGCTTATCATTTTCGTTTTTATCTTAGCTAGAAAAGAGGATTTTAACACATGCAAAATGGTCCTTTTAACATAGAAAATAAAGCCTCGAGTCAGACTTGAATCAGGAAAACTTGCACTCACAAGTGTGAGCAACAGAGGAGCTCAAAATTAGATCTGACAGTAACCACTCATGCCCATGAAACTTGAAAACTAATAATGCTACGTTGAGATTGGACTTTTAAATGATTCATAACCTCTCCTGAATTTTTAGTTATAATATTTTACATTTTCTATCAAGCTTTTGAAGATTGACCTTATTTGTTAGCTATACAAGGCCATCGTGCCTAATTCACCAATCATGTTCCAAGTGGTTTCTATTTTTTCAAAGGGCTATTGCTTCCAAGTTCCAGGAAAAATTGAAGAATTTCTAGGGAATCCTATATCAAGGATTGGCCGCTGACAATGGGTTTTGAGAATCTCAGCAACAATGTACTTCGTTCTTACTCTGCTTCTCCAAGGAGGATAGTAGCATCATCTTATCTAATGGAGGATTTGAAATCCAGGGAGTAAAGCTTTAAATGCAGTGCAAATATCATCTAAATGAGTCACTTTATGGATAAAATATTAAATTCAGTTTAATTATTTACTTTCTCTAAAACTGAACATAATGCAAAAACATAGAATGTTTAGACCCACCCATGCATAACAGTATTTTCATTTCTTGCATCTGAATAATAATGCTTTCTCTGTCAGTTGAAAACTATCCTTATTATTTTGAGATTTATCAAATGGATGGCCACTTAGCAAAATAAATTCATTCTTCCCAAACTACCAGCGATCATCATTTCTTTGTTATAATTATCCATTAACTTCTTGCCTGATTTTTACAGTGCAAGCAGGCCTTTTATGATAGCAAGATTCTAGAAGCTTGTGCAAACAGTTCCCACTTTCAACTCCTTTCTGAAAACTTGTCCATGGTAAATGGCCTGGGTGGGGTGAGGGGTGGTCAACTCAATTTGATACTGGAGGAATAAAGGGCAAGTCACTATAACGTTCGTACATCTCAAGATTTATATTAAAATATGCAACTTAGATCTTGCCACAACCATATTAGCTCTTCGAGTAATCTTGTGTGTGCATTATACTTCTGTTATTTTTCACGGTCCAGAGGTTTCAAACAAGACTGGCGATTGAACACAATGCTACATGAAATATTTGAGCTGATACATTGTGAATCAAATATAATAAATTCAAAGATTCGCTAACTTTTATGTCAGTAAATAATAAATGGTAACTCTACATTAGTACACGAACCCCACCTATAAGTAGTTGGTCACGAAAGAAAAAAAAAATTGCGTTTACCTGTAACTTTGGCCGCAGAGCCTCAAGTGGTCCTTTCGGTTTCTCTACACCTTGCTGCGATCATATAACAGAATATTAGGCATGATTTATAAATACTACTATAAACTTACAGGATACACAAAAAACCCAAGTTTTAAATGAGTACTTTTCCCAGGGCCCAATCAGCAGAATCAAAATAGGCTCTTTCATGATCCTGACATCAAATGTAGAGGTTTGAGAAAGGATCCTTCAAGTTTTCTAAACAGGCACTACTTAAACAAAAATATACAAGAAAGGTACGAGAATACCTTTGAAATTAGTGGTGGTTTCTTCGGCAGTATTCCTCCATATTTCTTCTTAACAGCTTCCTCCTGTAAGAAAGAAAAAACATGTAATCTATGCAATGGCACATATGACTAGAAAATATAACCGAAGAAAAGAACGGATTTGAACACAACTTCCTGTTGAGTTGATGGCATTGGCTTGCTAGAGTCCTCCATAAAATCTTCTGTTTGCGCATTGACTTCATCGGTGCCCGACATTTTCCTAGGACCAACCTTATCAACAAAACCTGCACGTGACCTTTAAAATCACTATTCAATGAAGGATGGAAAGAAATAACATCCGACTACTTTAGCAAGATAAAAATTAACATACAGACAAATTGTTTCAAATCCATAGCCAAGTCCAACAGCATTAATTAGAGCATTATATGCATTCCCAAAATGAAAATTCTAGCGTCAATAATAAAAAACTAGCAAGCAGAATTAAACCACATATTGAAAAACCCAACTTCAAAATTTCAACTACAATATCCAACAACTAGTTATGTAAACCCATATTAGTATATTGTTACGGATCATGGGAGAACAATACCCCATGAGCTAGCCATCCAGGTTGGAGAGCCGAACTCCATATAAACCCACAATTATAAGTAATGTAACATTACCATGACATGACATGACATGTATAAGATCAATTCATAAATTTAAATATTTCTGTCATTTCTTTCACTAAATTCTTGATGACCCAGATCCTAAAATATCAAAATAAAACTATCACAACAATCTGAAAGCCGTTTCAAAGAATCTTGATTGTTAAAGCGACTTGAAGAATATGTTATTTGCCCTCTCGTTCGACCCCAACAGATATAAATAAACAAATAATAGGAAATTTAATCCGTAAAAACAACATATATACATACAAACATGCAGAAGCACCATTAATCTAATCGATGAGCAGATAAGGATCTCAGAATTCTAACAGATAAAATTCAAATCGAATCATAAAAAAAATAAATATAGATGAAATTAACAGGGCTGAAGAATTAAACTCTGCGCCTACTGTAGATCGACTGTGTGTTGTGCGAGCGTTCACATGCGAGAGAGAGATTTGATGAACAATATTGGCAGAAAGATGTAAGCTAATAAAATGGAAGAAAATAGAGAGACAATTGCACTAATTGTCCCCAACTATGGATGCTGAGACGATGTCATCCTCATTTCATATTTTTTGGTACAATTTTAACTTTTAGTTGTCTATGACCCGAGGTGCACCTAAACCGATTAAGTTTCACTATTATTGTGAAAAACGTCGTTACTTTTTTTTTTTTTAGCATTTGCACCCTTATTTCCATATTTATTGTACAAAATGTCATTTTCATCAATTTTTTCAATTGAATGCTTTGAAATGACGAATATACATTTATATTTAAATAAAAAGAAATAATTAATTACAATTATAGTCCCAATTTTTTTTTTTAAAAAAAATATACAAATGATTCTCAAAAAAAATTATTAAAAATGGTAATTAGCATATAATGTCTATACATTTCACTATTATTGTGAAAAACATCTATACCTTTCATTTTTTATTTTTATTTTTGCATTTTTACCTTTAAATAAACTTCTAATTACGCAAACCATCATTTTTATCAATTTTCTCATTAAAAAGTTGTGAAAGGATGAATATACTCTCATATTTCATTTTTGAAAAAAGGAAAATAGAGAGTTTTTTTTTTAAATTTCTAGTTTTCTAAATAATTTATTTGAACTCGTTTGCATTTTTTTATAAGAAAATTAATTTCTATTCTTTTCATAATTTATTTGGGACTTGTTTGCACTTTTTATTTAATTAAAACAAATTAGAGTATAGTTGCAATTAGTTCTTTGTTTCTTTACTGAAATAGGAAAGTGTATTCGTCATTTCATAGGGTTTTATTGAGAAATTGAATGAAAATTGATAGAAATGATAATTTGTCCAATGAAATGTATAATTAAGTGTGAAAATGAAAAAAAATAAAATTAAAGATATAGATTTTTTCACAATAATGATGAAAGGTATGGACGTTGTGTTTTAATTGAAAAAATGGATAAAAATGACATTTTTGCGTAATGAAATATGAAAATAAGGGTGAAAATATAAAAAAATAAAAATAAAAGGTAATGATATTTTTCACAATAATAATGAAAGATAACGACGTTATATGCTAATTATCCTTTAAAAAAAAAACCTTATTTCAATTTTTTTCGAATCTCAGGTCGATCCCCACCATGTGTGTCAAATTTTTCTGGTTAAGGCATGACTCTCTAACGAATACGAGATCGACACCATGACAACAACTTTCGTACTCATTTGTCAATTTTGACACCACTAATCGGCGCAAATTGGAGAGGCTTGACTTGCGTGTCTTGTTACACAAATGACATGACATGTACGAGTGCATGTTTGGACACAAATGAAAGGACATGTACGAGTGCATGTTTGGCAAAGTTTCTTAAACATAAATTATCAAGTTAATTCTATTTGTACCGAAAATGTTATACCCTCTCCAAGGGCGGACGCAGAAGATTTTTGTTAGGGGGGCACACTCGAACTTGCAAAGAAGTTGGGATAAATTTTACACTCGAAAATTTACGTAAAAAAAAAAAATCCCATCCCATATAATTTTGCATCCGAAAATTTACATGGGATATGACTTTTTCGAATGTAAAATTTCGAAAAATTTTCATGTCATGTTCCATATAAAGTTTCCTAATAAATGATGAAAAATACATTGAAGTGTATCGCAAAAATAGTAAATTTTAATGAAATAATTGATTTTTTTTGAAAAAATGCGAATTAGACGTTTTTCTTTAAGACTTATGTTTAACATATTTTTAACTATTTTCGATATCTATTTGGACTATTCGATATACCCATAATGTAGTTATCGAAATAAATTTTGAGATTACATAAGCAATTTGTAGATTTGATTAGCATACAATCGTCGGTAAATTTTTAAAATTAGCATGTTATCGAAATTCAATTTATTATGATTTTGCCCCTGTTTGGTGGAAATTAAAATCAAATTTGTAGTAAATTTTGATAAAAGTTAAAACATTTATGGATTCTATGAAATATATTATTAAAATTTGTTGTAAACTTTGATTTATATTAAAATTTAGATTTCAATCGATACCAAACACGAAAAAAAAAAAAAAAAAAAAAAGTTAGGGGGGCACGTTCCCCCCCAGGACCCCCCCGTGTCCGCCCCTGACCCTCTCACATGTACGTGGGGTCCTCTTGAATAAAAAACTCTCAAATGTGTGGTCCACACACTCTATTGTAAGTGTAGGTAAAAAAATTAGGTAAAAAAATAGAGTGTAAATATAGCATTGCCCAAATTATTAACATTCATAACTCACTAGTTCTTACAAACAATAAAATAAATATCTAAAATTAGGAAATTTGTTAGGTTTTAGAAGGAAAAAAAAAAAAGAAGCCCAATCCCTGTCCTGCCTACTAGCCCAAACCCAAACCCAATCCCAAATCAGCAAAACCCAAAAACTAATAACTCTACCTCTCTTCTCCTGTCCGACATCTCACTTCTTTTCACACCATCTCTTCATCCAGTAAATTCAACACAAAAACCGGCATTTTCCACTTCATCATCAGCACGACGTGGCGCCGGCGATAGCTCCACTAGAACCCGTGATCCCCGCCTGAGAAGTGAGTTATGAGTAGCGACCCATTTTCTCAGTTTATTTTGTTGTTAAAAGTCATGTTGTATACTCGTATCAATATTGTTTTTCACAACAATATTCCTCTTTATGTAATTAGAGTTTGTGTATTTTTATTTTTTTGATAAAAACCCTGACCCTTTTGACAGAATATGGAATTATAGATTTAAATTACATTTGTGGTATTACCCTCTTATACTGATTTGAAATGAGAGTTTCCCATTTAACAATGATCAGGAAATGTAAATCGTGGCTCTTTTTGTTAGTTTTAGAGCTGCAAAAATTAGAAAATATGGGACTAGAAGGGATTTTGGGACGGCTCATAGGTGGAGCCATGGAGGGCTATTAGTTTGGATCAAAATAGGTGAGTTTGGAGCTGCTTTGAGGTGCTCGGAACAGGGCTATTAAATGTTGTTATCCACTGCTCTGTTTCTTTGGTCTGGTGTTGCAATTGTGCAATTTAAATTGTTAAAAAATTAAATCTACACCATGTGTGTTAAGTTCATATATGCTTTTCCGTGCTTGGTTGCCTCCTCCTCTTCTTCTTCTTCTTCCCCTTTTGTGTGTGTGTGGGGGGGGGGTGGGGTGGGGGCTTGGGGCGGGTTTAAATGTGTTGAACCATTTGATCAGTAATGTATATTTCCACCAAGTGTATAAAAATAAGATGGAAGAAATATGTACTCATATTATTATCTATTAAACAATGCTGATCAACACAAGTCTTTGCCACAACTTTGCGATGAAAATTGATGGCGGGGTTCTTGTCAACTACACAATTGACATGAGTCCTTTAAGACTAATATAGGTAGCTGGTATTAATTTCATCTCACTGATTGTCCTCTGAGAATGGATTCTAGCCTTGCAGGCATATGGGAGCGACTTAAAATAACTAAGCAACTTGGATGCTTCTACATTTAAACAAATCAGCTCACAAGATGTTCATAACAGGGCTTGCAGATTTTTAGCACAATGTGACTTGTCTACCTTTATTTTATCAACCGCTCTAAAGTAAGATTGCAAAACATGCTTAAGATGCATCTTCCCTGCCCTGTTTCTATTCGCTGGCTTCCATGCCTCTGTAAAATAGTATTTCTTGTATCTTTAAGATTACAAGTAGAAGATTGCAAAATATGATCCGGGATAGGCAATCACTTGGTCGAGTTTTGGAGTCCAAATTGAAGAAGTTGACAAGTTAAAGTTCAAGTGTCGTGAAGGGCTCGAGAGTCGAAACGATTTGGATTCAAGGTTTGGAAGATATTTGGAAAGAAAACGAGCAGTGTTGATGAAAATGGGCATAACTTTCAACTCGGTTGTCGAATTTTCGCTCATGAGTACATTCTGGAAATTGCACGAAATTTTGCACAAGGCTTCACGAGCTCATGGTATTTTTGGGCTTGCGATCACACAGAAATATGTCGAGAACAATTTGCCGAGAATTTCTTATTTTCGTGAGATTCCTTATTTTGTTAGAATTTTAATTTAGGTAAGATTATTGTAATATTTAAAGTGATATATTCGTTTTTCCATATTTTCCTAAGTTTAATATGAATAGGAAACTTTATTTCATTATAAAGAAGAATATTTTTGACATTATGAATTAAATGAGATTTCTCTCTTTTTGTTTTTGATTGAACATGTACCGAACTTATCAAATATTGTTATATTTGTGACGTTTAACCCTTAGAACTTATCAAAAGATTATGCACCCTTTGTGGCGCTCACAAATCGAGGTTCGTTGGTTTTGTAATCAAGAGGTCATTTAAACTTTGTTTTTGTTTGGTTGCTTGGTTCAATAATTTGTGGGTCGATATTTTATCATCTACAACTTAAATTTGGGATTTCTCGACGTTTTCAATTAATTTCGTGATTTCCACGCTGATCTCGCTCTCGGGTTCGTGTCATTGTCCTAAAGGTTTGAGCTTGTTATGGTCTCATTGTTTTATTTGTTGAGTTGTTTATTTTGGTAGTTCTTCTCATTGTAATATTTTTTGTCCTATGAGCCACCAAGAGAAGGAAAACAAAGAGAGAAAATAGAGAGTGCAAAGTCCACTCCAGTTAATCAATTTTAATTGCAAAATTGTATAATTCGGTTGAATGCTGTAAGATTTTTTGTCCTATGAATGTCTAAAGGATAAGAGACAATTCTTTATGCATTTTCACTTCTAGCCCTTTTCTCTAATTTAGGATATGTTTGGTACAAGTGCTAGATTATGTTATCATTATTAATTTTTATAAATTTTAGGCCATCCGAAAATCTGCCTCTAGCTCTTTTCCTGTTTACTTTAAAATTTAGAGGGTGTATGGTAGAGATTAAAATCAAATTAAAATTGAAAATATAGCCGTTATTGTTGACTTTTATTAGACGGGTGGGACCCAATAACGGTCATATTTTCAATTTTAATTGGATTTTAAGCTGTACCAAACAGACTCTTCTTAATTTGTACGTGAGTTGAATTTGAAAAATCAGAATTAGGGTAAACAAAAAAAGTTAATTATAGAAGAGAGGGATAACTATGAGCAGTGTTTCCGGTTCCCTTTCGGACTATAGAATATTGAAAACTTGTAAATTGAGTAGAAGAATGAAAATAAAAAAAATAATACATACCAAACACGAGCCAATGTTTTAAATTTGGATCAGACTGGGTTGGTCGAACTAGGAAGATTGAAAATTGGTCCAAAAATCGGTGGGTTATAACATTTTTCAGGTCAATATTCGGATCGGTTTTGAGAACCTCCTCCACCCACTCAATTGTCGTTAGGGTTGCAGGCTACATCCCCTCCCTCTTCTTCTTTTCGTTTTCCCTGCTCTACTAGGGTTTAACAAATCCTCTTTCAGGTACAACTGATTATGGCATTAATAAATGTGCAATGATTTACAGCAATATGAATCTCTCTCTTTTTGTCTATTTTGGTAGTTAGATCTTGGACAATGCGGAGAACGACGCAGTATGCGAGGTTGGCTCAATCGTTGGTAACAAGGCGACGGTTTTCCAATTCAACATCGAAGAGCGGTGATGATAAGATTGTAGCTTCAGTAGTGTTCGAGAGGCTCCCAGTTGTCATCCCCAAAATCGATCCTGCTGTCTATGCTTTTCAAGAGTTCTCGTAAGCATTTTCTTTTGGTACATACGTTTTTCTTTAGTTCTTTTTCGTTTTAGATTACACAATGAAGTTTTAGGAAATACTGAAAGTGAGTCAGCTTTTGTTTGTGACTCTGTTTGGAGCTAATTTCATTTTGGGGATAAAGAGTCGAGGAAGCATGATGAAAGAAACTTATTTAATAATGAACTCATACTGGCTACTGGTTACTCGCACAAAAAATATCAGAAGACTCATGTGCTTCTCTCTATATATTTGGATTGTAGACATAAAACTAGATTTTCTTAAATAAGAGCGGCAGGATACATGAAATTTGGGGTTCAATGGCATTTGCCATCTCTTCGTCTTGTTGTTGCTGTTGGTCTTAAGGAACTTATTTGTTTAACTTGCCTCTTCTTTTGGTGGTTGGAATGCACATTTAGGTTCCGATGGAGGCAGCAATATCGGCGGGAATACCCGGAAGCTTTCTTGAAAAAATCTGATACCAGGTAATAATTTTTTCCTTTCTTCTTTATTTTCGTTAATATAATGTGGTTACGAGTTTTCCATTAGCAGATTCCCATTGGAAATATTGTAATTCCCTCAGTTTGTGGTTATTGAAGAAAGTCAATTCTCTTAAGTTTTTCTGTATGATTTGTAGAGCAAAGTAGATGATGTCTGGCATCTATGGTTATAGAAACTGAAGCTCTTTTTGAGCGTGTAATAAACATTTTATCATTGACTTATATTGATTAGTACTTCATCTCTCTTTGTTAAAGTCAGATGTCTTCCATATCCTTATGTTTTGGTGAATAGGGCATAGTACCATAGTCATGCTTGCAGGATTGACTTTCTGTTAAATATCCATATTGTTGATTCAGACGTGTTCTTTAGTATGTAATAACCATATACATTTCCAGGGGAAAAGGTGATTATCAAATTGAGTTTGAACCAGCTCCAAGGATTACTGAGGCAGATCAATCTAACAACAAAAGGTAATATAATGTATTTTCTGTGATATAAGATGTAATAAAGGTGAATTTTCACACCAACCTGGCTTTCTTGTCATTGAGAGGAGAGGAAGTCCTTAAATTTTTCGGACATAAATTTAGATACTTTCCCTCTTTTTGGGGATAACTTTAACTCTTCTACGACTATTTTCCCTGGTACCTAGTCAGTAGTCACATAAAATACCATTTCTAGCCATATGGATGCTTGTCTCAGTTTTCATCCTTTGATATAAAATATTAACTGACTCGCAAAAGAAGAAAAAAGGAGAATCTATGGCCTATTAATTGTTTACTTCCTATTGTAATCTATATTAAAAGCGGTCAATACTCTTCTTGAGGATAAATAAAAATTGAGAGGTAATCCTCAAAAGTACTTGTACTTTTGCTCCAAAACCTCTGCAAAAGGATGCATCAAAAAGACCAATTAGCATCGCTCTCTTTAATCTGACTCAGTTCTCTCATGCAGCTAAAGTAGTATTCCTACTGTAGGTTGTGAGGAATATGCCTCTTCACTGGGCGACGTCACCTGCAATATTGCACGTGTTGTTTGTAATGAATATGGAAATATTGTCTTGTAGGTCATTACAAAGAGCCCTAGACCGAAGGCTGTATCTTCTCCTTTATGGCCCAACATTTGGTTCTCCTAGTGGCAAAAGTGTTTGGCATTTCCCAGAGAAAGTTTATGCATCCGAAAAGACTCTGCGGGAGGTGGTTCTTTCTACTTTTTTTGAGTTCCCTAAGTTTGTTCTGTATTTCCATTTGAAATTTGTTGATTCTAAAGTATTAGAGTGAGGAAATTATTCCTATATGTTTGCAGTGTGCGGAATCTGCATTAAAATCTGTGATTGGAGATCTTTCCCACACTTACTTTGTTGGAAATGCTCCAATGGGCCATATGGCTATACAGCCTGCGGAGGCTGACCAGGGGATTAATTCTTTCAAGGTAAACATCTTACCCTTCTTTTCGTTAATTAATAAATGTAAATAATTTATAAATGGTCAAACTTCATTTTAAACCACACATTTCAATAGACCCCTAAGTATTATCTAGTTACTGCCCATTTCTATATATTTATAAATTAAATATATATTTATAAATTAAACTGTTTTAAGATTCTTCCCAAACGGAGGGTTAAAGGTTTCGGCTGGCTCCATTATATTGATACATGTATTGTTTTAGTGGTCAACTCTCACTGAGAATGCCTACTAGAGGATTTCACAGCCATAAGATCCTACTTATGTATTTCGCTTTTGTATACTTCGCTCTCTTGTTTAACATCTAGCAACTTTTGTCAGTGCTTCTTCTTCAAGTCTCAAGTGATTGCTACCAACAAGTTTAGCATTAAAAAGTGCGAAGATTTTGTCTGGGTGACCAAGGATGAACTGTTGGAGCATTTCCCTGAGCAAGCTGAATTCATGAACAAAATGATCATCAGCTGATATTTCATGTCCTTGTACTATTTAGATGCATGGAATAAATTTCTTGAAAATTTTGTTGGTTCTTTGGATCTGCCAGTGTTTCCCATAGTACCTTCTTGTATCCCTGTGAATGGAATGAATTTTGACTCAAACGATTGACTATAGGATGACTGGGCTCTGAGTGGCCGCATTTATTTTGCCAGGTCCTATTAGAGCATTTGATAGGAAATAGTGAATTTTTGGCCACTGCCATTTTCCCTGCTCCCGTTTCTGAAACCATGGTGGACGTATTATAATCGTGCTGCGGTGTTCTAGTGTTCGTGTTTAATTGAAAATCTTGAATATATTTATGCACAGCAGATCAAGGCTTAAAAATGTGAAACTAAGTGGTAATTTTTTATGAGGCGTTAGCCTCACAAAAAAACCAAAAAATTTAAGTAAAAGAATTATAAAATAATAAAAAAATACAAAAAAAATCAAAGTTGGAGCATGTAGTAAATATGGTATATAGCTATTAGCATATTGAGATATAGTCCATCTAAAGAAAGAAGATGTTTAGCAAAAAAAAAAAAGTATCACAAAAGTTAGATCACTTCATTTGCAATGAAAAAAAAAAGAAGCAGCTTAAGCTATATATAAAAAAAAAAAGTAATAATTTTCACTGTCATCACTATTACTAGCATCGTTAATTGAATCATTATCAAATCTAATTTCTCCATCATTTTTCTCTTCACTACTTTCAATTTCTACAAAATCATCTTCATCATCCACCAATTGCAATTTGACCTCATTTTATTGTTTGTTTGGGTCCAAAATGTCTTTTTAAATAAGCAATTTTCTTTTTTTAAGAATAGTCATTTCTGATTTCTTTTCATACAATTGAAAAATCAAATTTTAAATGAGGCGAGACGTGCGCCTCATATTTTTACTCTAAAAAATATCGTATCGAGGCATACTACATGAACCTCACTACCGCCTTTTTAAACCATGCAACAGATACTATCATTGATATTTTGTAAGTTTTGGTCATAGTTTATCTATTGCAGTTGGTAATAGCTATGAGATAGTTTGATGTATTGAATACAATGAATTTTTTAATTTTTTTTTCCTTCTCAAAATTGACAGAGAGCATGGTTGGTTAAGCGTAAATTTTGTTTAGATCCATTATATTTTTCTTATTTATAAGTTACTTAGTTTGATAGTCTGAAATCGAGTTGGCGTTATCAATCACGCCCAACATTATAACTTTGAGTTCTCCTAACTGCCTGCAAAAGGTCAAAAAAATAATATATTGAAATCGTAGTGAGATAGACCTCCACGTTCTCTTTGACGTGTAGGGCGTTTTGGCTACTTCGATCAGTGAATGCTACCTGCAAAACGAGGTCGGGGCTTTTTCCCCCATTGTACCTCTGTCGTGAGAATCAATAGCTGATTTTGGAAAGTATGAAGAGTATAATTGGAGTGCAAACTGTTTCGGTTCCAAGAGTTCATACATTTCTTACCTTAAATGTACTTATAGGCACATGATGTAACGTATTCGTTCAGCAGTTAATGGTGTCACATGTCCCACGTAAATCTTCACACTTCCACCACGTTCTAATGAGGTGATTCCTACTCCTCAAGTGGTTTGTTGTGCCCACGTTTACTGTTGAGCGGTTTCCTTCCAGCTCATTGTCATTTGTATGGTCAAGTATAGCGTTGACCTCATAGTGGTAGACGACCTATGTAAACGTAGAGGGCATAATGGTGGTAGACGGCCCCATGGGGGCCAGCCCTTTGGTTGGCCGACCATTGACTTGTCGACGAGTTTTTCACTCGTTGACCGGTCACTTCGATACTATCGCACGAGCTGTTCAAATTTTTAATGATTCCATTAGTCCATTCCATTTGACTGAGATTCATGCCTTCCAACTAAGTTCACCCAAAAGGCATATTGGTTCAACTAAATCCTTAAACTAAAATATAGAGATAGAGCAAGATGTCGCAGCCGAGGAGATGGTTCTTGAGATTCCAATAGGTTATAGCCTTTACAATTCTCCATCCAAAAAGTCACTTAGGAAATATAAGCGTGTGGATCACTGTGTATAGAGCCCATAGGCACAAAGAAAGGTTTCCTGGGTCCAACCCCTGTGAGGTTGTCGTATATAAAGATTTTATGGACGGTGGATTTCGATTCCTGATCCATCGTTTCTTTGTCTCGTTGTTTAATGAGTTCCACCTCACTTCTAGCCAAATTAATCCTAACGCGTGGAGGAAATCACTATATTTCTTATATGTTTACCTTAATAAGAAAATTCCACTCTCGATGGACCTTTTCAGGTGTATCTTCGAGATGCATGAGTTAACCCAATGCAACGCCTTCGTCTACTTCACCACTAGGGTCTCGTTACGTTTTCCCAAGTTTACGAATTCCAACAGCGATTGGAAGTCTCGATTCTTTTTTCTCGACTCCATGAGGGTCAATTCCCTTTCAATACCTATTGGAGATATCTCTTAATCCGTGTGTTCGATAGTGAAGTCGAGATCACCCCTCTTCTTAAGGCACAAATCCAACAACTGAATAAAATTCCATCCCTTGTGCTCGGCCTAGGGTCAGTTCTAACAATGAGGAATATGTTGTTAGTGGGGATCGATCGTCCTACTGGTAGGTCCCTTTACTTTGCTTTTATTTTTATACTTGTGATTATCTTTGACTTTTGTTTATTTGTTGGGCTTGGTTAACTCGACTGCTTGTACACAGATATGGATTTTGATATGGACGAGGTGCTGAAGTCTTTGCTCGAGCCAGGGAGCAATGAGGGATGTGTCCCACTGATGGTAAGTTCTGCACATTTCGCTTTTAGTTTTACTTTTGTGCACCTCTTGACTCGTTGTTTTGTAAGCTTGATAGACTCTACCTTGTGTGTACAAGGATGGAGTTCAACTTAGAGGAAATCATGAACTCCTTGGAAGAATGCGGTCGCGAGAGCGACGATGACCCACCTTCCGTTCCATTGAAGATGAAGAAGACCAATGATGGGGGTGCATTGCGCCGTACCATCGAGGAGGCATCTCAACCTTTGGATGAGCTTGTTGAAACTATCCCACCACTCGAGGTTGGATAGGGCAGATTAAGTTGTGTCGTGCCCGAGCGCGATAGTTCTCCTCTTTTAGACTTTAGATTTTCCCCATCTCGGGGCTATTCAGAGATGAGGGTCAAGTATTTGGTTACGCCTGGACGTGCCCAGGCGATTGCTGGGCGAAGTACTAGCTATATTAAGAGAGTTCTAGCGATCCACACTCAGAAGGTAGATTTTCTATCATCCTTCATTTTTGTTTGCCTATTCTTTTGTACATGTCCCATAGTTATTTGATCTCTTGTTTCCTTTAGGTTGTGGCTCTTCAGACCGGGCTTGTCGAGTCAAGTCATCACCTATCGTCGGAGTTGAAGGCCTTTGCGGAAGAAAAGAAGAAAGTCTCTTCTTTGAAGAAACCTATCGAAGCTTTAGAGACTCGTGCTTGCGAGCAAGAGACAGAGATAAACAACATGCACTTTGTTTTGGCTTGGGCTCTTTAGGAAGCGGTTGAGAAACTAATAGCCTCTGTGGAGTATGCTAAGGATTTGGAGGCGTCTGTGGAGCGGGACAAGTCGTCATCGGATTTTGCTAAGGCCTTGCATTCTTACGGGGGGAAAGCGATGGCGGCGTCCATAAAACTGACCAGGAGTGGATATCTGTTGAGCACCCTACTATTGATCCCTCAGGCTTTGACAGGTTTCTGGCATAGCGTAAAGGAAAGGAAGGCGGAGCCTCTCAATCCAAGATGTTTGGTCACACATTACGAGGCAGGAGTGAAACGACTTCACATTCGGGTTGACATAACCTTTGTTGTAGGCATTTCATCACTTTCTACTGTTATTTGATTTTTATCATTCGACTATTTAGTGTTTTCTCCTGGTCCGGGATGTGGACACACAATCTTCGAGGCAGTATGGAAGATTTGTAGTCTTTATTTTAGCCAATTACAAATCAAGATTTCGTAATAATATTTAATTTGCCGAGACTTGGGGACTTAGTAGGCGCACCGAAACTCCCAGCTAGGCTAGCTCTTCCTTAGCACCCTTCTCATCTGCCGCCATCCAGGCTTCTCATTAAATAACTTTCGATCAGTGTGCATGTAGTAGGCATTACATCATGAACATCTTAGCTACAATATTTACAAGAGATCATTACATCAGAAAAGAAAAAATGAAAACCCTTAACGTCTATATTTACAAATAAGCATATGCGACTAGTAATCCGTGCTTGTTGGTCTACTGATAATACTTTTTGAGATGCTCAGTGTTCCACAGCCTTCCTAGTGGTTTTCTTTTCAAGTCCCTTAAGATGTAAGCTCCATTTCCAAGATCTCGGATCACCTCATACGGTTTTTCCCGACTAGGCCCAAGCTTAGACGGAGGATGACCCACTGCTGCTGCTTCCCTTAGTACAAGATCTCCTGACTGAAAAACTCTTGGTTTCACCTTACGATTAAAGCACCCAGCAACCCTCTGCTTATAGGCTTTCATCCTCATAGCTCCTCTCTCCCTCACCCTATCTAGTAGGTCGAGGTCCTCGCTGATGGTTGAAACATCAAGCTGGTTGGCTTTCATCATGCCGGTCTCATTTAGAACTTCCACTGGGACAACAACATCCATCCCAAAGGATAGCTTGAAAGGTGTTTCTCCTGTAGGTTCTCGTAAGGTCGTGTGATACGCCCACAACACATTAGGTAGCTCGTATGCCCAAAGTCCCTTTTCCTTTTCCAATCTCGTTTTGAGATCCCACAAGATCGCTCGGTTTGTTACTTCCGCCTGCCCATTGGATTGGGGGTGAGCAACTGAAGTGAGTCTAAGATCTATGTGATAACTTGAACAAAAAGCATTGAAGCCATGGTTGTCAAACTGCCTGCCATTGTCGGTGATAATGACTCTCGATATACCAACTTTGCATATAATGTTCTTCTAAATTAAGTTCTATACTTTTGCTATTGTAATAGTAGCCAAAGGCTCTATTTTGACCCATTTAGTAAAATAATCAATAGCTATCAGGAAAAACTTTCGTTGCCCCTTGGCAACAGGCAAAGGCCCCATAATATCCATCCCAAACTGAAAGATTGACTGTTGCTCGACGTGAACATGAATCAAATTTCCATGACGCAGACATGCATCGCACTTTCTTATCAACTCCTTGGCATCCTTCTTCATCATGGGCCAGTAATACCCCTGTCGGAAAGCTTTGAAAGCAATGATAGTTGCCCGTTGGTGATTACCACAAATCCCCGAGTGTATCTTGACTAATACCTTTTGAGCTTCAGTTGAGTGCAAGCATTTCAGGTATGGCATGGTAAATCCTCGCTTGTATAGCTGTATGATTGTGAATGAGGCTGCCCAAATTTTCAGCTCCTAGCCTCAGATGCGTCATTGGGCAATTTATTCTCCGTCGGTAGTCTACAAATGGGTCTAACTAGCTTTTTTCATGTTCCTGGCTTGCTGCGTCAACTATGAGCAAAATGCAAGGCTATCCCAGGACTTGTACATTTGCCGTACTAGGTAGATTTTTCGGATTTTTTGATGCTAGCTTAGATTGGGCATCTGTCCGCTCATTGTCTCCGCGAGAGACTTTAGTTATCTTGAAACTCGTAAATCTCCTTTGCAGGTCCTTAACCTTCATCAGATAGGATGCCATTTTCCTATCCTTTGCCTCAAATTCACCCGTCACTTGTCCATTGATTAACTGAGAGTCACTGCAAATTTTGACTGATGTCACCCCGAGTTTGGTTGCTAAACTTAGGTCTGTGATGACCGCCTCGTATTCCGCATCATTATTCATTGCAGGGAACTCAAAGCGCAACGAATATTCCAACTCCTCAAATTTTGCCCTATCATAATGGTTCCTGCTCCGGATTCCTCGCCATGTGAGGATCCATCTACAAAGATTTTCCAAACCGCTTCTGGTTGTGAGGGACAATCATGCAGAGTTGTAAGCTCTGTAATAAAATATGCCAATGCTTGTGCCTTGATGGCTGTCTTTGGCCTAAAACCAATGTCAAATTAGTTCAACTCGATTGTCCACTTCATCCTTGTTGACGTCTTAGGTCGATGCAAAATTTTCTGACGGGCTGGTCGGTCATGACCTGTACGGTGTGAGACTGAAAATACGATCTTAACTTTCTTACTGCTATAATTAATGCAAATATCAAATGCTCTGCAAGGCTATAGCGCACCTCTGCACCCTTAACACTTGACTGACGTAGTAAACTGACTTCTGCACCTTTGAAAATTCGTTCACTAGTACCACAATGACCGCATGCTTTGAACTGCTAAGTACAAACACAGTACATCCCCTACGCATGGCCTAGTCAAGATTGGCGACAGCTGCAAGGATTGTTTCAAGGATTTAAGTGACTCCTCACAATCCTTAGTACATTGAAAGTTTATAGAGCCCCCAATCGCCTTGAAGAAGTGGTAGCACTTATCTGTTGTTCGACTCATGAAACAATTCAATGCCGCTACTTTGCCCGTCAGCCTTTGGACTTCCTTCCTATTTTCTGGGCTCTTCATCTTTAGAATGGCTCAAATTTTGTCCAGATTTTCTTCAATGCCTCTTTATGTTATCAGAAAACCCAATAACTTATCGCTTGCTGTTCCAAAAACACATTTCTCCAAATTGAACTTTAATTTTTTTTTTTATCAAGGAATGTTAAACACTTTCTATAAGTCACTCACATGGTCATTGACTTTCATACTATTGACGACCATGTCATCTACATACTCTTCAATGACACTCCCAAGTAGGTTTCTCAAGACCTTATTCACCATTCTCTAATAAGTTGTCCTAGCATTTCTCACACCAAACGGCATGGTCGTATAACAGTACGTCCCTGCATCAATTATGAATGAGGTTTTCTCATGGTTTGATTCGACCATGGATATCAGATGATAAACAGAGAAGGCAACCAAAAAACTTAATCGTTCGTAACCTGATGTGACATCCACCAAGTGATCTATTTCGGGTAGCAGGTACGAGTCTTTCAGACACACATTATTGAGTCCGGTGTAGTCCACACACATACGCCATTTTCCATTTGATTTCTTCACCAAGACAACATTTGCCAACCATTCAGGATATTGTATCTCTGTAATGAACCCTGCCCGCAGTATCTTATCGACCTCGACCTTTGCCGCAACCGCCACTCCGGGGCAAGATTTATTTTCTTCTATTTTATCGACTTAGCGCCCGGTAAAATACCAAGGCGATGTTGTGCAACAGATAGATCAATCCCTTGTATATCGCTTGGGCACCACGCAAAAACGTCCAAATTGCTATACATAAGACTTTACCAATTCTTTTTTTCCTCTGGCTCCAAATTTGCCCCCACGTTAAATTCACGCACTCATACTACCAAATCTTTTTTCGTAGTATCAAGAGGTTCAATTCGTCCTCTTGGAGGCTCAAGATCCAAAATCATCACTAGTGGTGATCCTTTCATCCATATACTGTCAACATAACACTTCCTCGAAGATTGTTGATCACCCTTTACACACCCCATACCATGACTAGTTGGGAATCTCATCACTTGGTGGTAAGTGGAGGGAATAGTCCTAACAGCATTCAACAGGGGTTGACCGTAGATTGCATTATACGTCATGGGGGTCTTGACAACCAAAAAGTTAGTTAAGATCCCATGCTTGCAGGGTAAGTACCCAATGTCACTGGCAGCTCTATGACTCCCTCTGGCATTACAGTGGCCTCTCCAAATCCTAGGAGGGGAGTGGATACTACTTTTAACTTTTCCAACGAAATTTTCAATCCTACAAATGCTTCCTAAGTGAGAACGTTCGGTACGCTACCTCCATCAAACAACACCCTTTTGACATCGTAGTTCGCTATGTCGCCGACTATCACCAAGGCATCATCATGGGGGGTTACCATGCCTATTAAATCTTACTCACAAAAAGTGATGCTTTGAAGCCTTTTTCTGAATGGAGCAGACCCTCATTGTGCGTGCATAGCTCTTTCTAGCCGAGTTTGAGTCCTCTACTACGATCTTTCAATAATCACATTTATAATACCGGCCCTAGGTGGTGGTCGATCCTCAACTTTCTGCTTGCCTCGATCATTCCTCACGTACTTAGTCAAAAACCCCCCCGCTTCAATAGGCATACGATCTTCTCCTTCAAATGGATACACTCTTCCGTTTCGTGCCTGTGATCTTTATAGAAATGGCAGTACTTGCTCTTATCCTTCTTGCTTGCTGATGTTGCCATCGGTCTCGTCCATTCAAGCTCTTTCATGTCTCGAATTTCCATCAATATATTGTCCCACAGAGTATTTAAAAGGGTGAAGACTTTGACCTCTTCTCGCCTCTGCCTAACCAACCGGTCCTGAGTGTACTCCCTATTTATGCGCTCATTCTTTGGCTTGTCTTTATCAAACGGTTTTCGTACATCACTTGATTTTCGCTTTTGACTTTTGTCTCTCATCATTCTCTAAGATTTTTCATGATCTTCTCTGCTTCCTTTGCATCAACTTATTTGTCATCCTTTTTCAACAGGTCATGCATTGACTCAGAAGGGTTTTTGGAGAGTGACATCTTGAAGGCTCGATTCCGCGTCCCATTCATTAATGTTGTTACTGCTACAGACATTTGAATGTCCCTTATTCCAAGTGTCGCTCGGCTGAACCTAGCCAAATACTCCTGCAAAGATTCATCTTTCTCTTGCACAACTTGCATCAATCCAATGGCTATCTTCCGCTTCCTTTTACTACTCATGAAGTATGCTACAAAACTCTTGAAAAGTTCATCAAAAGTCTTTATGGACCTGGATACCAAGGTAGCCACCCAATCTCTAGCCTCTCTCTTAAGTGTCAGGGGAAAAGACCGGCACATCACTGCGTCTGGGGTTGCATAGAGCCTCATGAAATCAATGAAGGTTCGTAAGTGGTCAAGTGGATCTGTGACTCCACGTATGCTTCTACATCGGCTATTGAAAGCCTTTCGATAAGTGAACTACAATGATTTCAGGTGCAAAGGATCTTCTTCCAAAATCATTTACCTTCACCTATCCTTCCTTTTGGTTAATGCATCATCTATTTTTTGGGTCTTCACATCTTCCATCTTCCTTTCCAAGTACATCAGAGGTTGGGGAGTCTGGGAAAATGCAACCCTTGCAGCCCCTAAATAATCTATTATTGGCTGAGTAACAAGCGGGATAACCATTTGCACCACTTGTGGCGGTTGCTCGCATATGGCTTTCTATATTTGATTCTGCAGAGGGTCATCATGGATGCCAATTGAGTTTCCAGGGGACTAAATTGGCTCTACGTTACGTACTGCAGTTACGGTGGTGGGTCATGACCCCTTGCGACAGATTTCGACTCCATCTCTGTCGCATTTCCGACCATACGCGTTTTATTCTTCGTCCGTCTCCTTGTCCTAGATTTTTTGTTCGGTGGTTTCCCATAGACAGCGCCAATGAAATAATAGCGAGATAGACCTATGCGTTCTCCTTATATGTAAGGTGTTCCGGCTACTCCGATCAGCGAATGCTACCTGCAAAATAAGGTAAGGGCTTTATTCTCCATTGTACCTCCGATGTGATAATCAGTAACTGATTTTGGAAAGTAGGAAGAATATAATTGGAATGCAAACAGTTCGGGTTTCAAGAGTCCACCTTTTTCACCTTAGAGGTACTTATAGGTACCTGATGCAACACACTCGTTCAGAAGTTAAATGGTGTCACGTGTCCCCTGTAAATCTTCCCACTTTCCCCATGTTTTGATGGGGTGACCCCCACTCCTCAAGCGGTTGGTTGTGCCCACATTTGCCGTTGAGCGGTTTCCATCCAGCTCATTGTCATTTGTCCTCACAATGATAGATGGCCTATGTAAACATAGACAGCTTTATGGGGCCGACGACCTCATGGTGGTAGGCGGCCTCATGATGATAGACAGCCTACATGAACGTAGAGGGTTTCATGGTGTTAGGCGGCTTATGTGAACATAGATGACCTCATGGTGGTAGGTAGCTTCATAGGGGTCGACGACCTATGTGAATGTAGATGGCCTCATGGTGGTAGGCAGCCTATGTGAACGTAGAGGGCCTCATGGTGGTAGACGGTCTCATGGGGGCCAACGGCTTATGTGAATATAGATGGCCTCATGGTAGTAGGCGACATGTGTAAACGTAGAGAGCCTCGTGATGGTAGACAACCTATCATGTGGTGCATATCAAATAGATATTACCTCAATTGCCATCGTAGATAATTATTAATGCCATCTACTATCATATATATATCGCAAGAATGGCTAGAAGAGGACCAACCATCTTCCATTGTAAAAGTGGGTCAATTCTATTAAAGATGGTTAGATTTATTGCATTGTTTACTATAGATTTATTGAATGGAGGTAGTGCGTTGCATTGTAGTTGACAAGATTTGTGAGTAACTATATTATATGTGACCAAATTTATTATTTGTGACCATACTTATGTTATCTGTGATTAATTGTGATCAGATTGTTTGTGACCAAGTCAATGTAATTTGTGACTCTATGTAGCCAAGTCATTGATACGTGTTACTTGTGACTAATTGTGACAAAATTTGTATTCAGTGTGACTGTTTGTGACCAGATTAATCTAATTTGTGACTTACCGTTAATCTGATCACAAACAGTTACAATGAAAACAAAATTAGTCACAACCAGTCACAATAAACACATACTTGGTCTCAGAGGTCAAACAAACAAATTTGCACACACCAAAGACCAACACCACAACCCACAACTCATAACCCACCACCAATCACCACTCCAATGCACCACCACCACCACCTTCAACTCAAGTCTACCTTCACCTAAAATCCACCACTACTACAACTACCAGCATCATACCACCAACAGAACTACCACCAACAATTTCAGAAAACACATGACTCGAACTATCATCTGAGTTAATATACATATGCCTCGGCCTAGTATCACCATTGCCACTCAATTCTTCACCGTCGTCAGCCGACACCCCATCACCATAACCACCACTTCTACTGCCCACATAGTAAAAAATAAAGTCATTAATATCAAATCCATCTCCACCACTGAGCTTTTTCAGATTTATATAAGTAGAAACACAGATCGTCCTCTGATCCCATTTCTTCCACATTCCTATTTGTGCGTCGATCAGGTCCGAGACTATATCTAGATCCCCCGATATCGGGAAATCCACCTCATAATGCGTGAAGGTTGGTGAGTGGAGGGTACACCTCACTGCACACTGTGAGTCACTATCACCACCACCTCGACCACCAACGAACCACCCATAGTTCAAAAAACCACCCACAAATTAGAAAACGTTCGTTGGTGCTAATAACTTCAGTTGCAACCTTCTTACTCTTCAGTGGTTCCAGCTGCACCACCACCACCAACCATTAGATTTGGTCACATATCAGAACTAACAACTTCGGTTCGTCGCTACTGTTGCATCAAGGCATCGCTCATATCGGTGGTCAATTCGTGATCTGCTCTACCGACATTGGTAGTCAAATCGCGATCTGCTTACGTCACGTTTCGACATATTTGTATGTCGAATTGAAATCAACTAATCGATGGTCGACTCGCGATCTGCTCTATCAGCAATGGGACATATCATCGCTACCACTATCAGTGCCTACAATCGTGTTCCGTCACGCTCAGTGACGCCAAAAAAGATATCGACTAGTTTTACTCCATCGTGCACAACGATGAACCGATGCGTGCATTGGCCCGACAGTTTTGCTCGCCCTAGGGGTTAGGTGGCCAGGGGTGGGTAGAGTGGTGGTAGAGACTAGAGAGAGAGAAACGTTGGAGTGATGGTAGAGAGAAAGATACAGAGAATGAACTGTGGAGAGAGAGATATAGAGTGGAGGGTTTGGTTTGGGATTAATCGGGGTGTTGAGGTTATTATGCAAATTAAGATTTAATCAATTTTTTATTATTTACAATTGATAATTCTATATACCAGAATTTTAAATTTAACTCCCTTATTTATGAAAATTAATCTTTAAATGCACGGGTTTAGGTAATTCTCCCATAATTAAAAGTGCATAGTAAATAACGAGAGCTAACAAGGGCATGCACGTTTTGATCATCGTATGTTTTTGTAGGGGCAGTTGAACAGAAATTAGTTGAATTTTAGTTGGCCTGAGTTTACTGCACGTACAACAGATGTAACACTCTTCCTCTACAATCATATGACCAAATCTCTCTCTCTCTCTCTCTCTCTCTCACACACACACAGACTGTGTGTTGGTGAGCGTACCACACCATTTTTAAACAGTATAAATACATCCCCAAGACTTCCATTATCTTCCTCTAAAATATTTTGGAGGATCCCTCCAATATGGAAGATCAAGAAGCTCCGCCACCACTACTGCCACCTCCTGCGCGGCCTACGAGCCCAACTTATATTTTCCCACCTATTCAACCGACCCTTCTCCCAAACACGAATTTGGAAAGCTTAATGTCTTGTAATTATAATCAAAATCATATGTTGGAACAATATACTGCTGAAACATCTGATCAAAATATCGCCAAATTTGCTGATGAAGACAATATTAAGGATAAAAGAAGAGGTGGAGGAGGCAGGAATAGAAAATCCACCATTCCAAAGTTTGCCTTTCAAACCAAGAGTGAAGAAGATATACTTGATGATGGCTATCGTTGGAGAAAATATGGCCAAAAATCTGTCAAAAATAGCAAGTTTCCAAGGTAATTTTATTGATCTTTTCATCTTGCGTGACTAACTTTTCTTATATTACGTATAATTTTCTTGCCGTCAAGATATACTTTTTACAATTTTTAATAGGATTTTTTAAAATTACCATTTCAGTTTATGTGTGAAGCAAATTATAGAGATATACTAGAGGGCCAGAGGCAACGGGCTATTTCGGAGTTATTATTATTATTATTATTTTTTTTTTCAAAAATTACAAAAAACATTTTTGAGGTTTCTTTATCACAATAGATCTTGATCATCGTGAGTTAAAAAACAAATACGAATTTACAATTTATCCATTTCTAATTTCTTTAAATTTTCTACCTATATCTTTTATTTAGATGAGATTATACATTTTTGTAATAACGTTTAAATGAAATTATGAAAGTATAGTTGATTTCTTAATAATAATAATAATAATAATGAACAACTCAATGGTTCTAACAATTTATCATTTCGACAAAAATAAATCTATTTTGCCCAAGTTGGGTTACAAAAGGGGGTTGCCCAAATCATTTGGCGGGTGCCAAATGATTTGGGCAACCCCCTTTTGTAACCCAACTCGGGCATTGTAGCCATCCTCTTTTGACGATTCAGTTAATTTGCAATCATATTGTAAGAAAGTATGAAGCAAAAAAAAAAAATATTTTTTTTGTGGTTGTTTACTTGATCAAAAATAAACGATAAAGTTGTTTAATCGCTATTTTTATAACACTTAATTTAGTGATATTTTCTTTAGATTTATTTTATATACTAAAAACATTCATACTATGCTATGTTCAGGAAATTAAAATACTTTTATTGTCATACCAAGAATGCAAGAAAATCGATATTGAAAGACTTATGTTCAAAGTTTAGATTTCTTCATTTTTTTCCAATCTGAAAACATAAAAAGTTATTTTTTGCCAAGTATTATTGAGATGTAACCATTTTATATAAAAGAGAAGGAAAATCAATATTTTATTGAGTTAATTTTTTTTTCTATTCTAATTAAGACAATAATATAGAAAAATAAGAATAAAACAATAATAAATCTTCTTCGGGATAATCGTGATAATGTAATTAGCATTTTATTGTCGATACATGGACATAGACACATTGAATATAGGGTTCCATAATCCCGGAATTTCTATGCGAATCATCGCACATGTACATACAAAAATTGTATATACTTATCCGATAATCAATTTTGTACATTTTATCTCAATCCATAAATTTTGTATGTTTTGGATTCGAACTTCTTTTGATTCTTATATTTTTCATCTTGCACACGAAGGAGCTACTATCGATGCACACATCTCACGTGCAGCGTGAAGAAACAAGTCCAACGGCTAACCAAGGACAGGAGCATTGTTGTGACAACGTACGAAGGAATCCACAACCATCCATGTGAGAAGCTGATGGAAACTCTAAGCCCTCTTCTCAAACAAATACAGCTCCTCACTAATAGGTTCTAGTCGACATTCGTGTCAAGTACAAGGCGCAAATCTACATTTGTAATCAAAAAAATGTTAAATATCTTGACTTTATATGTTTTTGTAATATATTATCTAATGATATATGAAATCAAAGTAGTCGAAAGTGAAATGTAAAAGAGGGGTTTGTTTGAGTATGTTGAAAACTGGTGGCCGGCCCATTGATATATGAAGTTACCCTTTGAATTTTTTATTCACAATTAAATCTCCTAATACAAGACCAAAACTTTTAACGTCCATCCCATATATATGTTGAAAGAGAGACATAAACTACAAAACGTGCATTGAAATTGGTGCAAAAATGACCTAAAGTGGAGTAGGCTTGAAATCCTTGTTTTTGCATATAATCTTCTTCAAATTAGGTATCTAGGTTGTGGTGGATGAAAGTAGTCCAATTTGACAGTGTTTTTTTTTTTTTTTTTACCAAATGAGTTCTTCAAATGATGGCAAGCGGGGTTACTATTTACATTATAGAATTCCACATTTAAGTAAGGTTTTGTTGAATATAAGTTAACTAATAGAAGTAAAATAAAGTCCATGTTTCTCAAAGTTTTTAATTAATTACAAGATGGTTAATTTTTTTTTTTTTAATCCACACATTTCGCAAGACCCACAATTTTTACCTACTTTTTAATTACATATTCTTCGAGACCCCGTATTAATAATCAACTATAAGCTTTGACAAATAGGGAAAAGTATCGAGTTTGGTGAGGGAATGGTGAAGAGCATTGCAAGGGTTAATGAGGTAGTTGTCACAACAATCATGAGGAAATATATGAAAATAGCCTAAAGAAGGAGACCATTTATTCATTTTGGCCTTTGACCATTCAAAGGCAGCAAACTACCAAAAATACCCCTAAATATAGAATTTACAACTAAAGTCATCATAATATAAAGAAAATAATAATTAAATCCTAAAAAATTTATTATGACTAATAATTATAAAATGAAAAAATCTAGATCTAAAAGAGGTCCATATAAAATTAAAACAATTGTAAAAAATAAAAAAGAATTTTAATTTGAATTTGAAAATGAAATTAATAAAATAGGATATCAAGAACAATTATATGCTGCTCAAGAAATATTAAAATCTTTTAAAGAAAATTTAATAGAAAATTTTGCCAGAAGAATTGTGAAATCTATAATCGTAAAAGATATACAAGATATAATAGATAAATTAGAAAAAAAGAAAAAGAATATCTCAAAATATAATATACATTTTGAATCAAATATAGATATAATAACAGATCTTGATATTATAAATTCTCAAACATTACTAGATTTTGAAAATTTAATTAAAAACTTATAGATGAGGAAACCTATCACAAATAGATTACCACAAGAATATAAAAAATTAAGGTTTAATTTAACTTTAAGATTTTATATATCTATAACTAATAATAAATTAGAATTTGACAAATTAAAAGAATACATAGAATATACGACTATTTAAAGATTAATTAGATTTTAGATTTTAAGAATTATTTGATTTTTGTTCGCTCTAAGTAGCACCCCAACTATTGGTATCAGAGACATAGAGATTATGGATATTACAATTACAAAACAGATTGATATTACAAAATAGAAGAAAGTAAATGAAGTAATATATTTTTAGAACATATTCCTGAGAAACTAAAAACAATAACATTAATAATAATTAAAGAATTACATCAAGGAGTAAAAGAACAAATTATAGATAACCTTATACTAAGATCATTAAGAAACGAATATATATATGAAAAAATTATTATAGAACTTGAAAAATAAAAAATTATATTATATTTTAAAAACTATGAGTAATAGAATTATAAAAATAGATAATTATTATAAATTAGAAACAGAAAAAGGAGTTTATATATTTTTAGAACCTATACCCAATAAATTAAAAATAATAACATTAAGAGTAATTAAAGAATTACCTAGAGAAGTCAAAGCACAGCTATTACATAGATTAATAATAGAATCAATAAAAGAAGGATATATATATATATATATATATATATATATATATATATATATATATATATATATATATATGAGAAAATAATAGAAACTTTAGAAAAAGAAGAAATCAATTTATATTATAAAGAAAAATATGAATTACCCTAAACGATTTATAAAACAAAACAGTTTTTAGATAAGTAATAGAATTAATGGAGATAAAAGAAACTTTAGATAAAAAATTAACAAGAGTAAGAGAAATAAATCTACAAATACAAGATGAACTTTTAAAATCTGGAAAAATAACAGAATCACAACAAAAATAAATATTAAAATTAAAACAAGAAAGATATAAAATAAGAGCAAGTTATTACGAAAAAAATGAAAGAATTAACAGATAATAATTATATAAGACAAAAATGTGATAAGGTAATAAAAGATTGTAAATATACTGAATGTAGAACATATTACTTATGTCCAGGGGCAGACACAGGGGTAGGGGGTAGGGGCAGCCCTATGAAGTAGAGGGGTCCCAGAGGTGAAGGGGTGGGGTCCAAGGGGGTTCGGGGGCAGCGACCCCAAATTTTTTTTTTATATACGTTATTAACAAAAAAAATCAAGAAACCTATAAAAGATGTCAAAGCTCAATCACATTACATCTAAACATTTTGATTTTAAAAGAAACACGGTCAAGTACCATATTGAGAAAATTAACTACTCTATTCTAGGTTGGCAATTGGGAAAAAAAAGGAGAAAGGTTCGGCAGATATGTTTTCCTTATGTACTATGGGAAAGAGAAACTCTCACCTCATGTTATTTTGTTTCTTTAATTTTTCATTAGTTAGAGATTTTAAAGGATTAGAGTATTCTACAATAAGACATGGATCATCATATAATTTCAGAATCTAGAGATAGAATAAAAAAGAGATGCATAACTTACATTGGCAGGATTCATCGAAGGTCTAGTATAACTTGAACCAGCAACGACTACCGAAACAGTTGAAATGGCAAGCAACCATTTCTTCACTAGTGGGTTGCTTGGACCCCTAAGGACTATGAGAAGGACGGAGAAAGTGATTATGAAAGTCAAAACTCCCTTGGCAATAGCTCGAGTGTTCAGGTCAACCTTCAAAGAAGGACCCCCAAGCCTCGAGAGAGAAAAATTGTGACTCACCTGAACTGCTGAACGCCTGAACAGGTCTGCGTTGGTACGGTGCGGTAAAAAGTGAAAAGGAAGACTACCGGTCGCCGGAGAGTAAAGACGAAGGAGAGGTGGAGAAGATGGATGAGAAATGCTAAAAATTGGATTAGTAGGTAGGGTTTAGGAATTTTATTGGAGGAAAAAATGGTAAATACAAAACAAAATTGTCAAAAATTGAGGGGGGTCCGGTCCCCCCCCCCCCCAGGACCCCCTGCCTCCGCCCCTGCACAGGGGGTCCTGGGGGGGACACGTGCCTTAATAGAGAAATTATGTTTTTTTTTCGTGTTTGGTATCGATTGAAATCTAAATTTTAATCTAAATCAAAGTTAACAATAAATTTTAATAATATATTTCATAGACTCCATAACTGTTTTAACTTTTATCAAAATTTACTATAAATTTGATTTTAATTTCCACCAAATAGGGGCATCACAATAAATTTGAATTTCTATAACATGCTAATTTTAAAAATTCACCGACGATTGTACGCTAATCAAATCTACAAATTGTTTATGTAATCTCAAAGTTTATTTCGATAACTACATTATGGGTATATCGAATAGTCCAAATAGATATCGAAAATAGTTAAAAATACGTTAAACGTGAGTCTTAAAGAAAAACGTCTAACTCGCATTTTTTTTAAAAAAAATCAATTATTTCATTAACATTTACTATTTTTGCGATACACCTCAATGTAATTTTCATCATTTTATTAGGAAACTTTATATGGAATATGATATCAAAAATTTTCGAAATTTTACATCCGAAAAAGTCATATCCCATGTAAATTTTCGGATGCAAAATTACATGGGATATGATTTTTTTACGTAAATTTTCGAGTGTAAAATTTATCCCAACTTTTTTGCAAGTTCGAGTGTGCCCCCCTAACTTTTATCTTCTGCGTCCGCCCCTGCTTATGTCAATCAAAGAAAAAATAAATGTCAATTGGTGAGTATATAGAAGAACTAAAAATACTAATAAAAATATTAATAGATGATGTTCAAAATATAAATAATGAAATAAAAGAAGTAAGAAATGATATTAATATTCTAAAAATTGAAGCTAGAAAATTAAAAGAAAATAATAAAGGAAAAGAAAAAATAATAGACAAAAAACTTATAGAAAAGAAATGTTTAGAATAGGAAAAACATACTGAACAAGAAAATATAAGAATAGAAACATGTAGTATGGATGATGAATTTAGGAAAAAGATTTTACCAAAAATAATAGAAGAAGAGGAAAAAATGGAAAAATCTAAAGAAAAAGTAATAGGAAAATTAGAGATTAAAGAAAATTAGGATAATATAGAAGACAAAGATGAATGAAAAATTAGATTTACTTATAGAAAATTTTGATCAATTAAGTTTAGAAGATTTAGATGAATATCGAGTCCTAATGAATACTGGAGGATGACCAAATAAAGTAGAATCCTCTAACAAATAAGAAATACTAGACCTAGATGAAAGTTATGCACCTATATACATTAAACCATACAGACAATATTATGAAAAAATAAGAAATAAACAACCACCAAGAGGAAACAAATATAATAATAAGTTTGAACTAGATGATAATTATGATAAACCCCGTCAATCATGGAGGAGCAAAGTTAGATTTAGATTGTAAAATAGATATTAAGAAAGCCTTAGTAACTTAGGCAGACTCAATGATATTATTCTTTTTATATAACAAAGATGATACATGGGAAAATACCGAAAGAATGATAGATTTTTTAGTAGCATCTTTTGAAGGAAATGTTAGAAACTGGTGGGATGGAATAAATAATGATACAAAGACATTAATAAAAAGAAATGTACCAACAGAAATAATAAAAACAGATAGAGAATGTATAGAAAGATTAGTAAACTATATTTCAGATGAATTCTTAGAAGAAGATTGGATAAGAGATTTTGATGGAGAAGCAATAAGAGAAAAAAAAAATGTTAGGATAAAATTAATAAACTTAACAATATGTGATATGTGTAAAATTAAAGAATATACATGTGAATTTAAGAAATATTATTATACCCAATTTTATAGTAATGAAAATCAAGATGTATATAAAGATATGTACTATAATAAGTTACCAGGATCATGAGGAATATATTTTAGAATAGAATTTGAGAAATATATTAAAGAAAATCCTGAAACACCTAGATCTTTAGGATCGATAATAAAATTTTTATTTAAAAGACTTGCATATATATGTCAACAAAGATAATTAATGAAAAAATCAGAAAAATTAACTAAGATATGTTGTGAAGATATGGAAAAACCTACACAATGGGGATGTAATCCTGAAAGGAAAAATATTAAGAGAAAATTCAAAAATAAAAAATTTAAAAAATTTAGAAAATTTAAGAAAAAATACATAAAACCTAGAAGAAGATATTATAAAAGGAATTATAATCCAAATAGATAACAGAAAAACAGACCTTATAGAAAAAAATAAGAGCCAATGCAAATACTGAAATTGCGGAGAGATATGACATATAAGCCCTGATTGTAGAAAGAAAAATGTTAAAATATTACAAAACGAATATTTAGAAATAGAAAGTGAATTAAGTGAAATATCAGATATTGAACAATATTATGATCAAGAAGTATATATAAGCTAATTAGATTCAAAAAAAGATAATGAATTAGAATCCGAATAAAGAAATTGAAGAAATAGAAAGAGATAATATAGATAAACAAAAATATGAAGGAATAGAAGGTTATGGATTAAAAGTAATATTTGATAATAACAAATTTAAGAAAATGTGAAAATTATCTTTAGATTTAAAAATAGGAAAATTGGAAGCTTTAGATAAGATATGGAAAAGAGAAAGAATAGTAATAAATGAATATCATAAAATTGGAAAAGATATAAATGTCAGAACAACTCAAAGAACATATAAATTAAATCTTTTAACAAAAAATATAGTAAATGAATTATTAACAAAGATTAGTAAAAAAACAAGAAGAAAAAATTCACTATGTTTATTTAGTAGGGATACAAATAATGTTTAAATCCTTATTTAGGGAAGGAATAGATTCGTCTTTAACAATAAGTTTACATGATGGAAGTATAATAAATTTAAAAGATAGTTATTTGGGAATTGTAGAAGGAAACTTGGTATACCAAAAATTAATATTTACTTGTTACCCAAAATATTGTGTCTCAATTACAAACAAAAACTTCAATGAAGTCTTATGACTACATTTTAAACTACATAGAGATGATATAATGGAATCAGGAGACAAGATTATGACTATAGAATATAGAGCTTTATACACATTTACTAAGTCCAATTATGAAAATATATACTCTAAAAAACCATACATAGAAGTTCATAAGGAATGTAATGATATTAGTAAAATAATAGAACCAATCAAACAAATAAGTTTGATTCCTAAAGAATATGAATTTAGTATAATCAAGGATAAACCTGAAATAACTGAAAATAAAGAAGATGATTATTCTGATAAAATAATGTTTAGAGATGGAAGATTAATTAAAAGGTCAACAAGTTTTAGATTACCTAGAAAACATTTAGAAAGAACTAGTAATATAAAAGAAATCAAACTTCATAGAAATGCTAGAAATATGAAAATAGAAAGAGAATATTATAATGGAAGAGAACATATTGAAGGACCAAATATACTAATTGATACAGGAGCAAGTGAATGTCATATAGCCTCAATTAGAAATAAAGGACTAACAACTCATAAGGTTGAACCATATAGATATGTAAATTTCAATGGACAAATACATACTACAGAATTAGAAGTCAAAGTACCAATAAAAATATGAGGAATTAAGATGGTAGTACCATGTTATATGGATAATAGTATGAATACGTACCCTCATATATTATTAGGAATAAGCTTTTTAAATGGATTAGAAGACTATAGTATAAAAAGAGAAGGATTATATATACAAATATAATGGTCAAACTATATTATGCGAGAAAAGATAAATGAATAACCAAATAAGTTTTCCATTAGCTGTATATATACAAGTTACTATAGTAGAAACAAATATAACAACCCGTGCCTTAATAGATACATGAAGTGACATAACAATATTTAAAAACTTCTTAATAAAATCTTGGAATGAAAATAGTAAAATAAAGATGACAGGAGTAACATGAGAAAGTACACAAATAATTAATAGTGCTAATAAAGTCAGTATAATACTTGGAAGTAAACAAGTAATTATAAACAAAATATATAGTTATAATAAATTAGATTGTGATATACTATTAGGAAATGACTTTATACAACAATTTCAATATTATAAACAAAATAATTATATGATAATATTACAAACCCCATGTAGGGCTGTAAGCAAAAACCGCCAAACCGGAAAATCGAACCGAAACCGCATTTTAGAAACCGTCGGTTTGGTGCCACGTGGACCCGTCAACGAAATGGTTTTGAACCAAACCAAACCGGTCAAAAACGGTTTGGTTTAGGTTTGAGAATTTTAATTGCGGTTTAAAACCAAACCGGACCGGTGAAAAAATATATAAAAATAAAAAAATAAAAATAATGATTTTTTTTAAATTCATCCAAATATGCAAAATTCAATAGTTTTGTCATTTGTATGTATTTTTGTCAATTTATAATTTTCTATTACATATATATTATTATTACCAAATAATCATAATTTATATCTAATAATCTCAAGACTAACATAATCTATCAAAAACCATTTTCCTCTTTAGAATTCAAATTTCTACAGTTGTTTCTGAGTCTGCATTCTCAAATGGAGGTCAGATACTTGATTCCTTTAGGAGTTTATTAGGTGCAAGGATGCTAGAGGCTTGTATATGCGGAAAGAATTGGTTGCAAATTAAGTATGAACCTATAGCGTTGTGCCAATATTTAGATGAAGTGGAATTATTTGATTATTCACTGAAAGTTGTGGCGGGTGGTTTATATTTTCTATTACCATATTTTTAAAGATTCTCTTATCTATCTAGTATCCAATACTATGATGATATAAAGAATGCATTTGTTTGACAATAGAGACTATGAATCATGTGTGACAACAATTGGTGTTTGAGTATATGTAAGAAACTGAATTCGTAACAAAATACAACGGTACGCTTGTGTAATTATTATGTTTAGATATTATAAACAATTGATTTATTATTGTAGTTGGTTATTCTCTCCGTCTAATCAGTAGTTTTGTTTTTCAGATATGATGATCACAAGATCTTGTTGAACATCATTATATTTTTTGGACTTTATATTTAGTTTAGTAGACTTGTATTGTAACGTTATCTTAACGTCCAGCCTAAAATGGCAAACAAAAAACTATATTTTAGTTTATTGTGATTTCACTTTGATTTCGTTGGTATTTAAATTTGTAGTAGATATATTTAGTTTGTTTTAGATTTATTGCTAGTAAGATATAAATATATATTGAATTCAATGAATTAATGTCATAAAAGTAGACAGACAAAAAAATATACGGTGAAACCGGCGGTTTAAAACCGGACCAAATCGTTAGGTTTAGGTTTGAGTTTTTTTCAAACCGTTCAAAATGGTTTGGTTTAGGTTTGAGTTTTTCTCAAACCGGTTTAAACGGTTTGATTTGAAAAATTGTCAAAAACTGCAAAAATCGGACCGCTTACACCCCTAACCCCATGTGCACACTTATTAAAAATCCAAAAGAATTTAGACCTTATAGAGTTCAGCCAACCCATCGTGGTGATAAATGGGAGAAAAAACCAATTATAAATAAAGATATAAATACAAAAATCTTATACAAAAAGTCTTGAAAGCAGAAACAGAAATAAGCATAGAAAAAATCATAGAACAATTAGATAAGACATGTGGATAAAAAAGTTTTGAAAGCAGAAATAGAAATAAGTATAGAAAAAATCATAGAACAATTAGATAAGACATGTGGAAAAAATCGATTATTATTTTGGAAACCATACCATCCTAAAGCTAAAATAGAATTAACAGAGAATGTTATAATTAGAATCATACCAATGATGTATACTATACAAGATACACAAGAATTCAAAGTTCAAATAAAAGAACTATTAGAACAAAAACTTATTAGACCTAATAATGGACTTCATAGTAGTTCAGCCTTTATGGTTATGAAACATTATGAGCAAGTTAGAGAAAAAGCCAGAATGATAATCAATTATAAAGAATTAAACAAATAGACTAGATTTCATGGATACTTTTTATCAAATAAAGAAGTTCTAATAAACCTTGTAAAAGGAAAACAATATTATTCCAAATTTGATTGTAAATCAGGCTTTTGACAAGTTAAGATGAAAGAAGATAGTATACAATATACTACATTTATTACACCTCAACGTAAATATGAATGGTTAGTAATGTCTTTTGATTTAAAAAATGCACCACAAATATATCAAAGAAAAATGGATAATATATTTAGAAAATTTGATGAGTTTTTAATTGTATATGTTGATGATATATTAATATGTTCTAATACTAAAAAAGAATATAGAAACCATTTGATACAATTCATAAATGAATACAAAAATGAAGGATGTTCTTTCAAAAAAGAAAGCTATAATAGAAAAATAAGAAATTGATTTTCTTGGATTATCAATAGATAAAAAAGGAATAAAATTGCAAACCCATATATCCAAAAGATAGAAAGTTTTCCAAATAAATTAGAATCAAAAGAACAAATACAGAAGTTCTTAGGATATTTAAATTATACAGAAGAATTTATTGAAAATCTTTCAAAAAAGAGACATAAAATATAAGTTTTACTTAGAAAAACAAATACTAAAGGATGGAGTGAAGAACATACAAAAATAGTTAAATCATTAAAAGAAGAATGCAAAAAATTATCAAAATTAAGATTGTCAGATAAAAAGATAATCTGGTTGTTAATACAGGTGCTTCTAACAAGTATTGGGCAACCATATTAAAAACAGATTCAAATAAAATTTGTAGATATTCAAGTAGAACTTTTAATCAAGCAGAAATAAATTATACTACTCATGAAAAAGAATTATTAGCAATTATTAGAGGAATAAAAAAGTTTTCATTATTCTTACTGTCTAAAAAGTTTATTGTTGAAACTGACAATTCTAATGTTACATGATTAATTAAAAATAAGTTGTCAATGGAGCCTCAATATAGGAGATTGCACAGATGGCAAGCATATTTGTCATTCTATAATTTTGATATTATTCATATTAAAGGTATAAACAATTATTTTGTTGATTTTCTAAGCAGGAATATCGAGTTCGAAGATGGATAATATCAAACATGAGATATCAAAAATAAAATCTGCGGCAGCATTTGCCAAAGATGAAGCCGCTGATATAAAAATTGGAATGGAGACATTAGCTAAAACCTTAAGTTATAATGTCAAATTATTACTTGATATCAATGCGTCCCATACCAAAGTTACCAATGAATTAAAAGACCGAATCGATGCTCTTGAAGCACGGTTAGAGTCTACAAATACCAAAAATACAGGGATTGATGCTTTAGCACAATCTCATGATATCAAACATGGAATACCAAAAATACAAACAGGTACACAGCAAGGAAGAAGCAGTGAACCCAGTCAAATAAAAAGAGATACGATCATGGAAAGTCCCCGAAAGGTGACAATAAAAAATGCTGATAAGCATACAAGGGTGATCAAAATCAGAACAGATGAAGATGATGAGACCCCTTTAACGCCAAAAGAAGAAGAATATAAAGTTTTTGCAAAAATTATCTATGAATTGCAAGATGATGAATCTTATTTCATCTCCCCAGGAGAGCATGTTTACCCAAGAATGATCATTACAAATGATGAAGACCCTAACATGGTCAAGATGGCAGCAGACTATGGATTCTTGGACTTAATTTATCCAGGAAAAGATTTAAAAGAAATTAAAAAATTTGATGATATCTTCCGAAGAGAAGTTTCAAAATTTGCCAAAGGAAGACCCACATATCTTAAATTTTACTCAATTAGTCCAGAGATTGATGAAATAATATATTATCCTGCAGAACATATTATTACAGTCGGATATATAGGCCGAGATTTTCAGATTGAAGTAGGCCAAAATAGAAAGTCATTGCCAAATATTAATAGATCATGTATGAGATCTCGAAGAGTCATATGGATGAAAGTTCTCTACAATATGACAAAAAATTTATATGATAAAAAATTCCAATGCTTATGACAATATGAAGGATGGACACTCATGATAAATAATGGAAAAGAAAAATCTTCAATTTTAAAAGAGTATATCCAAAAATTTGATATTCATAAAATTCATGGAAGTCCATCAACCATACAAGAATCATGCCAATTGAGGGAATATCCCACATGCTATCCAAATGAAAAAAGGACAAAGATATAAAGAGATAAGATGTCTCGCCACTATGCCAACATTATTGAAGAATCTTGCTAACTCCATATGAAGACAATAGAGGAAAAGAAGATATGAAAGAAAGGTGGACAGTTGGAAGAAATAATAGAGCTACAATTATGTAGTGGAAATACTGTTGTAATAATAGAACTCCATTAGTGGAGTATGAGATAATGAATGATGTACAAAGGGGAAGATATTTGTACAGTTCTGCATGCCCAACTCATATTTGCTCGTGTCAAAGCCCACTAGAGAGTGAGCTTTCGTATTTCGAAAGGCAGTTCACTGGGACTTTAATGTGTATCATAATTTTGAAGTTGTAATACTCCTATATTTAAAGGAAGAGAGAAAAAAAAAATAAAATGCGTAACACACCTCAAAATATAGTTCATTATGAATAACTTATTATTATTATTTTTTTAACATAATTCACCACGCATTTAGCCAGAATCAAATGATTTGCTAAGTTCGTGTCCTTGCCTAGCCAAATAAACTAATAACGCATGGTTCGGATTGTTAAACATTATCGATTTCATTTCTTTAACGTTCGATTCAACATAAAATATTTTCTAAATTATTCAAAAATATTCATTGAGAGCTAGGGATAATGAATAATTGAACAATTTCTTTATTAATAAACGATCAAGTTACAAAGACGAATGATTCTAACTTTTAAATGAAAATAAAAACTTATAACTTTCTATTAAAAAAAAAAAAAACTCTGGAAAATTTATCTAAACAAATCTCATAATAATATAAGCAAGAAAATAAATAAATAAATAAAAATTAAAGTTCGAGATTTCTAACTTATCAATAGAATCTGATGGGTTCGAGTGTTTCAAGTCTATGAGTTCAGCCCAAGGTTTATTTCTATCCGGAAAAATGATATTAATCATTTAATCTCGATAGATTGATTGGATCAACATATCCAATTGCATAATATATTCATATCGTGATCGAATATTTTATAATAGGACAATTTTTATCAATGTATATCGACGATGCGATTCTCAAATCGTGCGAACTCAAAAATCGGCATTACATCGTTCTTGAAGCTGCGTTCTCTCACGTCTTGGGTTTGCTTTCTTTTTCTTTCATTTTGTTGTCAAGCGGATTGTAATTAATTTTTCTATTTGTGTTGAATGTTTGTGATAATTGTTCTTCAGGATTGAATTTGTACTTTGTAAACTTCAAGAGTTCATTTTATTGCTTGAGAATCCTTTTCCATTTAATTTATCTCGGCATTGTACTTTTGCTAAAGTTTGTACTAGTTTTACCATAGCTCTCTACTAAAACTACTGTGAAAGCTAAAAATCCATCATTCACAGAGAAATATCTTAACTTGGCTTCTAATCTGCAGCCTCCTGGAAATGGCCAAGTTCCGGTGTTATTCCAATGGACGTGATCCCTCTAGTCAATGAAGATTGGGGCTTATGTGATAAGCATCAAAACGGAGACTTCTTCCACTTTGTATAAAGCCCAAGAGTCTTCATTGATAAATGGCTTCTTAGGTTGTTTAACTGTCTGCAAGTTTTGTCAACATTATATTTGTATCTTTCTATCACGTTCTTGCCCCCTGTTCGAGACATATTTTTGGAATTTCTATCACTGCCTTGCTACTTGTACATAATTTTGTATACATCAAGGTGTCCACCCCCTCACGTGGGGGTGGGCCCACTTGGTGATAATATTTTTTTTATTCAAGTGGGTCCCACCCTCATGTGAGAGGGGTGAATACCTTGATGTACACAAAATTATGTACAAGTAGATAAACTTATTCTATTTTGCCCCCCCTCTCAACCATAATTCTAGATCCGCCCCTGCTTGCATGCCCCTAGAATTCTGTTGAGAAAGTTTACAAACTTCGTTTTACCTCGCTAAAAGGCTTTCAATCATAGTTCTAAACTCCAAATCTACTTGAAAAGCGATTAATAATCCATTTAAAAGTTTAAACAATTAAGTTCCCCTTTAAATCCAATTTTTGTAATAAAATATATTTTGAAATGTTGGATATTTTGAAAAATGTGTAATTAAAAAATAAGGAAAAATTTTCGATTTATGTATTATTTTACGGGAGGGTGTGATTTTTAAAAAATTGAGGGCCGACCTTAGACTAAAATTATTGCAACTTTTACAAATTTTTCAACGGCGTACATTCGCATGTAGGTCAAATTTATTCCCTGATTGACTATATCATTGTATATAATTTTTATAAATAAATGATAAAGTCGGAAGTAAGAAAGCAATAAATGATGAAATAATAGGAACCAACAAACTGCTTACGCGTGTCCTGGGAAATATATCTCATGGTCCCATGGCCAGCCATGAGTACCTGAACTATTGGAGCATTACAGTAAACGATTATGATATTTGTAAAAATGGTACATGAAGAATTACATAAAATAATATAAGAGGAAAAAATTGAATAAAAAATTTACTATTTTAAATTGGCAAATAGTAGTATAAACCTTTATATACATATCCTACGATAAATTAATAAAACTAGGGATTTTGCGACGTGTGCATCAAAATTGTACATAAAAGGGTTTAATATTATGTATAGGAAAAATAATAGATGAAAAAGGTTACTATATTTTAAGAGGGGTGTTATTGGGCGCCCTGTTTTTGGGTCGGGCTTTGAGCCTGGCCCAGAAGAATTTTTCATATTTTAAATTGATAAGAGTGTCATGTGGCCCCCTCCAATAGGGGGGCCCCACGTAGACGCCCTGTTTTTGGATCGAGCTTTGAGCCCGGTCCAGAAGAATTTTTCATATTTTAAATTGATAAGAATGTCGTGTAACATTATGTAACTCATTATATAACTTGATACGCATGTAGCAAGATCCTATAATTAGTAAAAAAATAAAACAATGGGGGCAATAAAGAGGAAATAAAACATCTATTAGGTACTATTAATTTGTACGATGCAATAAAAAATATTTAATTTCATTTTCATTTTAATATTTTCTAATGATATAGTACTCTTATCAAGCAAATAATAAAGACTATCGGATCGATTTTTATTCCGTATTATAAAAATCTCATTACAATTTGAAAAAAAAAAAAAAAAAAAAAAATAAGTAGTCGAATTTACTTACTTTTGTGGGAATGGTGATTGGTCAAACACGGCGAATGAAAATATCTTAGTCGTTGTGTGTCACATTCTTGCCAAATAATTTTAAAAAAAAAATCTTTAATTTATACAGATTTGTCAATTGTATGATTAAATGTTTGAAATTCATTTTTGATAGTGTCATGTTCTAGAATACATATAAGCTAATCAAATTTGGTGCCTGCTTTTATGAAGACCTGATAGTGTTACAATTAATTATTGTGTGAAGGCATTGACTAAATACTATACTGCTTCTATTGCAGTTATGTTTTAAGGTCACCAACCACAACTAACAACAACTTTATAATTTTAAGGAAATAAATATGTTTCGAAATAAATATTTTTATTAATCAAAATTAGAAAAAAAAGAAAGTTATATATTTTTATGATAAGGTGGTTACTCTAAATAAATTAGCTTTTCTACTTAGAAAAATATAAAATATGGATAAAGATTACTTATAAGTAACTTTCTCAACAAATGTGGATAAAAATATAAAATATGGATAAAAAATCCTTAATAAGTAAGAGAAGATTTGTACAAAGTCTTGCATTCAATTAAAAAGTTGCGAAAACAAATGTTGCGTGTGTTTGGATTTTTTAATAAGTTACTTATAATCTCCCTATAATGTAAATCGTAGTGAATTTCATTAAATGTGGACCTAATAAGTCATAATAATTATTAATTTATGATTAAAATCAAAATTTGATTTTGATAAATAATAAGTTACTGTTTAGGAAACAAAAGTTGAATTTAAATGGTCAATGAAAAAGAAAGTCTTCGAAAGGCAACATTTCTTCTGCATTTTATAATTAGAATAATTTTCCCAATATTTATTAACTAATTCACTATGCAAAAGTAGGAAATAAAGTAGCTTTTGGAAGTCAACAAAAGGAGGCTAAATTTCCACAAATGTAAGTCCCACCACAAGCAACAAGAAAATGACTTATTTGCTATAATAAAATTTTGCTCACTATACCTTAAACTCACATTTTGCTAGATAAAATATAAATAAACATTTTTTTTTTGGTATCTCGAAGCGTTTAAATAAAATAATTTAACGAAATAAAAGTCTAGCAAGCTTCGATCATTGTCGTGAAAAAATATACGAGTCGTCTTTTAAGAAAATTTGAATCTTATGTAGATGTGAAACGGTATTTTTGTTAAACGAATGATTTGAATACTCTCTCTAACAGTTTAAAATTTTAAACTAACTAGTTCCACAATGTCAACATAGATGGCACTAACAACTATATATATAATAAACTAGTACATAAAATTTCCAGCCACCCCAAAACATCTCTTCCTTTCCCTTTATGTTCTCCACCACCGCGGCGGCTGCGGCTAGATCCAACCTTTAACCATGGCAGAAAGAGAGCAAGTTAGGCCATTAGCCCCGGCGTCTGGAAGAATTAGCAGCGACGACGAAGAAATCGCCCTACAAAACGTCAAAAACCTCAAAAAAAGAAGACGCATCAAGTGCTGTGGCTGCATAGCAGCCGTTATCCTCATTCAAGCTGCTGTAGTTGTCACCTTAATCTTCACGGTATTCAAAGTTAAAGACCCCATCATAAGAATGAACAATATTATCATCACGAAACTCGAAACAACGAACGCAACCATGCCACTGCCCCGGCCCGGCTCCAACATGTCCATAACAGCAGATGTTTCTGTCAAGAATCCTAACTATGCGTCCTTCAAGTACCCGAACACAACCACCACTCTTTTCTTACATGGGACCGTGATCGGAGATGCCCGGGGGCCACCCGGAAAGTCGAGGGCACGACGCACGACGCGCATGAATATAACAGTGGATATTATTGCTAATAGAATACTGTCACAACCTAGTTTGGCTGATGATATAGCTTCTGGTTTGATTGCTATCAATAGTTATACTGTGCTAGGTGGAAAAGTGAAGTTAATCAATATTATCAAGAAACATGTTACTGTGAAGATGAATTGTACTTTTAGTCTCAATATTACAACCCGATCAATTCAAGAACAGAAGTGCAAGAGGAAAGTCAAGCTTTAGAAGGTGATCTTTATTTACATATATTTATTCATGTAATCGACTTTAAATTTATGGGCAGGCGTTTGCTGTTGACTTTTTGTAGCATGTATATATAGCAATACAGGTGCCTATTATAGTCATTGGGGAGGGGTGGGGTTTTGGGGCTTGAAGAACTGGCAGATCCTGTGATTACAGTTTTCTTCCATCTTTTGGCAGAATCTGTTTTTTCTCTTAAATTTTCATAGTATGGATCTGTCTACGTACTCCTATTATGTTTGGCTGTGTTTAAATATATCTTTTTATAGAGTAAAAATTAGTATTGTGAGTAGAGAAAATAACTTTGAAAATAGTTTGATAGAATAAGTAACAAGTTTATTCTCTAATTGAGATTCTGCTCTAATTTTCATTTACTCTTGTTTACCAAAACAATATCGTCTTTTTTCGACAGGGAAACGGGGTCCAATAGTGTAGACTTCGCACCCCAATTTTCAATTTTTTAAGCACGTCTGACAAAAAAATGGGAGATTTAGCGATTCGTACCCCAAAAGAAAAAAAAAATCGTTGTAGACTTGTGCAACACTACTATAAGTAAAAAAATAAAAAATAAAAATAACGTAATTAAATCTCACGTTCGATTAAATACATAAACAAACCGCTATCAAAATGTTTTGCAAGTTTAACGCAACATCAATAAATATTATTAAGTGAAAATCAAAATTAAAATTATATCTTAACAGTATTCAATCTTATTGTTACTTCACCAAAGACAATGACAAAGCTAGAAAATAATTTGTGGCGTTTAATTAAAGATATGTGACTATATATTCAAGAATATGGTCAACTTTTGTAAATTTTTCATATCCTTTTTACTTATTTAATTAATACTAATAACAATTGCCAGTCAACTTTGATGACTTTGTTCACCAACTTCCCACTTTGTGCCATATTGTCGTATTAATTATTATTGTTGCTTCATTAAATAAAATGAATGCCTCTTCAATAAACAATAATGATCTTAATTAAATTCAATTTTCTTCGTGAAAGTCGATAAAAAAAAAATAGTGGAAATTATTCAATGATCGACCAACTCTCTCTCTCTCGTTAGCCATCCACTAGTTAATTTTTACGTATGGAATCTTAAAATTGGTAAGTACTCATTTTGTAAAGGATGCTTTAATTATGTCATGACTAAACATTTTACAAGCCAAATAGACGCCTTGTTTGTTTGAGAACATTTGCTTAACTATTATGTCTAAGAATTAGAAATATAATGATATATACATATATTTTTTATATGTATATATTGAATTTCACGATCCAAAATTCGTAGCTATTTTTCTAACTTTCAATAAAAATGATGTAAATACTTCAAATATATTGATTTTCTAAAAGCATATTTGATAATTTTTGCTTCTCTAAAATGCAAAAACATTAGTATAACAAACATTTTGAAATAGTTTATTTTAAAGTAAAATTCTCCAACTCTCAAAATGTTAATTTACCTTTAAAGTAAGTAATGCTATTTGACACATTATTTTAAAATATTTCAAG
Source organism: Fraxinus excelsior (assembly GCA_019097785.1). NCBI lineage: Eukaryota > Viridiplantae > Streptophyta > Magnoliopsida > Lamiales > Oleaceae > Fraxinus > Fraxinus excelsior. Next base: position 12,868,461 of record CM032639.1, on the reverse strand, counting down.
ATATCCACATCCACCAACTAAAATAATGGAGCTTTCATTTAAAAGGTCCAGTAAAAAAATATATATAATAATTTATAAAGACGAGTATCTATCTTTTTTAGTTAGATAGCCTCAACATACAAAGAAACTGAAAATAGAATTTATAAATTACTAAAATGTCCTTATATGTAAAAAAAGACATTAATTGCCCTAATTCCTATTTCAATTCCATTTCGCTCTAATTGAATTTTAACTTTCCTTTCTTTCACAACCTATTTCGACATCTTCTACGAACCCTTTTCATTTTCTTATCATCATCTTCTCTATTTCATGAAACCATAAAATCTACATTTTCATTCCCTTAAACACTCATTTGGTTGAAGTGGGTAATCAAAATTTACAACATTCTTGTTGAGAGATTGGAGAAGAAGATAATGTATTGTTAATTTTCTATATTTGGGTTTCTTTCTTTTTCTATTTTTCTGAATAATTTCTGTGTAGTTGTATGCATATTTATGATGTTCATTTATCAATAATGATTTGGAATTCATTTTATCAATGGATTAGAGCTTTGATATGGATTGCTTCCCAACCTATTTTTTCTATTAGTTGAAGTGAAATATACGTTGGTAAAGACATGTTTGGCTATTTTATCTGTTGTTCTAATGTGAAATATAGATTTGGTTTTATACTGTACAAAACTACTTAAATATCGTTTTTTGCAATTCATAACGACATACATATCGTTATCAGTATTGTACGAAAATTTAATATTTGATGAAATTTTAAAATTTTTATGTTAAATTACAGTTATGGATAAAGTGAATATAATATGTATATTAGTTTGCCATCCAGTTGAATTTTAGTAGTCAATTGAATATGCATGAAAATGTAGTTATGATTTGAATTAGAACGATTCCAAACTCGTCAAATTTATAATGAAACAATATGGATGCCGTCTATTATTTTATGGGTTTGATACATAATGTTATCATTATCGTTTCAGTACAATTTTAATGATATTGATATTGTTTCAATTTAAATCATAATTAAAATGACATATATATCATTTTAGTTTATATAAAACGATAATTATTCGTTTATGTTAAAAATTAGCAGCCGACATGCGTTGACATATGTAGGATGATCGAAAAAGGTCATCAAGTGAGTTCGATCTCACTTAAAAGAAACTATGGGACTATTTGTGTTCCCACGATTATATACCACCTTTGACCCATTCCAACGAAAGAAAGTATCTACGTTCACTCTTTTTAAGTCATTTGAGTGGTATCAACCCACTTGATGATCTCTTTTGGTCATTCTACGTATGTTGATGGCATGCCGATGACAGTGGATGGTCGATTCATTGTTTTTACCCAGAATGATATAATTATCATTTTATATGAAAGAAAACGATATCTATGTCATTGTAGTTATGATTTCAAATGGAACGATTTTAAACTCGTCAAATTTGTATGAAAACGATATGGATATCGTTATATTATTTCATGGATTTGATACAAACGATATCTTTATCGTTTTAGTACAATTTTAACAACATTGATATCGTTTTAGTTTAAGTCATAACTAAAACGACATATATATCATTTTACTTTATATAAAATGACAATTATATTATTTTTGCTGAAAAATGACGATTTGGCTGTCTATGACCACTTGGCACCTCCGACATACGTAGGACAATCGAAAGAACTCATCCAGTGCGTAGATACCGCTCGAACGACTTAGAAAGAGCGAATAGAGATACTTTCTTTCTTTCAGAATAGTTAGAAGATGCTAGACAATTATGAGAACAAAAATGTGCCCATAGTTTCTTTTGAGTAAGATCGAACCCACTTGAGAACCTCTTTCGATTGTCCTACGTATGTCGGAAGCATGACTAGCGGCCGTGACGGTTGAATCGTCGTTTTTAGTGAATACAATATAATTGTCGGTTTATATGAAAAAAAAATTATTTCCATGTCGTTGTAATTATGATTTGAGTTGGAAAGATCTCAATCTCGACAAAATTGTACTAACACGACATGTATGTCGTTATGTTATTTTGGGGGTTTGATGTGCAACGATATAAATGTCGATACCTACTAATGAAATGACTTCAATGTTGTTTTAGTTATGATTTGAACTGGAACAATCTTAATCTCATAAAATTTGTATTGAAACGACATGAATATCGTTATGTTATTCTATAGGTTTGATACATAACGATATCAATGTTGTTGTACTTATCATTTGATCTAGAATGATATCGATGTCGTAAATATTGTATTGAAACAACATGGATGTCATTATATTATTTCGTGTGTTCGATGCATAGAGATATTGATATCGTTACGTTTTACAAGAAACGACTTCAGTATCATTATAGTTATGATTTGAACTATAATGATATCAATGTCGTATATATTATATTGAAACAAATGGATGGTGTTATGTTATTTCGTGGGCTTGACACTTCACGATATCATTGCCTTTCTATATGAAAAAAATGATATTTATGTCGTTTTAGTTATGATTTTAACTTAAACGAGTTCAAACTCATCAAATTTGTACCGAAACGATATGAATGTCTTTACATTATTTCGTGGGTTTGAGACATCATGATATCATTATCATTCTATAAAAAAAAAACGATATCTACGTCGTTTAGTTATGATTTTGATTGAAATGGATTAAATGTCGTTACACATGAAAAGAAATGACATCTATGTTGTTTTTGTTATGATTTTGACAAAAACAAGTTCAATCTCGTTACGCATGAAAGGAGACGATATCTATGTCGTTTGTCATTGTTTTAACTGAAATGACTTCAATGTCATTAAGCATGAAACAAACGATATATTTGTCGTTTTAATTTTGATTTTAATTGAAACGAGTTCATTGTCGTTACGCATAAACTGAAACAATATCTATGTGTTTTTAGTTTGATATGAAGTGTAACAATATCACCGTCGTAAAAAAATGTACTGAAATGAAATGGATGTCATTTTTTTTATTTCATAGCTTTTGAAAACACTTTGAAAAACATAGCCGTAATATATACTTTTAAATATAACAAACACTTTGAAAAACATTTTAAAGCGTCCTTCCAACACTTACACTAGATAAATTTAAAAACGAGGACGTTTCGGGCCAAAGAGGTGGTACCGGACGTTCGGTATGACCAACTTTGGCCACAACAGTCATTTTTTAACGGTCCAATATTCTGATAAAAAATAACGGCTAATGACCGTCCGGTAAAGTGCATCCATTAGGACAGAGTTCTTGACTTTTTGAAAGTTATAAATATCTCATTATTCCTCCACTTGAACTAACTATTCTTGAGCATTAAAGTGGGGCTTTTATTGATCTCAACTATCTTATTCTCTATCTTTAATAAAATCAAAAATATTAAACTCTTGAAAAACGTTTGAGTGATTAATTTTGTGAAAATTTTAAGTTCTTCAAAAAGTTTTTCATGTCAACACTTTGAGCCAAACTCATTGCCATCTATTGAAGTGTTTGCCTCTTCTCTTCTTGTTATCAATCTTGATTCTATCATTGGATAAGAAGAGAAGATTTTATTTGTAAATTCATTTCGAATTGTAGGTTGAGTTGAGGTCCCGAAAAGCTCAACATTGTAAAATGATCGATGTTCCTTGGTTGTAAGTCACTGGAAGCGTTGTAAAGGGTTGGATTGCACCACAAGTCAATCAATATAGTGAAAAAAGGTCTTGCTTGTGACGGAGAGTTTGGTAACGAGGGACGTAGATCATTGCGTTGGACCGAGCCTCCATATTATATCGTTTGCACTCTCTAACTCTTTTACTTTGTGCAAACTTATTTTGATTATCTACGTGCCGATTTGTGTTTGGTTTGTTTCATTATCATTTGTGTGATTATTAAATTAAAATCTTGTGTAGTTAATGAAATTTTTTTAAAAACCAATTCATCCCTTCTTGATTAGCCAATCTTGGGCTTTCAGAGATGACAGTGGTGATGGTAGTGATGGTTTTGAGTGGGGGTGGGTATGTGTAGGGTGGATGGAGAAGATGAAGTTGGTTTTTAGTTTTAATTATTTGATTTTAGTTATTTTGTTCTAAAATAATGTAAAGTTACCATTTTAACATTTTAAATTAGTCAAAATAATTGTCAAAGTCAATTATTTAGTCAACTAACAGTCAAATTAATGGAAATCATCCATTTGGACTTTATATGTGACATTTTGAAAGGTTTGGTAAGCCCTTGAATCCTACCTGTAAGATATATTGTAATATATATTAAAATTTTGTTACTGATTTTGTCTTACAATCACATACTTTGATTTTATCAAGTTGATTATGATTTTGTGGCATAATTATTAATTTCGTGATTGAATTTTTTCATGGGCTTTAAGGCTATCCTTGATTTCATATTACGAGAAACATTTTGATGTACGGGATAGCTGGCACACTCATTGTTATTTATTCGTTTTTCTTTCTCAAATGGGAGGAGGAAGATGGGGGTAGCATCGCATTTTTTGAATTATTGCACACAATATCTTGGCCAAAGAAATGGCATGGACTAGTTAATGAGATTGCTTTAATCTTGAAATTTTCTTCCTCCTAAAGGTGTTGGTATTCCAAAAATCGATGTGATTTTGTTAATCATCTTCATGATATGTTTTAAGAGTACCTTACAACATATTGTATCGTTAGCAAAAAGGTAACTTTATGATGATGCACTTAGGCTCTTACCTTAATAATGTAGTGTCGAAGAAAAAAATTAAAAATCTTGTGTTTCGTTTTAAAAGAAATTTTCTTTTATAAATCGAGAAATAACATAAATTATATTATTTCGTCGCTACGACACTTCCTAAGAGTTCAAATTAAAGTTTTGGATCACAACAGTAAAGTTTCACGCACTTTTTTTTTTTTAAAAAAAATTGTAAGGTGTTGAATTTCTTTTAAACGACAAAATTTTATTTTGTTTTGATTACGTTATTTATGCCGACACACTTATTATTAATTGTTGCCAATGTTAAGTTCTTAAATTTTAAAAATTAAATGCACCAATTATATTGTACCAAAGAATTCCAAACTCAATCCCACTATTTTGAATTCTTCTCACTCACGGTTTTCCTCCACTAAGGCACCCCATACCTTCCATTTGACATAGCCTCCACACTAACATTATCCTTAATAACCCCCATTTAATTAACTAACAACCGCCACCCATTTGTAATTTAAAACCATAACCTCCTACAACCCCCAAAAGCCATGTTTTCCCACCCAAACTTTTATACCTATACATAAATTTATTTTGCCATATTTCAAAACCCAAAGGCACTTTGAATCTGAAAATTCTCTAAAGAGAGGCTAAGAGTACGCAGCATTTACTTACAAATTGGACACGAAAGGGTATTCAAACTCCGAACATTTAAGGTAGTGTGTTTTCGGTACTTTTGTAAGTGAAGTAAAAATTATTAGTTTTCGATTTGCATTAAACATGTTATTATGTTGCTCATGAGAGAATGGAAGTATCATTTGGTGGTTCAAATAAGAGATGAATAGATGATTTCTATTACTTGGAAGGGGTTATCAAAATCTAAGAGTAAGCGAACTGCCTGATCACTGGTTTGCTTTGCAATTTACGATTACACAAATAAGTAAAATTTGCGTTTCTAGAAAACATAATTTTTTTATCATTTACTTAAGTGTTTCCTAATGAGTATTATTTGTGGTACTCATCCCTACTAAATTTACAGGTTAATTCAAGGCATGACAGTGATTTGACATAGTGGCAAGTTCAGCAATTTGAAATGCTCTTTAACTTTCTAGTAAATTTCCAATTATGTAAATCTCTTATGAACACTTCGATGAAACTTTTAAGATCTTTAATCATCTATTTTGCCTAGTTTTTATATACATTGCATGTCAACTATAATTTAAAAGTGTTGGATTGATTATGCATGAAGTTTAATTATTGTTGAATTGAATTTTCAGATTATGTCCTCATACTTAAAAATGGTATAACTTGGGCTATGGTGCATGTTTTAGAGTAAAATCAATGGGGTTTGAAAGATTTACGAGTCTTCTAATAGTTTTTTTTTGAATTTCCTTAAAATATTACCTAGAGAAAATGTTATGTCTATTTTAGTATATCGCGTCGGGTCAAATTCGAAAATACTGTCCAGCATAGTTGAAAAATATTTTCGTGGTTCAAACATTATTGTCGAAACCCTGATTTTTTTATATTGTACGTATATGAGTATAATAGTCTATATTAGAATTTCATAAATTTTAGTCAATGTTTGCTAAGCCAAATATATTTTTCTCTCTGCTGCTGCTGCTGCACAATCGGTATTTGCTGAATTTTCTTGAGATGTTTTCCCAAAAATCAAATTTCACCATAATTCTCTAAGTCTATATGGACAAATATCTTCCATTATTTATTTTTATATATTTCAAAATCCAAATTTTATTATTTACAATTTATTTTGGTTAACATTAAAGAGCCCCCAACTAAAAAGATTTTTTCTTGTAACGCTTCGAATTTCAAGAATCTTGGAGTGTTACAACTAAAGTTCATATGATTTTGAGTTTAATTATGGACTATTTAATTACTAGCCCATGTTAATTAGATGGATATGTTATCATCCATTGACCGCATGCATTATGTTTGAATGATATTAAATACGTTATTTTATGTTTCCAAAATTTTGAATGCCTCGTTTCTTTCAAGTCAATTGTTTGCTATTGAAACATTGATTGGGAATAATTATGTTAGATGGAAACGAGAAACAGAAATAACACTTGGTCTTTTGAGCTTAGATTTTGCAATGGATAAGCAGCCATTGAAATTCACAGATAGGAGCACTCCTAAATATGTGCACTCCTAAATATGTGGTTGAGTATGAAAAGTGAGAAAAAGGCTAACAAACTTTGTTTGAAGATTATTAAAGGCCTGTTTGGGTCGAATAAAAATATGATTTTAATCTAAGTCAAAATCAAACAATCAACAGTAACTACATCTTTCATGGGTCCCACATATTTTCAACCATACATTTCAAAAACTTCTATCACAATCCACTTAAAATCTGATTTTAATCTACACCAAACACCCTCTAAGCATTCCATATCCAATTCCATTATAGGTGCTATTTCAGACAATGAAAATGCCAAAAGTTTTATGGATGTCATAGGAGAAAGATTTGTTGAGTCTTATAAAGCTGAATCTGGAAATCTAATAGACAAACTAATGAGTATGAGATTGATGGTACACGTAGAGTTGGGGGGGTACGTTATGAAGATGATACATATATCATCTAAACTAAAGGCTCTTAAGATTCCCATTGCAGACCTTTCCTAGTTTATCATGTTCTAAATAGCCTTTATAGTCAGTTTAATCAATTAAAAGTTGCCTATAATGCTCAATGGGATAAATGTGATTTGTATGATCTTATTGCAACATGTGCCCAAGAGGTGTATAGGATGCGGCGTGAGACTGTTGAAGCTGTGCAATTAGCTTTCTAGCCACCATGGAACAAAGGGTCTTCTCATAACCATAAGTCCAAGTTTCATAAGGGCAATAAGTCACACCACGATCAGCACAATAAGATTTTTCAACATCGGACTTCTAGTGGTCCTAAAGAAACTATGAAGAAAAATGATCAATGCAAGTTCTACAAAAAGAAGGGTCATTGGCAAAAAGATTGTTTTATGCTTAAGGTTTGGTTAGAGAAGAAGAAGAGCTCCATAGGTATCTCTTTGGCCTTAGTTTGTTTTTAGTCTTCTTTTGTAAATGTGCTTTTGAATTCTTGGTGCACAGACTCGGGAGCTAGTAATCATATTGCGAATTCTTTGCAGGGGTTCATAAGCAAACGGAGGCCAAGTGAGAATGAATTAAGCTTGTGCGTTGGGAATGGAGCTCAAGTGATGGTTGAGTTCATAGGGTAGTGAAGTTGTCTTCGGAGTCTAGTTTATCTCTTATTTTAGATAAAACAATTTTTGTACCGACAATGAGATGAAATTTAATTTCTATATCGAAACTTGATGCTTCTGGTTTTTTCTTTAATTTTGGTAATGGAATTGTTACATTGTTTTATAATTCTCGTTTGATTAGAAATGAATGGTTTATACAAATTGTCTTTAACTCCTTTTGGTGAAGTCTCTTGTGTTACTAATGTGGCAAAGAAAAGGTCTCTAATTCGTGAATTATCCTCTATGTTGTCGCATAAGCTGTTATGGCACATTTCAAGGAAAATGATGGAGAGATTGGTAAAATTTGAGATAATTCCCTCTTTAGGCTTCTCTAATTTTGACACTTCTATGAATTGTATAAGAGCAAAGCTGACAAAGTCCACAATGAAAGGTTCAACTAAGAGTGATAGTATTTTAGACTTGATGCATTTCAACATTAGTGGACATTTACCTTCCACCATATGTGGGAACAAATACTTCATAACTTTAAAAAATGATTTCTTGTGATATGGATATGTTTTCCTGATTAATGATAAATCTCATGCTCTTGAGAAATTTAAGATTTTCAAAATGGAAGTAGAGAAACAATGTGGGAAAAGTATTAAAGTTGTGAGATGTGACCGTGATGGTGGGTACTATGGGAAGTATTACAAGTCTGATTAAAACATGGGTGACTTTGCAAAGTTTTACAAGGGTGTGGGATAATGCATCAATATACCATGACAAGGACACCAGAACATAATGACATTTCTGAAAGATGTGATCAAACTCTAAAGGACGTGTTCAGAAGCATGTTGAGTAGAATAAGTTTGCCATAGTATTTATGGGGTGAAGCTTTGAAAACTGCCGTGTGCATTTGAATTGAGTTCTGAGTAAAGATGTTTCAAAGATACCTTTTGAAATACGGATAAGATGTAAGCCCAATTTGGCTTATTTTAGAATTTAGGGATGTCCAGCGAAGGTTAGGATTTATAAACCTCTTGAAAAGAAATTAGACCCAAAATCCACACCAGGTTATTTTATTGGGTACCCAGACAGATCAAAAGGATATAAATTCTTATCCCAATCGTGGTACCAGAATTTTTGAGTCCATTACTAAATTTTAGGAGAATGATTTTGGTGATAGTGAGAGTTCTACATTGAATGAACTTTTTGTTGAACCAAATCAAGTCGTTATTCCAATTCCTTTATACATGAAAAAGTTATTTCTCAGTAGTTGAAATTGTTAATTAAGAACCGGGGGCACCAAAATGAACTTCTAGTTCCTCTTCCTACAACATCGAGTCAGTGTCTGAGCTACAAGTCAGAATATTACAAAGGGAAACGAGGTCTACATTACCTAATGATCATATTACCAACTTATTTGAGAGTGATTTTAATATTGGGCATATTGTTGATCCTGTTACTTTTAATCAGGCATGGAAAAGTCCTATGTCACATAATGGATAAATGATGTAGAATATGAAATGCATTCTATGGAACAAAATAAAATTTGAAAACCTGTTGAATTTCCTCCAAATGCTAAAACCATAAATAAAAAGTGGATCTTCAAAAGCAAATTAGACTCAAATGGGAATGTTGAACTAAAGAATGCAAAATTGGTTGCAAAGGGGTTCACTCAATGAGAGTGTATTGACTATAATGAAACCTTATCACATGTCTCATCCAAAGATTCTTTTCGAATTATCATGGCACTTCTAGCACACTATAATTTGGCGCTTCATCATATGGATGTTAAAACAGCCTTTTTGAATGGAGATCTGTCTGAAAATGTTTGCATGAGACAACATGAAGATTTTGTTGTGGAAGGAAAAGAAAACTTGGTATTTAATTTGAACAAACCTTATATGGTCTCAAGCAAGCATCTCAACAATGGTATTTGAAATTTGATGAGATTGTGATTTCTCTTGGTTCTGTTGAAAATACAGTTGATCGATGCATTTATCTTATGACCAATGGGAGAAATTTTATTTTTCTTGTCCTATATGTTAATGAAATTTTGCTTGCTAGCAGTGACTTGATATTACTTCATGAGACAAAGAAAATGTTATCTGCTAATTTTGAGATGAAATATCTAGGAGAAACTTCTTATATGTTTGGCATTGAAATACATCGTGATCGAAATCTTTGCTTATTGGGACTTTCTCAAAAGGCTTATACACGGCGTGTTTTAGAAAGATTTAATATGCAGAACTACGCACCTGGTGATGTGCCTATCATATAAGAGGATAAGTTTAACAAAACTCAATGTCCAAGGAATGAGCTAAAAAAAGAATATATGAAGATGATACCGTATGTTAATGTTGTGGGGAGCTTGATGTATGCTCAAGTTTGCACTAGACCGGATATAACTTACGAAGTTAGTGTTCTGAGTAGGTTTCAGTCAAATCCAGGGTAAGAGCATTGGAAAACACCTAAGAAAGTTATGAGATACTTGAAGAAAATTGAAGGTTACATGCTTACTTTCTAGCGTTCAAATCACCTTGAGGTGGTAGGCTACTCAGATTGGCTACTCAAATTCGAATTTTGCGGAATGTCAAGTTGATTTGAAATCAACCTCATGTTATATTTTTCATGTTAGCTGGTGGTGCTATCTCTTGGAAAAGTGTTAAGCAAACTCTAGTGGCATCTTCTATTATGCAGGCTGAATTTGTGGCATGTTATGAAGTTACGGTCCAAGCTATTTGGTTAAGGAATTTTATTTTTGGCTGAAAGTTATTGACTTCATCTCGAGGCTAATTACTATTTACAATGATAATATCGTAGTAGTGTTTTTAAAGAAAATGAATAATAAGAAGTCTAGTGGGTCAAAGCACATTGACATCAAATATCTGATGGTTAGAGACAGAGTCAAGGAAGAGCGGAAGAAAATAGAGTATATCAATAAAGAGGCGATGACTGTAGATCCTTTGACTAAGAGACTCATTTCTAAAGTTTTTATGACACACATTGCTAATATGGGTATTGTGGAAACCTTTTATGTTTTTGGTTAGTTGGAGTTCCTATGTAAAAGAACTATGTTTTGTCTTGATCCCTTCACATGGTACGTAGGCAACCCATATGTTTTTGGGTACATTCCCTTTAAATAATAAAATACATCTCATCTATCTAATTATTTTTAAGTATGCATTTAGCTTGTGTCTTTTATTATGATATTATTATGATCTCGAGATATAACGCATAAAAACATAAGATTAATCTCTTTTAGAGACATATGGTTTTATTTTGATTTGAAGCATTATGAGGACTGGTATGAATTAGCACGATGTTTTATCACGTTTGATACTAAATTCATACCACATACTATCACAATGGTTGGAGGATGGGGATTCATTTCGACAAGGATGATAGCATTTGTAGTTGTGGAGTGATCTTACATTGTTTAAATGATGTAACGACTTCCATGTTCGATGTTGACAATCTTGTTGGACTCAATCGTGTTTTCTAAGTTATTATTATTGGAATTATATGTGTGTGGCAACCTATGAAGTCTAACCCCCGAGAGTCAAAAGTTTTGTTTTAGTATTTAATAGCAATCTAATGTTCGTCCAAATGGGAGAATGTTAGAATAATTTCAAAATATGGGTTTCCCATTTAATTGCAAATTTTATGTTTTATAAAACAGATTAGATGTATAACTCATAATGTTACTATGGTTAAGCCCAATATTTTAAGTGGTCACTCGGGAGGCTCTTTTACATCTTAGTTATATAGGGTTATATCCTAAGTAGTGTGGTAATTTAAGTATGTGAGCCAAAAATAAAACCTAATTAGTGTTGGAGTCATTAATGGGATGACTCCATAAGTTTATATACACAAGAGGCTAGGTCCTCTATCTTGTCTACATGTTTTTATTGGCTTGCCTTGGCTAATACTTTTGTAAAGAGTAAGGAGATGAAGATCCAGTTGCTAGAATTTACATCCTAGAAGTCTTTCGTAGGTATATCTCTTGGAACTATGAATTTAAAGATATGATTCTTGTTTCTTGGCATGATAATGATTACATACAACACAAGGTTCCCCCGCATCCTTGCATAGCTATCCCCAACTAAGTGAACCTTTCACCGACATCACACCCTGAAATTAAACTATTGAGTATTGCTTCTTAACTATTTTTTTGGTGTCAATTTTAAGTACATTTTGGTCAAGTACCAAAGTTTGGTTTAAGACAGTTGAGTAAAAGTTTGTGATGCTTTTTCTATTATTCATTAATATTTAAGAATTTGATATGTATGGATTTTTTGTTGTCACGCTACTAACATTTTGTGCTAAAGTACTTAAGTTTGGTTTAAGATGCTACGAGCAATCTCAAACCCTTAGTTTCACATGCATATTCCATCCTTTGCAGGAGGTCATCGAACTTCAAAACTTCCCTAATTAGTCATTGAACTTTGCAAAAAGTTCCTAGGAGGTCACTGAACTTCAAAACTACCATAAATAGTCACTGATCTTTGCTAAAACTTCATAGGAGGTCACCGAACTTTGCAAATGGGACCCCATACATCAATGATTCAGTGACCTCCTAAGAACTTTTTGCAAAGTTGGGTGACTATTTAGGAAAGTTTTGAAAAAGTTCAGTGACTATTTAGGGTAGTTTTAAAGTTCGGTGACCTTATGGGAACTTTATGAAAAGTTTAGTGACTAATTAAGGAAGTTTTGAAGTTCAATGATCTCATGGGAACTTTTGACAAAGTTCAGTAACTGTTTAGGGTATTAACCCTAGGTATAGGAAGAAACTCTCTCGAATAGAAATTTTTCCTTTCATCCATATTTCGATTGTTAATATGATATGAGGACTACTACTAAAAGAGTATTACATTCTTGATCTTCAAATATCGATTGCTTGTTGACTCTGTGAATTCCGTGAAAGTAGGATAATCCAAACTAATCCGTGAACTTTAACGTTAATTGTCCTTATATTTATATTTTTGTGTATGATTAACCAAAATTTGATGAAGAAGATACTATTTTACCCACGGAGATATAGTAGGAGTTCGGGCTTAGACCTTTTTTGATCACCGACCACTCTTGGGCCCCCAAGACAATGTTGGAAAATGATATTGAATGAAAAGTTACACAAATGTCTATTATCAATTTTATTAGTTTCATCCATTCCAAAAAAAAATCAAATCTCTCCAATTTCAGAATTTTATTTTCAATGTTGTAACTCCTTTATTCAATTATAATAATGAGCATGCTCTTCCTCTATAGGTATAAATAGAATATCTCTCTCGATTGGAAAAATATAAGTGAAATACAAACTTATTCCTTCTAACAACAAACTTCTTCTTTCCAATTTTTAAAGTTCTTCCTTTTGTGATTTCTTTGGAAGGTAGAGTATATCACAGCTAGTTCGTAAGCGATTAACGTAGTGCAACGTGAACCGACAACTGATTGTATCATGAGAATCAAACACCGATCAAAACCTCTTGCACTCCGGTGAGACGGCGAATTCGATTTGATTTGATTCTCTAATATTTACCCGCAAACTTAAATTGAATCGACTTTGGTGAATCAAATTTTGCTCATCAGTTTTTGTTAATTTTGCCAGTTCGTGTTAATTTTTTTTTTCATCAGTTATGTTCACAATTTACATAAAATTGCATTAAGGTAGATTTTCAAGTCATTCAAAATTGAAAGATTTTTTTTTTTTTTTTTATAGAAAGTTCGGTCTTTGCATGATTTCAAGTTGGTGGTGGTTTTGCATGGCTTAATAGATGGTTTTGCATGATTTTGTCAACTTGCATGGTTTTAAAATCATTTGGTTATGATTATTTAACTATGTTATAACTACTAGTTATGATTGCCTCATTATTTGTAATGATTGCTTACTTTTCTTCTAATGATTAATTCCAATTATTAGTTAATGATTTCTAATTCATTTTAAATGATTGTTAAGTTGTTAATTATTTGATAAAATAATCTGTTCTTCAATTTTACAGTTCTTTTTTGAACATATAACTTAGTTCTCGAATTTATAATTATTTTAAATTTTTTGTTGCTTGTTCTAAAGTTCAATGACGTCACATGGAAATGACAATGTGAACAACGGAAGCAACACTATTGGTACCGGTGTACCAAATTCTGCAATGACAACTGTTAATCCTATGGAGACCACGATTGGCACTCCTCCCGTCAACGGGATAATTGGAGGCAAGATTCCTCATGTTAGAGTGAACCCAAGGCCTCGGCAATCCAGTTTGTCACAATACCTTTGTCAGTGCCTAGGACTGTGGCCTCTACACATTTGCCATCATTTCCAACTCCATTTTCGGTGAATCATGCAATTCGATGGAATAAGTTTGCTGGTACTGATTTTAAGACATGGCAGAACAAGATGGGTTTCTATCTCACTATGTTAGGCATTGCATGTTTCCTCACTGAAGATGCCCCTATCGTGGCTGAAAACTACACTGATGTGCATAGGCGTGCAGCTTGGGACGCTTGGAAAAGTGCTAATTTTTTGTGCCGCAACTATAACATGGATGGGCTACAAAATTCTCTGTATTATGTATATGTGGTAAAGAAGTTTGCTAAGGAGCTCTAGGAGTCCTTAGAAAAGAAATACAAGACCGATGATGTTGGGTCTAAGAAATTCCTGGCCAATCGGTGTATGAACTTCAAAATTGTTGATTCACGTTCAGTGGTGAGTGCAGGAGTATCAAGTTCTTTTGCAAGAAATGCATGCTAAAGGTCTAACTATGTTAGAATCTCTACAGATGGCTACTATTATTCACAAGCTACCTTCTCAGTGGAAGGCTTTCAAAAGCTATTTGCAGCATAAGAGGAAATAGATGTCTTTCGAGGATTTAATTATCAAGCTGCACATTGAGGAGGATAACAAACGGGTTGAATGTAAGTAAGAGAATTCTTACTCTGAAAAGGCTAATGGATTGGAGCATGGCCAAAGTTCTGGTACTAAGAAAGGTCAATCATTTAAAGCCAAACAGGGTAACGAAAATTGAAAAGATAAAAAGTAGGCTACGAAAGGGTCTTAGTTGAAGTCTACATGTGGGGTAGGAAATAAACCTAAGTTCTAGTTCAATGGAAAGTGCTTCAACTGTAACAAAGTTGGGCATCGATTAGCAAACTGTCGTTAGCCTCGAAGGGATAACAAACAGTGTCCTCAGGCCTATATGGCTGAAAATGAGAGAGATCATCTCTTAGATGACATGTCTAACCTAAACCTCACGGTGGTGATTAGTGAGGTTAACCTGGTGGGGTCTAATCCTAAAGAGTGGTGGATGGACACTGGGGCCACTTTCCATATCTGCTCCAACAAGAGCATGTTCACTACTTTTGCGCAGTTACAAATTGTGAAAAGTTGTTCATGAGAAACTCTGGAACTTCTAAAGTGCTTGGTAAAGGCAGGGTGATCCTGAAGATGACATCTGGTAGAGAGCTTACTCTGACTAATGTGCTATACGTGCCAGAGAATCACAAGAATATGGTCTCTGTGTCTTTTCTGAGCAAGAATGGTTTCCGCATGGTCTTTGAGGCGGATAAGCTGGTGATTACCAAAGTAGGAGTTTATGTTGGGAAATGCTATATGACTGATGGCTTGTTTAAATTGAATATAATTGATGTAACCCCAACTATTATGAATAACGAGAAAACTTGTTACGTTTACTTGCTCGAATCTCCTAATCTGTGGCATGGTAGATTAGGTTACGTAAATTACAATCCTTTACGTAGACTAAGCAAACTAAACTACTTGCCTAAGATTCAAATTGATTCAAGTCATAAATGTGAAACTTGCGTTGAGGCTAAGCTTACTAGGTCATCGTTTCATAGTATTGAAAGAAGTACCGAGCCATTGGGACTAGTCCACAGTGATGTGTGTGACTTGAAATTTGTCCAAACGCGAGGTAGCAATAAGTACTTTATTACTTTTGTCAACCATAGCACGAGATATTATTATATGTACTTGCTTAAAAGCAAAGACGAAGCTATCGATAAATTCATTCTTTATAAGAATGAAGTTGAAAATCAACTTAGCAAGAAAATAAGGTGCTACAGAGTGATCGTGGTGGTGAATATGAATCACCGTTTGGTGAATTTTGTGCTAAAAATGGAATAACTCACCAAACTACTGCACCTTATTCACCTCGGCAGAATGGAATTGCTTAAGCATAAGAATAGAACTTTAAAGGAAATGATGAATGTTATGTTGATTAGTTTTAGATTACCACAAAACATGTGGGGAGAAGCTATTCTTTCTGCAAATTACATCTTGAATAAAATGTTAAGAAATAATAGGGATAAGACTTCGTATGAGCTTTGGACAAATCGTACACCTTCGTATAAATACTTACGAATGTGGTAGTGTCTTGTGAAGGTTGCGGTGCCTCCTGCTAAGAAGGTCAAGATTGGACCTAAGACAGTTGATTGTATGTTCATTGGTTATACACAAAATAGTAGTGCATATAGATTTCTTGTGCATTATTTGAATGTACCTGATATTCACCCAAGCACGATTATGAAGTCCAGGAATGCACAATTCTTAGAGAATATATTTTCTTGTAAATCCTCGAGACAGTTAACTTCTGCTAAACGTACTCTGGAATCTATTGCTTCTAGTAGCAATATAGATCCAATTGAAGAATGTGAGGATGAGCCCAGACAGAGTAAAACGACCAAAACTTCTAAGACGTTTGGCCCTGATTTTCTCACATATTTGATGGAGAATGATCCGAAAGCTATAAAGAAGCTATATCTTCTCCAGATGGTCATCTGTGGAAAAAAGCCATCAAGAGTGAAATCGATTCTATCCTATAGAATCATACTTGGGAACTAGTAGATCTTCCACCAGGTTGTAAACCTCTGGGCTACAATTGGATCTTCAAGAAGAAAATGAAAGCGGATGGCTCCATTGATAAATATAAAGCTTGGCTAGTAATCAAAGATTATAAGCAAAAAGAAGGCTTAGATTACTTTGATATTTATTCTCCTGTGTCGAGAATAACTTCTATCCGGATGATAATTGCTATTGCGGCCCCGCAAAATTTGGAAATACATCAGATGAATGTAAAAACAGTTTTTCTAAATGGAGATTTGAATGAAGAACTCTACATTGAGCAACCAGAGAGGTTTTCAGCTCCAGGCCAAGAAAGTAAAGTTTGTAGACTGGTTAAATCACTTTATGGTTTAAAGCAAGTACTGAAGCAATGATATGCGAAGTTTGATAATGCTATGCTTTCTAGTGGTTTTAGAATCAACGAGTGCGACAAGTGTGTATATGTCAAGGACACTAATGATGGATATGTCATATTATGTCTATACGTCGATGACATGCTCATTGTCGGTAGCTCTGACAAGATTATCAAAGCCATTAAGAATATCAAAGTTTGATATGAAAGATATGGGTCTCGCGGATGTCATTTTGGGAGTAAAAATCACTCGAACACCAAATGGACTTGTGTTATCTCAATCTCATTACATTGATAAGATACTAGATAAGTTCAGGAAATCAGATACCACTATGGCCAGGACTTCAGTGGATTTGAGTCTCCACCTATCCAAGAACTGGATAATTGGGAGTTTAATGTATTTAATGACTTGTACGAGACCGGATATAGCATACTCAGTTAGCATATTGAGTCGCTACATGAGTAACCGAGGCACTATCCACTAGAAAGCCATTTTCAAGGTGCTATATTATTTAAGGTACACTCGTGATTTTGGACTGCATTATTCTAGATACCATGTAGTAATCGATATGTCTTCACTCTTGGTGGTGCGGCTGTCTTTTGAAAATCATCCAAACAAACTTGCATCACAAGATCGACAATGAAATCAGAGTTCATCGCTTTGGACAAAGCAACTGAAGAATCAAAGTGGCTTTGCCAATTTGTTGAGGATATTCCAAGATGGTCAAAACATGTACCTGTAATTTGTGTTTATTGCGATAATCAATCAGCAATTGGCAGGGCATAGAGCAACATGTATAATTGTAAGTCTCGACATATTTGAAGACGACATAATACCATCCGACAACTACTCTCGTAAGGTATTATCACTCAGGACTACGTGAAGTCAAAGGATAATATTACGGATCCGCTAACCAAAGGGATACATCGAGAGCTAGTTGTAAAAGCATCGAGGGGAATGGACTTGCAGCCTATGACTTTGAAAGGTATCATGGTAGAAATCGAACCTAGCTGAATGGAGATCACATGATCTATGTTCAAAGGGACAACTAAATCATCTATATCTGTGAATCACTGAGAACTGTTCATTCCTATGGTATTCAAAGTGATTGGAAGATGCAGGTTAAGCTATGCTTTTAATGACCATTAAACTTTGTCGTGAAAGGCTGAGTTAAGAGGTCACCCATGTGAGTGTGAAGTGGGTCGCTTCTATAAGGATTGGGAAGGCTACATCCTTAAGAAAACACTTGTAGAACCAGGCGACATGTTCATGTCCAAAATGAACACAACAGTAAGAACTATGTTGTGTCTAGAATGATCTTGTGTGAGATCTATTGTCTTGGTTTACACAAATAGCGAAACAGTTCAAGGCATCAGATCCACTGGATTGCTAGTAATTCCCGATAGGTTTCACAAAGGAAGGTTCAAAGCTAAATGCCACATATCCTATGTAGGATTGATTCACTTTACTCTCTCTTTCTCTCTTAAGTCTTTGTTTTTCAAATTTTCATTCATGTAGGGGATTGTTGGAAAATGATATTGAATGAAAAGTTACACAAACATCTGTGATCAATTTTATTAGTCTCATCCGTTCCAAAAAATCAAATCTCTCCAGTTTCAAAATTTTATCTTCAATGTTGTAACCCCTTTATTCAATTGTATTAATGAGCAGGCTCTTCCTCTATAAGTATAAATAGAAGATATCTCTCGATTGGAAAAACGCAAGTGAAATACAAGTTTATTCCTTCTAGTAACAAACTTCTTCTTTCTAATTTTTAAAGTTCTTCATTTTCTGATTTCTTTGAGAGATAGAGTATATCATAGCTAGTTCGTATACGGTTAACGTAGTGCAGCGTGAACCAACACAACCTATTGTATCCTGGGAATTAAACACCGATCAAAACCTCTTGCACTCCGGTGAGATAATGAATTCTAATGATCATAATGTTATCTCACCGGAGTGCAAGAGGTTTTGATCGGTGTTCAATTCCTAGAATACAATAGGTTGTCGGTTCACGCTGCACTACGTTAACCGTCTACGAACTAGCTATGATATACTCTATCTCTCAAAGAAATCAGAAAATGAAGAACTTTAAAAACTAGAAAGAAGAAGTTTATTACGGGAAGGAATAAACTTACGTTTTTCCAACCGAGAGAGATCTTCTATTTATACCTATAGAGGAAGAGCCTGCAGGCTAATCCTGGGAATATTAGGGGTCGTTCTCTTTGTGTTTCAGTTTTGTGTTTTGAGTTTTGAATTCATTTTGTGTTTTGTGTTTTGAGTGTCTGTTTTGAAATTTCTGAAAATGCGTTCTTTTTGCTATTTTGAAAAACTGTTTCTGAAAACATAAAAATGGAAAACGCGTTTACTTTGAAATTTTGAGAATTTTTTTAATAATATTTTATTCAAGAAATCCGATTATTCAATAAATTTTAATTGTTTAATGTTAATATAATATTAAATAATATATAAATTTTGAAATTAGTGAATCTTAAAATATTTTTTTCTAGATATGAAAAATACAACCTAAATTAAATTTGCCAAGACTTGTTTTTGTCCTTGTACGTAACTTGTGACAAGAATTAACTAGCATCAAATCACAATCAAACGTAATCAAGTTGCAAAAAAGGGGAGCAATAATCTCATATTGACATGTTAATAAATATTTTGAAATCAATCTTATCGAATTCATGTTAGTTTTCACAATTCTTGTCAAATCCAATTTTCACCGTCTAAACATCTAAAACCCATCCTTTAGCTGCCATGTCATATGTTACTATAATTGCAGGCATCCTCCTCTTTCTCAAGTCATGCTTGCTGTGAACAATGTAATGTAATGGATAAGATTACTTACTCCTTCCAAGTGGTACATAATTTTAGACACAAACTTCTGTCAAATTACTGATGGGAAACTTTTTAACTAAACTCAGTTCATCACTGCATCAATAAGATAGTCCAAAGCAAAAAAGAATTAGATGCCTGGGACACAGGTGTATCAAACCCAGTGCTACTCATGCAAAATGACTTCTCTACTATGGTAAAATCTAACAAGATATATCAAAGTGTCAAAAATTAATCACTAACCAATATCAAGCTGATTGTTGCAAGAATTAGAGAAACTGTGATACAAAAAGGGACACGATTAAAGATTCTATACTTGGGAAAAGGCAAATGCACCAAAATTATGTAAAGACAATACTGAAGTTCAACTAGAACCAACACCCAAAAAAAAAACATAGAATGAAAAATCACAGTTGCTAAAATCTCACTAATTCTTCTCTTCCTTTTCAGCCTCAGCAGCCCTCTTGGCCCTGAGTCCAACATGGCGCTTGTTAGTTCGTTCTAAACACAGCTTCTCATATGCCTTATGACTTCATCTCTTCTGTGACCTTAACAAGCTCCACAGTTGGGTACAATTGGCATGTAAGAACCTTGGACTTGAGTAGTTGTTGCCAACTCCTCTGGAGTAGAATCACCAGCCTGCAAGAGAAGCAGCAATCATGAAAAAGGAAATAAAGAATGTATAGCGATTTTCGACCACTGAAAATTAACATTACCTTGGATTTACGAGCCCGTATTGGGAAGACGACTAATTTGGCCTTGTAAGTCTTCAGTCTATTAACATTAGTCTGAAAACCTTCCAGGGAAGAGTTCCAACAACGATGATCAACTGTAATTCCAACAGTATTGGCAAATTTCTTAGGGATACCTGCAGCCTGATCAAAACACAGACCAGATAGTTAATTAAACTCATCAAAGGTTAAGTTTGAGCACATAAAAAAAGCACTTCAAATGATGATGGCATGATGCTATTATTAGAAGCAGGGAACTCATAGCTAAGCTTACCAGAATAAAAAATTAAATCAAGTTTAAACAGAAAGCTAGGTAGCATGAGCATCGATACAGTGCACTTCAGACATAGATTTTGAACTCTCATGTGCACATAAAGTTCTTTCAAAAAACCAAGGAAACAGAGAAAAGTCATCCAATTTTGCAATTTTGCTTCACCCCAATTAATTCAAATCCATCAATTCTGAATTATAAACACCAGTTTACTCTCTCTGTCTCACTTCAAGTAAACATTGTTAAACCCAACCTCACCACCACTGCAATCAACCAGTCACCATCGCCAGTCACCACCACCACTGCCTACCATCGCCGCCACTAGTCACCACTGCCAACACAACCACCACTACAATTTTCAATCAACACAACCGAAATCAATGGGTCGAAACCAATCAACACAACCAAAATCGAAAAAACCAAATCCACATTTTCGAGTGAAATTTCACATTATTCAGGCACCAACAAAATTAAACCATTATACAAACACACAAACACAGATCATCCAAGAATATCAAAATCGCCCATATCCACGAACCGAAACAAGGAGAACACGCAGATTTGGCAGGTGCGAAATCTGACCCAAGGAAAATAATTTCGAACATACCGAAAAAAATATAACAAGCAAAGAACTAGATGGGAAACCTGATTGAAAACGTGAACCCGGAGATTTGGCAAGAGGAGCTGCTCGATTTTCAGTTTCTGAGAGAAGAAGAGAGGGGGAAAAGGCAGAGAGGGAAAAGAGGAAGAGGTTGGAGGCATTTTTTATGTTTTTGGAACAGTGCCGTGTTTTGGGCTTTTGGTTTGTTTTCGGTTGAAAACTCACAAAACGTGGAAAACCACGTTTTCTGTTTTGTGTGTAAAAATTTTTACCATTTTCAAAAACGTGTTTTCAGAAATAGGAAAGAGAACGCATTTTCACCGTTTTTGAAAATTGAAAATAGAAAACGACTTGAAAACGGTAAAGAGAACAGGGCCTTAGTCTTTTGTCTATCGGGTTGGGTCAGGTCGGATCACGTCAAGCCAAAACATAAAGAAAAGTGCGAAGCCTGGCATGTCCAACCCCTAAGGGATTCCTTATGAAATGGATTGAAATCTTGAAGTCACTTCAAATGAAAGCAATGATATAAATTTCAACTCAGTAACATGGAGGTTGCTTGGTATTGCAACTTACAAGGCATATATGGGAAACTGCCCCAACTGTTCAAAACTTTATAAAGAACCGAACCTGAAGACTGAGATCTCAAGATTATCAATCTCAATAACCCTTTTTCTTTACTGATTTTTCAGCTTCAATTATCCAACTTCCCTTCTTTGCTAAATAATATAAATCGCATTATGATCATTAGAATTAGCCTTTTTCTTGTGCCAATCTTAAGATAGATTATCTGTCAAAATCAAAAGTTCTCCGTCTGAAAACGAAATTATGCTGTGGAAATAGCCTGCAGAGTTTCAGTTCTTCTGTATATTATGGTTGTCCAACTACTACAATCTGAAGCCCAGAGAGGCAGCTCAACGTTAAGCGATTGAAGCGGTTGGAAATGCACCATATTTGGTTACACTCTCAAAGTTTAGACTGATATACATTTTCTCCCGTCAAATTTCTGGTAATCACTTAGAAAAAGGTTGCCCCAGGATTTTTGCTTAAAGCACTCAAACTTCTTGAGCCACCTACGGAGTGGTTTAGATATTCATAAGTGATTATGCGGAAAGCAAATGTCGTATCCAGGTTGAGATCATGGAGATGGATCCACAGGTTTATTCTTATAGTAGGCACTCTTGCTATTCTAATCTGTATAGCCACCTTGTCGAAAGCCTATTCTCTCAGGTTTTTTCTTGTTACCGATACCTCCTCCTCGTGCTACTCCAATAGTTGCACTGCTCATGGCTCGACTGCAATGGAGATCAATGCGACAATCGAGCTTGTTATCCAGAAAATTCAACAAGAAATCGAGAGGATGAGAGATTTGCCACATGAATCATCATCTTCTGAGTTGAAGCACACGTACGCTTCTTTTCTTGCAGACATTTTGGGCCTTGTTGAGTCTGTAGCATCTCTATCACGTACAGAGGGGAATGCCCAGCAAAATGGGGTTGTGGTCCATCCTCTGTCAAGACCTAATCAAGAAACTGAGGAACCTGCTGAGTACTTCTTGACAGAGGAAATCAGAAAGTATGTCAGGATCAAACCTAATAGGCTCAAAAAACAGAATTTCATGGGAGCTAATGGCACTTTCACCAGCATTGGACATGCATGTTTTTGGATGAAAAAAGAGCTCGAAGAGTACATGGATTACGATATAGGCGATATATGTAATGACGACTGGAAATTAGCACAAAAATTGATGGTCCATGGCTGTGATCCACTACCAAGAAGAAGATGCTTTGCGAAATCCCCTCAATACTACACTAAGCCTCTCCCTGCTAATGAATCCATGTGGAAACTACCTGATGATCGAAATGTCCGTTGGAGTCAGTATAGATGCAAGAACTTCACTTGCCTGGCGAAAAACACGACGCAAAAGGGATTCTTCAAATGTGCAGATTGCTTCAATCTCGATGATCATGAATGGACTAGATGGATCGAACCAGTATATCAAGATCCCAATTCAAATCTAACATCAGATTTTCTAATCAAAGAAATTCTTGATCTTAAGCCTAATGAAATCCGTGTTGGACTAGATTTCAGCATAGGTACTGGTACATTTGCTGCAAGAATGAGGGAATTCAATGTCACTATAGTTTCTGCTGCAATAAATCTTGGAGCTCCCTTCAACGAATTCATCGCCCTCCGTGGATTAATCCCTCTTTACTTAACAATAAATCAACGACTTCCTTTCTTTGACAACACGTTAGATTTGATTCATACAACAAGATTTCTCGATGGATGGATCGATTTTGTGCTTTTAGATTTCATATTGTATGATTGGGATAGGGTTCTAAGACCAGGAGGGCTTCTCTGGATTGATAGCTTCTTCTGCTTGAAAGAAGATTTACATGACTATTTGCAAATATTCAAAATGTTAAGGTACAAGAAACACAAGTGGATTGTTGTCCCAAAAAGAGACAAAAGTGATGATCTTGAAGTGTTCTTCTCTGCTGTATTAGAAAAGCCACCAAGGCCTTTCAGATAATCATTTTCATGGAGAGGTAACATTTATGTTACTGTTACTAAATCTGAGAGATCAATTGCCAAAAACTCGCCCTTATTTTATGCATCAAAAATAAATGATTGTGATTCATTTTATTGTATTACGTTTGATTTCTAACAATATTTGTTATATTAATTGAGAAAATTATATTTGGTGCTCTGGACATGATACATGCCTTGTTGAGTCCAAGATACATGCCTTGTTCTTATGTGGTGCTGCGAAGGGGATTGGAAGATGGATTGGTGGCGTCCGGTAAAGCCTTACCTTAGGGTGGACAACATCGAGGATGTGCTTATCACTTTATCCAGCATTTCCCTCATCCAAGCTTTAATCAAACTAGCTTTCTATGGGTTCTCTGGGGCAAGACAAACGGGGTTGTATTTGGGGGAGCTGTGTGGTGAGTTGTGGGTGGAAAATGGCTCAGGATGGTTGAGTGGGTGGCTCCGATTAGAGGCCAACTTAAGCTCAATACCGATGCGCCCTACTGTAGGGCCGGGCAGGGTTGGATTGGAGTGGGGACAATGATTAGGGGCAGATGAGTCCCATGAATGCGTGATTAAAATTAATTGTTAATTTTGACTTAAAATTTTATCAATTAAATCAAACAAGGGTTTAATCGGATTTCTGGCTTGAGCATGACGATTGACGAGTTGATAGCTCTTATGGAAGGCTTTCTTCTAGCTCTGCAACTGGGTTTTCGTGTTTTTTGTTGCTGGAATCGACTTTCTTCGTGTTGTACAAAGTCTCCAAAATGATTTTCATCTCTCCTCGAATGCAGTCGGTGTTTATTGTTTTGACTTGTTAAAAGCAATGTTCTAAAAAGGGGTAATTAGCGCAAAACGTTCTTACATTTACACGGGTTTGTGCAAAACGTCCCTACCTTTCATTTCTTGGTGCAGAACGTCCTTACATTTCCAATTTTTGGCGCAAAATGTCCTTTTTGACCATTTTACCCTTCTATTGAAATAAAACAAACACAAAAAAAAAGAATAATAAAGAATAATTTTCAATCTTACTCCTAAACTTCTAAAAAATGCAAATCAATCCAAAACTTATAAAAATATTAAAAAGAACAAAAAAAATCTCTTTTGCCCCCTTTTAGCCGAATACATGAGCTCATTTTTTCGGCGACTCCTGGCCGTCCAAACCGTCAGATATTGGTTCCAACATGTTCTCCTCATTACCCTATACAACTACATACCAAGAAATCTCCATAACTCATTGTAATTTGGCCGAAAATCAAATTCAAAAATCGCAGCCTGAAAATCGGTTAAACACCTACAACTTGTCGTCCGACCACCCAACCTGTCGGAATCCACCGCTAGTCAACTCCCCTCATAAAATCAAAGCTACTTATGTAGACAATTTCCTCCAACAACCACCAATTTCAAAGAAAAACAGTCCAATTGCTACGCTCGCGAGTTCGCACCAGCGAACATTTCAGACCCAAATTGAATTATAAAGCACTCAAGATATTGTATTAAGAGAGGTGTGAAGATAATACTAATTGCACAATCAAAATGACAAGACCCTAGATTTAGCGATTTTGAACGGCCCTTTATCTTAGCCATACGCATTTGAGTCGCAAGTGCTGGAAAGGGAAAGTTAAGGTCTCGACCCACTCATTTTCTTTATCAATTCAGCGTATCAAATACATTTTTAAAGTCTTCGACGACTTCCATAATAAGATAATAAATTCCTAATTTGATTATTGGGCATATCAAGATTTTAAGAGCAATACAATTTGCCTTATTCGGCCCTTGTTTGATGGCCAGGAAAAACAATGTTTTGAATTGTGACTTCTAGAAGACCGTGTAGTTAAAAGAGAAAAATTTTAAGTTGAGTAATGCTAGACGTACAGAAGATTCTTGTCAGAGAGCTGACAGAAAGACTTAAAATGTCTATTTTGCCCTTAATGAAATAAATTGCAAGATATGTCCTATATCTTTAGTTATTGAGTCGTTCAGGATTATTTCTTACAATTCTTTCGTTTGGATCGTCTGTTCTTAGAAATGATTCTAAGAATCTTAGTTTAATATCTGCTTCTCGACGGATTAAGTACTGTCGTTGCTCGTATTGGTGATATCTTATAGTTGTTGCTATTTTATTTCTCTTTTCTTGATTTTCTTCCCTTCAAAACTCTTCAAGGAGTATCCTAACTTCTTTGGATCTTAGTTTGCTAGTATTGTCTTCGATTCTTTCAAATCTTTCAATATCTTCGTGGTTCATTAACCAAATCAGGATTATATAATATTTTCTTAAACTTTTCAATTTATCCTAAATATTCTCTATATTTTATTATTTTTTCAAAGATTTTTTGTTGATCTTTTTTAGTTATATATCTAAGGATAATTCTTTCTGAAACTTCTTCTTCTATATCTTTATATTTAATTATGATATCATCTACCTTCTTTATTTCTCTACTAGTTCTTACAGGATCAAATCTTATATTATGTTTACAAGCATATTCTATATCAAGATATATTTTTTCGAGTTTTTCTTGGCCAGCAGAAAATACTTTTTCAGATTTTTTAACTAATCTTAGTAAAAACGAAATATCTACATTATTTAAATATAGCTTAAGGCTATCATTATTAGATGTGGATACTTATGAAGTGTTCATGTAAATTAATAACAATCAAAGCATAAGCATGTAAAGATAAGTATATAAAAGTATGTAAATGACTTACAGTAATTCAATGAAAATAATCAGGCTTTCTCTCCAGTATGTCTTTATAGTTGTTTTGCATGTACTTAATCAATCTTCTGAATCAAATGAATATTTAAAATGTTTTGAAATCATTTGGGTCCACGACTGCTTCCGCAAAAGGCTTTTCAATTAAGGTTGCATTTCTCATTCTAGAGAACTAGCCGTGTTTCCACAGACGCTATCTCATAGTATCCAGAGTCTCTGTTTTCACCTCTATTCAAACTCTTTTCAGAAACAACTTATTACTTAGAACGAAATTTTAAAAGATAAACTCACACACAGAGTGCTACAATTTTGTTAGAAATCTGACATTTTCCCCTAAAACATTTATCAAAGACGGGTATTTTGGCATGGCTAACATCTATTCAAAAACAATGTTTTGAAAATCTTTTAAAATATCTATCTGTACTGTCGAGAAATCATGAGAAACTTAACGAAATCTTTTTATGAAAACTTTATTGAATATAACAAACTTCATCTTTATATTCATAAATTGAAATAGTACATGCTTACACACTATATTTACATACATTTGGTACTCACCTTATGAAGTTTAGAACTCCATAAGTGATTACCTTATTACAAGCTTTGATATCTTTGAAACTAGATTATATATTTTTTGAATACAAGTGGTGTATACAGATTATAAAGAAGAGAATTTGAGATGGGTTTCCTCCAAGGTTTTTCGAGATGTCTCTCTGAGATTCGATGATCTCTTCAAAAATACATATCCCCCTTTTATAGAGGTCTTGAGTCATTCCTTTAATGATAAGAAATCTTATCTTTACAGCTATCCTCCCACTATCTTTTGTTAGGTAGTGAAAAGCAATCTTTTCTTCAAGGGTGTCTTCCATTATTTCTTATCTTCCACCTTCCTTTGTTGGGTCACTGCCTTATCTTTTTGATTGTGACATATCTCCAATATCTTATATCTCTTAGTGACCACAGTTTTTTTTTTAATAAAGTGCTTTATTAAAGTAGTGATAAATGGTCACTTTCTTGGCTCTATTACTTTTCCATCCTCGAATCAAAGAATTCCTCGGGGAATTCATCACTATTGAGAGATGCTCCTTGACTCATATCTTCCACAATACAGTTTTCACAATGATGATCACTGTGATCCCAAGGTATCTTGCACAGTTCTTTTGACATATCTTCTGATCCACTAACTTGATTTGAGATTATAGTGAATAGCAAATTGTCAAGAAGATACATATCTTCATCCTTTGTAGGGATTCTCGCATTAAAATAAATTATATATTCTTCAGAGTGGTAGATTCATATTTTTTCTTTCTCAAGAATCAACTGAGTTACATGTTCAAATATCTCTTTATATCATTTTGCCCTTCTGTAGGGAATCATATTAATGATATCTTGATAACCATTTTTAACGACCTTTTGACTAGTTGGTAAAAAATGATGGTTTGTAAGTCTCATTTTGATAACATGGAACGATGGCTGCATATGTTCAAGGATAGAGTCCCATTCCATATGTGCTGAGTGGAATCTGATGTATATATTTGTACTTTTGACAACTTCAGTATATATCTTTACTGCTTTCCTGACATCTGCCGGAAGTTGGGCTATTTCTTTGAGGTCTTTGCTCGGATATATACATAGTATATTTCCTACTTCAAAGCAATTCCTTACCCAGTTGGCCGGAGCTCCTGGATAAAAATTTATCTTGTTGTATTTTCCATAGTGGAGAGTTTTCATCCACTTTCCTACCTCAAAATACCAGTCGGATAATATATTAAAAATAACAATAAAGAATGTCACTTCTTCATAGTTATCCTTTTTAGGTATCTTCATTCCATGGCATATCTTGACAACATCCTTTGGATCAATAGTTTCAATAGTTAGCTTATGTAAATTTTGGCTCGATGAAGAGCTACCTCGCTAATTTTGATATCTTGTAAATCCCTGATAGGATTTTACATATCTTCTTTACCAGTAATATGTTTGAGTATTCCCTGTGAATGAGTTCTTATTACCTTCTTTTCTTTCCCTTTATCCTCGAGAAGAACACTAGTATTCACAAGTCCCTGTGAGGGGATACTAGACTTGGTACAAGTTACTTCTGCCTCAAAGGCTATATTTTTGTCTCGAAAGCTATCTTGTATATTTTGAATTTTTGTTTCCAAGTAGGAAACTTTTATCTCAAGTATTTAGACTTTTGTCCTTAGTTGTTCTACCTCCATCCATGCTAAGATAATTATGAAGAAAGTTAGTTTTTCCTTTTATATATTCAATATCAAATTTGAAATAAGAAAACCAAATTTGAATCCTGATAATATATCTGTTGGCAATAGATGGATCAACATTATTTTTTAAAAATACTTTAACTTGAGTATTATCAGTTCTAATCAAGAACTTCTTTGGCAATAAATAATCTTCATATTTTTGTACTTCTCGCTTCACAGCAATGAGTTCTTTCCTATTTGTCTCATATCTTGTTTCAACTTCCTTGAATGTTCCTGATGTATATCCTGCAAGAATCTCGGGACAAGAACAATTCTTTTCACATTTATATTCTTTATGATTCTTTTTAACCTTTAATATTGCACCCCAATAATTATTTGAAGCATCAATTTCAAAGATAAAGAAATCTTCTTCTTGTAGAATTACAAGTTTAGGCAAAACCCTTAATTCATTTTTTACATTCCTTATATTCTCACAATCTTGTTCTTCCCAAGACCACATTATATTTTTTCTTAATTTTGGTAGAAAATAATTTTTTAATTTGACACGATTTTCATTGAATCCTTCAGCATAATTTAATATACTAAGGAAGCTTTGTAACTGTTTTTTATCTTTGATTTATTTAGAAAATTCTTGAAGTTTTTCACCAATATGAGATTGCAATTGCAATTCTCCTTTTTTTATGAATAATCTCAGAAATTCTATTTCTGTTTTGGCTATATCAGCTTTCTTTTGAGAAAGTGTAATACCATGTTTTTTCATAATATAACAAAATTTTTCAAGATGTTTAATATGTTCATTTATATCATTTGAATGAATAAGTAAATCATCAACATAAGCAATGCATAAATGAGTGATTGGTTTGATTACCTCATTCATTCTTCTTTGAAATATCTGTGGTGCATTTTTCAACCCAAATAACATAACATTTCATTCATATCGTCCTAAAGGACTAGGGGTACTAAATGCAGTTAGTGGTTTACTTTCTTCTGTAAGTACGATTTGCCAAAAACCTGACTTACAATCAAATTTTGAAAATGTTTTCTTATTCTGCACTTGTTTAATAAGGGTGTCCTTATTAGGCAAGTAATATCCATCAAATTTAGTAACTTCATTTAGTTTCTTATAGTTAATCACCATCCCGACTTTTCCTCTTTTTATTTCACTATGTTTTCTAACCATATAGGCTGGGCTGCTATGTGGGTTTTTACTAGGCCTGATTAGTTTGGCTTCTAGCAATTCTTTTATCTGGACCTTAAATTCATTTTGGTCTTCTACACTATATCTCATTGGTTTGACCCTTACTATAGTGTCTGGATTGATTAGTTCTATTTTTGCTTTTACCTTATCTGTGTTTCATTTCTCTAATGAATTTTCAGAATAAGTTTCAGAAATTTCTTTTTTCAATTTCTCTAACTTATTTTCTGTTGTCATTTTCAAGACTATAATTGGTTTGAATTTTTCTGTACTCCAACATCCACCACGCTAGGATGAGGAGCTCCGATGTTTAATTTCTTTGTATGCTATGCTAATAGCTTTAGTAATTTTTGGTGTAAATATCTTGTGTGCACAAGGAGTTGTGAACATATATTTATCATTAGATTGTGTAAATAGTGCATATTTTAGTTGGGAATTGTCCTAATAAAATATCACATCCAATTGTGGTTGACATATATATTGTATCCACAAATAATTCTCTAAATGATATTAGAAAAGGTACTTGTATAGCATATTTGATGTATATTATCTTGTTTGCACCTGCTGTTGTAGCGGTGACAATCTTTTTTGAATCATATTTTCATTATTCAGATTGTAATACATTTGGTAAGCACAAACTAATTGTACTTCATGTGCATGAAATTTAATTCTGCAATAACTTTTTATATTGAGTGTAATTTCAATATATGGACTCATGATATTAGTACTTATTACTCTTTCCATGATAACAATGATTTCATATTTTCATATATTCTTGATATGATGATTGAATTATCATCAACTGTTATTTTTAAATATCATTGACAAATTTTATAAAGACTAAGTTTTTCAAGGAAGTTCATCCCTAACATTATAGGTGAACGATTGACTCCATATAATTTATCTTTATATAGAATTATTTATTTAGTGAATTCTTTTTGATCTTCTCCTATAAATATAAGAGGGAATTTCACATATTTTCTTATTTCAATATTATTTCTCAAATAATCTTTGAACATATATGGTTCTGGTAATTCAAAGTCTATTAAATGGCTAACAAATTTAGCATTTACGTGACTTTTATTGCTCCAGTATCTATAAGGACAAGAAGATTCTTCTTATATCTTTCTTGATTAACATATCTAGTTTTGATATAGTACTGCAGACTTGTTGGTTTAGCAATACTTAATTTTCTGGATTGGTTTATCGTAGAGCCTTGTCTGGAGGGGAATCTTGTAATAAGATTATCTCCTTTTAGACTGATACTATTTCTTTTTATCAGTTTCCCTTCATAATTGATTTATCTTGCTTGTTTGTGAAAATCAAGCATTATCTGTTCTGGTATGACTACTTCATGTTCTTGGTATTTTCTAGGAGGTATATATTCAGCCAATTCTTTAAAATCTTTATGTATGATAATGTTATCAGTTATTTTTCTTAGATTGTTGTGATGGCTAGTACTAAAAGCAAAAATTGATTTTATACTGATACTAATAGCTTTACTTCTTTGTGACATTTTTAAGTTTCCAATTCTATAGTATAGATTGGAACTTTGATCTATATTTTCATCAATTAATGACACTGCATAATTTGGTTTTACTGTGAACATTATTTTTTGGTAAACTAGATTTCCTACAACAGTTCCTAATAGAGCTTCTATAGGATCTTGTAAGATTCTATTATTCATGCAATATATTTCTATTGGTATATTCATACATTATCTAAAGTATCATTTTACCATAACTTGTATTCTTCCTATCTCAATACATTTCAATTTGCTTCTTACATTTTTTGGAATTTTGGATAACTTTTGTTTTGCCTATTCTTTTGTGATTATAGGAATTCTTGTTTTTCCTAGTATATCTTCTATATAAACAAGTATTTCCCTATAATTTATACTTACTATTGTTTTATTTACTCTTGGTAGTATTCCGAAAAATCTTTGATGGAATACATTTTTTTCTTGTAGATCTAGTATCTTTTTGGTTATTCTTTTGTATTTTTTAATATCAAATGTAATTTCCTGGTTTATACCTTCTACTGAACCTTCAACTTTCTCAGTTGTTTCTACGTCTATTTCTTGGTTTATTTCTTATATTTCTTGATTCATATATACTGTTTCTTCAGATTCTTCTTCTGATAATGTTGTATCTAATTCATAAATACTACTGCATTCACTACTTAAATATTCGAAATATTTAATTGGTTCTATGTCACTATCATTTTGGAATTCTTTATAAATTCTAAGAGTTTTTACATTATGTCTATCTTTCTTTTTAAGACATTGAGGGGGTAATGTGTCCTTCTTCATTGCAGATGAAACATCTTCATTTTTTGATATATTTTGGTTTGAGCTTTGCAGTCCAATTTATTTTCTTAAAATATTTCTTATTTGGTTTAAAACTTCTTTTCTTAAACATTTTATAGTTTTTGGATTTTCTTTTATGTTTCTTATATGACTTATATTTCTTTTTGTAACATCCAAATTGTTCAATTTGACATAAATCTTTGTAGCAACACAAAGAGTTTTTTTCTTATCTTGTATGCTTTCTTATTTTCTAAAGTTTCTCTACACCAAGTACTTATCATTCGCTTTGTAAATTCAATCCTAGTTCCAAGACTATCTATTTTTATACCTTTTTCTTCTCCAGTTGGTAATATTTTTTCATATTCTTTTAGTAACTTAATTTCCAGAGGAATGGTAACTTTGTAAAATAAGCTCTTAACATTGGTTTATTTTCTTGGTAATCTCCTTGATTTAATACGTAATATATTTCTTCAAATCTACACGTATATCTATCTAATTCACACATCACATATTTTCAAATTTTCCATTGCTATTGTTCCTGCATTATATTCTTCTTGTTTTCTAACTTCTTCATCAGAACTAAATCTATGTCCTAAGAATTCTGTTCTTAAAACTCTTTCAAGTCTTTTTAATATTTCTTGTACATTTTGTTCGTTCAAAGCATTTATATTATTTAATGTTTCAGCAGTATTTTCTCCATATTTTATTCTTCTTTTTATATTTTCTGGTAATTTTCTCCACCATTCAGATACAATTCATCTGAATGTATATTCTATAAATCCAAAGGATGTATGTGTTTCTCATTTATTAAATTGTATAGCTAAATCTGTACGTTTTATCCATATTTCTATAGTTTTATCTTTATCTACGCAATCAAGATCTAACCATATTCTTGTTGTGTGAATTGGTTCATTATAAGATTTCATAGGATTTTTTTCTTTTACAGATTGTTTTCTCACATTTCCAGTGTACCTTTTTTGTATTTTTTTTATATTGATTAATACCATTCTTATTAGGTATTGGTGTATGAGGAAGCCATTTCTCATATTCCTCATAACTACTAAAGTTTTCTGGTTTTATATTATGACTAGATGATGGATTAATATTCATTTTTATATTTTCTATTTTTTCAGTTAATTCTTCTAACTGTTTTTTGCATTCATTATATTCTTCGCCAGTAAATTCTAAGAATTTTTGTTCTAATTCTTCAACCTCTGTAATCATATATTGATTTATTTTTTTTCTTTATTTTCATCTTTTTGTATTATCCTGAAATCTAATGGTGGATTAATTATAATCCTATCTTTTCCTTTAAATTTTTTATTTAAAAGAGCATTTCCTATTTGTATATTATATTCTAGATTTTCTAATCTTTTGTGTACATTTTCAAAACTTTCATTTGTACTATTTTTAAGCAAATAAGAATAACTTGATTTTTTATGTTTTCCAACTTTTTCCAAAAATTTTTCAATTATATTTTCTTCATCCATTATGTTCATCATTATTTTAGGTTCGTAATCTGGCTCTAATACCATTTGTACCAGGGTGTGTAGCGGAATTTTAGTTTTAGATAGTTGTATATTCTAAATAATTTCTTAACTCAAAAATTTTTAATCTATTGTTAATTATGGATATATAAAATCTTAAAGTTAATCTATATTTTAATTCTTTATAAATTTTTCTAATTATATGAGTTTTAGGACTTCTCATAAGATACAATATTTTTTAGGGTAAAATTTTATGTTTACAAATTCTTAGGAACTTATTTGAAGTTTCCTATATTCTTATAATGGCTTTGGTTGCAATTTTTGTATAGGAGGGTATTTTTGGAAGTTTATTTTTTCTGTAAAACTGTGTAATGTATTTTCTGTACAAAGAGATTTTCTCTTTTAAGTTTACATGTAGAATATTATATTGGATGAATATGGTTGAAAAATGAGTGTAAAAATAAAGAATTTTCAAATAATGGCCATCAAAATAGGGGGCTTACTCTACAACAGGCGCCTGAAAAATGTTGGCTCCTGCAATTTGACAGTTCAAATTCAACAGCACGGAAGACAGATAATAATCACAGGCACGCAAGGTGCGAGGGGAAGGGGAAGGGGAAGGGGAACGGGCGGGATAATGGATCAATAGCGTAAAAAATAATGTATTAATTGTCATGTTTATGTACATTTCACTCTCTGAGATCTCTTCGACGAACTAACTAACACAAATGTCCAATCTTGTTTGTGACAATCTCAACATTGTGCTAGCAAATATCAACCAACATAGGTCATCAACTTGTGCAAAATACAGGGAAAAAGAATTGAAAGAACAAATTTCACCATCACTGATTGCACAGAGGTGAATGAAAAAATATATACCAATTGTAGAACACTTTATATAAATCATCAATATCTTGGAAGCAGTCTAGAAATTTTCGAATTGCTTTCGGATGAAGTGAGAGGTACCGTAGAAAACTCCGAATCCGAATGTTCAGACTTCAGGAAATTTCCCCGAGATGGCTCGGGGATTTGGTTCTGGTTTTGAAAAAGGTTTGATCTTGAGAAAGTTGGAGCAGCGGCAACATTATCCCCTTTTTGATCTGACAAAGGTGGAACGCTCCCAATAGGATTTGGACTTCCTTTATGTTCTCCGTTGGATCCATTTGCAGTATCAACAGACTCCCTCTTTTCTCTTTCTACAGTCTCTTTGAGGAGAAAATCAACCCACAGATTTGCAAAAGACTGGAAGAAAATGTCCAGCAACAGTTAGAATTGGCAATAGTAGCAAAAATAGAGATAATATTGAATTTTGGTAAAGAATAATGCAGAACACTTGGGATATATTTGGTGCACAGCATGGGCCAGTACTCGACAATAAGACAATTTCAACTTTTGCTCTTCATTTATCATATCCAATGTGGTCTAAATCAATATATCAAACCTCCCATTAAGAGCATGCTTCATTTAGCTTAAAAATTTATTTGTACGAGAGTCCAAATATGGAGTAATCAGGTGGTATAACCTTTTTATTTCAGAGGTCATTGGCTCTGAGGCAGAAAAAACTTATCTGACTTAAAGTAGAACAAGATGTATGTGGTATCTATTCAAAGAAACATTTAATCCCTATAGAAGAATTATGAACACACGCTCAGAAATGCAAATATACAAGTACCTTGCCACAAACCCAGCAGAAGAACGAAAAATGAAAAAACAATTCCTTTCTCTGATCTTAAATCAGTTTTTTGAAGAACAATTTTTCATTTATGTAAAATGTGCAGAGGCATGCACCAAAAAAGAGAATAAGGGCTGCCAGAGAAAGTGACAGCAAGAACGACCTGGTCCTCAGATGCCATAGTTGTGGGAGCTTCAGCGGAACCACCACCCATGATGCCACCTACTAATCGACCAGGAAGACCCAAGACACCCCGAACTACTCCTTTGCCAGCCCCTTGTTGAGCTACACCTATCCTTTGCTTGTCTTCATCAGAAAATCCCAGCATGCGAACCATAAGATCAAGAACCTGAAAAAATTAAAATGGGTAACTAAAAATTTCAAAAAGGAACAGAAATAAGTTTCTTGCTATTCTAGCAAAGTGCGTTCCATCATTTGATTCATTATTCAAGCATTTAGTTTGGCCGTTGTATTCTTTAAGACATCCTTCTTCCTATTCAAGTGGGGTAGGATAGAATTTTAGGCGGTTAAACAAAGTTATATAAGAGGGTTACAATTATCTTGGACAACAGAACATAAAATATTTGTTTAATTGCATCCTCATGTTTCCAAAGCTTTCTATCAAACACATATTGATAACTATCCTGCTCAGACATTGACCTTCTTGAATCATTTAGATGTATGGAGCACCATACCTCTTTATTGTGGTTTCTCTGGAAGTAAGTCACCAGTAATTTGATTACGATGCGCCTGCCATTGAGACCATTCATTAAAACTCCACAGTGCAACTAAATTTAAGGGAAGTGCAGAATACATAAACTGGCCAAATTCATATCTGTGAATATTTGTAAAATTGCAAAAATTAATGGTGCAGTAGAGTACAGATCACAATTCAGTCCAGTACAAACTGGCAAAACAAGAGCAGATCCATGATGAGGTCTATTGTGATGCCAAACTCATCATGGAAATCCAATAGCTTAAGGCAATCACAACAAAGCATTGGGAATTAAGCAAGGAGGTTAGAAAATTCTCTTGGTTTTGCAGGTAATAGAACCTGACGCCTTACCACTTGGTTATACTCCATAGTCATGTTTTGGATGGTAGGCAAAGGTATAGGATTAACCTACAAAATAAGTTCCATTTCAGGTAAAAGTCTTTTCATTTGATTGAAATTTTGGCTTTATCCTCTTTATTCATTATTTCTATCTCATCCACTAATCGTATTTTTAATTTCAGCAAAACAATTTTTGCCTAGCCTATTCTTTCTTTTTTATTCTAATACCTTTTCATATACGAAGTCTACATATTTTAACATCTAGGATTTACATATGGAACATACATCACTACCAAGATAATTTCTTGTTAGTTATGTTAGATCAATATATATGAAAGAGAGTACAACAATTATGTACTTGTATTATCAAATACCATGATCGAATAATAAGACATTTTGATTAGACAATAATATTAGTAAAAAGTTGGAAAGTTTTTGAAGGATTCCTGTGAAAAGTTTCATTGACCCCTAATTCATGTTGAGCAGACCTTGTTGTTTAGGGTACCTCACTGAAGATATAATGAACTTCATAGGAATGCACATCAAAAGCTCATAACATGGCCGTAGTACATTAAAGAGATGAACAGTGGCCTATGTAAAAAGTACTCAAATGATTAATGATATGTCGCAGTTAAATAAAGGTCATCTCCCAGTAAACCCAAAGCAATGACCAAGAACTTAAAAGAAAAAGGATATATAAAACATCAATTTCATAATAATTTTCTGTTAATCCATGCCTATTCTACCTCCCTACCCCATCTTCTGAAGAGACACCTCCACTGTCTTCCTAATAATTTTCTAAAGAATCTCATTTGCCTTGTAAGGCAAATTCCACCATGCCTAAAAAAAGAACCAATTACCAAAAATATGGAAGAATGAAAATCAATTTCTTGCATGAAGAATATTAGCATGCAAAATCTAGAAGAGATACCTCATAATCGACGCATGAAAACTTCAAGTAGTCTAACCTGTCAACAAGAAAATCAGAGTCCACAGACATCCTATTTAGCCTTGTCATGCTCTGCTCAAGAGCACGGCGCAGTTTTTCATTATCTTCCTCAAGCTTCTTAACTCTGTTCTTTCCTTCACCAAGCATTCTTTCAGCTTGAGAAAGCTTTCCCAGTATTTCTCCTTTTTCCTCTTTCAATGCTCCTGCTTGGAGGTGTGCATCCTGGAAAACATTTGAAGTGAGACAGTAGGATAATAAAGTCAATTTGCATTAAGGCACGGACAGACAATTTGCTAAATCAGCAATACGACAGTCAAAAGCATACCAGCATTAAGATATCAACAACGCCAACAAAATATTACATCAAAGCTCATAGCTGTATGATGCAGCTCATGTATTATTAAGAGGCATACAATGTCGAATAGCTTTTAACTTGATAGACGCATAATGTCACATATGAAATAATCAAGATGAGCTTTCTATTTAATAGTAAGATAATGTTACCCATGCCTATGATAACTCTATATTGCCGCTGTTTAAAGACTGTTGAAAAAAGTATTAGAAGACTAAAGACACAGAGACTACCAAAAAAAAAACTCATGACAGACAAAAGTTAAGAAACTACACCTTCAACTGCT
The DNA here is from genome assembly GCA_019097785.1 of Fraxinus excelsior. Lineage (NCBI taxonomy): Eukaryota > Viridiplantae > Streptophyta > Magnoliopsida > Lamiales > Oleaceae > Fraxinus > Fraxinus excelsior. The sequence goes on along the minus strand of CM032639.1, from coordinate 12,830,159 downwards.
CAAAAAGTCCAGCTGATTCTTCTTTCGCAACTGCCAACTCTTCTCTAAGACGCTCCTGAACACACAAAGTTTTGTAAATATGTTATTCAAATATCCTTCTCCTTCCTTATCTTATGTTATACATGAAAAGAGAGGGAGATTAACCTTAGCTTCAATTTCAGCATAATACTGGCCAAGAGCAGTTTGCAGATTAAGAACTTCCTTATTCTTAGCCTCTATTGTGCTCGTACAGCTAGCCAATTTTCTATTAAGCTCGTCAATTGTTTCCTTAAACTTCTTAAGCTCGTTGTTATTAGACATTTTAATTTCTTCCTGGCTTCCAATTGCCTGCCTAAGAGCTTTCTCCAAATGCAATATTTGAACTCTTTGGTATTCAATGGCTTCTCGCAGTTCCTCAATAACTTTAATATCCTCATCCATTTTCTCCGATTCTTCAGCTTCCTGTGAACAAAGCAGACATAAGATCAATTTTGACTTAGCAGAATATGTAAATGGGAGATATTAAAAGTGAGTTACTGATACCAACAGAACAGAAGTTCAATGTCACATCAACAATTGTAATGGCCCACTCAAAAAAGTAAGACCAGAAAGGTGGCACACCTTTTCTAATAAGTGCTGCTTAAGACGATTCAATCCTTGCAATGCTTTGTCCCTTTCTAGGCGTGTTTCCTTCAAATCTTTCTCCAGCTTCTGCAATGATTGCAGCATTTTTTCCTGTTCCGGAAATGTGTTTGACGATTCTCCCTTCTAAACATAAATTACATACATATTTAGAAGTTGGAAATCTCTAAACAAAAAATCTTCACAAATGGAAATAAATGCTTTGCCATTTTCCTGCTTTGAAATGAATCGAACAACAAAAAGGCTAGAATGAACCCACCTCATTACTGGAATGCTTATCTAAATTATCTATACCATCCGATATGTCTTTATGTGCTGGAGAGATGCGAACTTTTAAAGCAGCCTCAAATTCATCTCTTTCTTTCTACCATGGAAAAACAGCATTGAAGCAGGTGTAAGGTCCAAGATTACTAGAATGTTGAATATGATGTAATACTTCCATAATAGTTAATGTGTTACTCTTTGCGAAAGATATGTTTCATAAGCCATGGTAAGGCACTGACCTTAATATTGCTCTTTTCATTCTCTAAGGTAGCAATAATTTTTTTTAATTTCTCTACAGTGTCATCGGTGTGTTCTCTGTCTCTTCCATGTAACTCCATCTGCAATCTTCTTATCTCTGATATCTTCTGATTCAGTTCATCGTGTACTTTGTTCATATCTTTGGACATCTGAAAAACAGGGGAAAACCTAACAGTAAGTCAACATGGTAACGGGAAGGAGTTGTAACGCGGTTGTTTTTTACTTTTTAAGGCATAAATGCAGAATTGCGTGTTTGCAATTACAGGTGACGTTAATGTAGATATTTATCAAGTGATATGTTCAAATAGAAAAATCCAATATATAGCTTTTTCACCAGCATAATCATCTCAGTTCAGCAAGCTGATGACTCCAACTGACAACAGTTCAACATTAAGGTCTACTTGTAAACCACAGACAGGAAATGCTGGGTCTTTTTTGGCATATTTTAAGTACCGGTACAAACAAGTGACTCCTTTAGAAAAACTGACGCATTAGAATTATGTTATTTGCAAAGCAAAGTTTATATCACTTCATGACATTCCAACCGCAAGAATTACCAGACACAAATGCATTAGTTATTAAGAGCATCCTCAACAAACTTCATTTTCTTTTGTTATGTAGTACTAAAGAACCTATCATCACAGCAGTCATTTGAAGAAGAAATAAGATAAATACTCACTCTATCATTGTCTTCTTTTAATGATCTGAGCTCCAGCTGAAAAGATGCATTCAAATTCTGCTCCCCTAAGAATGAATTGAAGCTGTCAGCTCAAATACTCAAATGTGTTACTATCAGAGATGGATCTTCCATGAGTACATAAATACCTTGTAATTTTTTCTGCAAAGTCGATAATTTGTCACGTTCTTTCTCGAGTTCCATTCCCAATTGTTTCATTCGAACTTCATGCGTCGCTTGCATTGCTGCAAGGGATTTATTTTTTTCTTCCACCAAATCTGTTAGCTCCTAGAAGGCATCAATATATATATGTCAAGTTCATTCACCATGGATGACAATGTGCAAAATAGAAAGTAAAGTTTTCAATTGAGGAAATGAGAAGAGTTACAGAAAGAAAAATTCAAATGCCGTGAAAAATTATGACTTCTAAATGAAACAGACACAGTTTCCTACCTTTCCATTGGCTGAAGTGGTTCCATTTCCTAGTCCATTATGTTGTGGGCTTCCGGTATTATGATTCTTTACTGCAGTTTTATTCTGGCGGCTAGGTGAAAGATCGCTACTCCCCTGAACAAATTACAGATAATATCAGCCAACACCTAATGCAGAAGGTAAAACTCTTGCTGTAATATATGCTTTAAAGAGAAAATTGTGGCAAAATATTCACTAGTTCAATTATGAAATAGAAGCAATTAAAAATTCCAATCATTCTTTTCGTACGGAAGCTACAGTTTGACGCACTGTAACAACTGCAACCTATACACAACTATTAGGCAAGCACAATTTTCACATCCCAAGCTCATAAACATTATTATTCATTATTGAAATCTCCTAACTCACCTGCCAAAGTAATTGCGCGTTATTGTCCAGAAACCCAACTTTATTAAGAATTCACATGCATAGCAACACTTTAATCTTACAAAGAGGTTCCAGGACTTAATTGTACATTGCTTCAAATAAGATCATAAAGAGTAAGATTACAAGCTTCATCCACTATTAATTTCACTGAAATCCCGTACTATATATGGATATCCAATTCGAATCTTTAAACCGTATTAATTTTAGCAGAAATCCACTGACAGATTCGCTTTCTTATTTAAAAAAAAAAAATAGCACTTAACATTGTCATCTACCTTGTGCACATTCTTAGATGCATTCAGAGCAGTATTTGTCGTAAGAAGATTTTGTTTCAATGAGTCATTTTCTTCAGCCAACCTCAAAATTTGATCCTGTAATAAAAGGCACAAGTAACACAAAATTGTTAGATTCCCAAATGCGGACTAATAATCCAAAGCAAAAGTTCACCAAAAAAAAAGACTTTACTTAGATTAGATTTCAAAGATATCAGCCACGTAAAATCCTGAAAGATGTCTTGTTTCACATAAAAGATACAACAGATACACTCATAAGTTCAACAAAATGCACGAAACCCATTTCTTCCATCGTCAGTTAACTAACAATTTCAATGTATGAATAACAAGCAATCGTAACCCAATGAGAGCTTAGACTCGAATATTTTTAGTGTGTGAAATACCTCCTTTGCCTTCAGCAAAGCAGCATAATTAACCGACAATGCCTTGATTTCTGCCTCAGACTCCTGAAGCTTCTTAATGTCTTCTTTGTATTTTTCGATCTGCAAGAGCACATATGATACACAAATTGATATCGGATGAGGGAGAAAAGGAAAATTATGCCAAACAATTAATATTCCCAAGGAAATCTATCGAGATTGTGCAAACCAACGGCATAATATAAAAATTCAAAATTTATATGTAACAGTTCAGACGCTTTGATTGAGTCCCTTATATTAATTTCACTTAAGATTAATTAATTATATGCAAATATATTTTCTACCCATATTTACAAAAGAAGAGAAGCTTCCTTCAAGTCAATCCAGCAACACTACGGTTAAAGAGACGATGTTTTACCCTGGAAGTTTGGAACGTGGGAGCGAATTGAATTAAAAATTTGTACCTTTAAAGATGCAAATAGTACTCCAGCCTCAAATTACTTAGCCCCAGAAGGCCACCTGTTACAACTATGTTCGTTTAAACCAACGGTCCATGGTATACCAAGAGTGATGACTTGCTCAAAAAACCCACAAGTGATAACATTTTTCAGAGTTTTATTCATCAAACAAGACTTAACAGTATTGTTCTAAAGCCCAACTGCATGCTGCAAGCAATATTATGGCATTTCAGATCATAGCTGAAAGCCATGCTGATATTAGATAGGCTGCAACCACTTAAATATCCGTGAATCAATGTGGCATAGCCTAAAAGACCAGTATCTCCTACGTATTAAAGGTGCTACGTTAAGATGAGATGAATCACTGCAATGTAATGGTGAAAATCAGCAAATGAGATGGATAATTTTAGTGTCACTTTTTAGCGCTTTGCAAAAAAGATTGTCTATTCCCAAAAAATTATCTCCTTAAATTCAGAAATCAAGAAAATCTAAATATTTTATTTCTCTCAACAATTTTATTAGAAGAATGTAAGCAATTTTTCTCTGTCGAATGAAAGAAAACATGATGTTTTGCATAAGCCATACTTCTCACTAGAGACGAAAACTTGAAATAAGTTCTTGACTTCTGGAATCTGGATTACATGTATCACTTACTTAATAATTCCTTGAAATAACACAAGAATCCTCTGAAAAGTAGTCATTTGTACACTCTCAACCCTATTATGTAATGAGGATATCATTTCAGCCTCTCCCACAGAAAAGCTCTCCGCATTTGTTGACGATCAAGAAACATTATATTTAAGTACACCACCAGTCAACTATAGTGTAATCATTACTTGCATCACTAAGAAATAAGAACTGATTTTCCATTATTCCATGAGCAACAATAAGAACGAATTAGTTATTATGAATAATTCTCACATCAAGATCTTTCAAGTTCACATACAACTCATTGAGAAACATATAAACATCGTAGTAAAACCTCCAAACAGGCATCGATAATGCACAAATTTAACCTCGAGCCACACCAAAACTGAGTTTCAACAAATTAAACACAACACTTGATTCTCAAAAATACATCACCAAATTAAATTAAACCAGCAACCAATTTCAAACTCCACCGATATACACAAACGAAAAACTCACAATCAAACAAATAGATAAAATTAAACAAAAAAAAAAATCAAAACCTACTGGATATAAAAACACTGCCATTATAATCTTGAATAAATTATGAATACCTCGTGATTATGAGGGGAATCAAATCCATTAACAATTGGCGAATGTGTCGGTGACCTCGAATTAGTGAAATTGAGAGAAATCCTTTGCTCAGAAACTGAATTACTATTATTACTATTATCGAATCGATCGCGTCGGGGAGTATAAATCGACAGATCTTCATCGCCGTCATCGTCGTGTACATCAAGTGCGATTTTACTCAAACTTTCCTTCAAACTAGCAACCGAATTCCACATCACCAACCAATTCCAGGCCCAAGATGTCCTTTTCTGGTTGAGGTTTAGGAATTTTTTGTATATCAATTGATAATTTGGGGGAAATTAATTGAATAGGCTAGCTGTAGCCTTGTAGGGCTTAATATTTCTAAAATGGTAGATCTGAGAATTGAAAAGGAAATTGTAATGAATTTTTAATTTTTTTTAACATTTTTGTAAGTAATTGTCAGCAGATTTTATTACGTGGATAGACCGGACATGTTAGATGATGTAATAATTGTTGTCTGGGCCTTGGACTTGGATTGCATTGGGTTGACTATTGTGGGCTAAGAGGACGGCCCATTTCGAAAACAATTTCCTAATGGGAAAAATAATAATAATAAGGGAACAATACACAATTCAGGCATTTACATAACCACATTTCAAAACTGCAATATATGTTTTCAAGTTTCAATTATCAGGTTCTAATTCGGAATAATATATGAAATTTAATTGTATTTAGAATATGTATATTAAAGGAATGATTAACCGCATCCTATAATTACGGATTCGGTTACCACTTGAAAATCGAGATTTACTCAACCATGCCATTTCAAAACCGTAACAGTCAGAATAAACCCGATCGACGCCATTGTTCATCTGAAATTGGAATTCAACGAGCGACGAGGTCAGAAATATCCGACGATCAAAGGAACAATTGAAGCCTGTGTTTGCACTTCAAGACCGGTCAGTTTTTTGCTCTTAATGTTTTGGATTTAATTTCAAGTTAAGTCACAACGGTTGTTCGGATGGATGATTTGTGGAATCTGAGATGCATTGCAGAACATGTGTGTGACTGGAAGTCATATATGTATACCAGAAACTGTGTATGAGGTGTGACCTTTATTAAAAATATGTCCGAACAAATCTATGTTCCAAAAGTAGTCAGGTTTGTGACCTCTAATGTAATAAACATGTCTATAGAGCTTTTGTGACCACTTAATCGGGTTTGTGACCTGAACTGCCATAACAATGTCTGCAAAAATCTATGTGACCAAAAAGGCCATGAATGTGACATGTTCTGTTAAAAACACGTCTACACAAATCTATGTGTCCAAATTGTAAGGTTTGTGCCTTGTTATGTTAAACATTCGGGTTTGTAACCTGAACTGACACGAGCATGTCTGCACAAATCTTTTGTGACATGTATTCCTATGAACATGTCTATACAAATCTATGTGACCGAAAAGTAATATCTGTGACATGTTCTGTTAGTAACGTGTTTGCACAAATCTATGTTTCCAAATAACAGTCAGGTTATGTGCAAACGAGTATCAGACATAATTTGGACACATATTTTGTTATGTGTCATTTGTGACTGACATTAATCGTGGCTTGTGACCTGCATGTAATTGCCTGGTGAACTTAGAATTATGCATTACTGACAGTTTCACTATACAACAGGAATGGGTTATGTAAATGTTTGCTTGGTGAATTGAGAGGTATCAACTTTAGTATTGCTTGATCGCAATTGCTCGTACGTGCAACTTGTGGAATCAGTAACTACAGAATTCGATTTTGATCCTACAAAAGTGGCAGTCACAATGAACTACAGGTTGAATATTGATCTGCCCCCTGTGAAAATAAGTACTGACAGCAATGTTCTGTCTTATATGACACTCAAAGGTATGGAACATGACCCTTCCAAGTACCCAATCATTATTGAGGTCACAGCTGTAGAAAATGCACATCGATATCTCAGTTATCCAGCGAGCACAGAAGTGGCAGAGAACGTGCAATATGGAGAAAACCTATTTTCATTACAGGAACTAGCAGTAGACATTTGTAACGCAGTAGTAGAACCAATCTATCACCAAACTGAAGATGAGGTCACAATTGTGTCTGATCCGGATGATAGGAACGTAGAAAATGGCAAAGTGTTTCGTAGTAAAGAGATCTTGAAATTGAGTTTGTGTTTTTATGCCGTAAAAAACATGTTCGAATTCCTCGTTGTTAGATCTGACAAAGGAGAGTATCTCATCAAGTGTTCACAAGAAGAATACGACTGGGTATACAGGTCTTCAAAGTTAGGGAACACCAATCTCTTCAAAATTAGAAAGATTAGTGCTGGTCACAAATGCTCTTCAAACATTGTATTGGGTTCTCATAGGCAAGTGTCGACGTCTGTAGGTTCTTCCTTCATCAAGTATAAGTACACATCATCACGTACTATATACACTCCAAATGACATGTGTAACGACATGTTGCGTACCTACGTAGTCTCTTTGAATTATGTAAAAGCTTGGAGATCACGTGAAAAGACATTGAAAATGATCAGGGGTGATCCAAAGAAGTCATTCCAACAACTACCGAGCTATCTTCACATGCTTGAACACACTAATCCCGAAACAGTCACAGGACTTGAGGTGGACAGTCACAATAGATTCAAATACTGCTTTGTGGCACTGGGTGTATCAATTAAAGGGTGGCTACATTGTAGACCTGTAATCGTTGTTGATGGCACATACTTAAATGGTCACTATGGTGGTACACTATTCACAGCATGTACACAGGATGCAAATACAGCATATTCGTCCTGGCTTTTGGAATTGGAGACAACGAAAATGATAAATTGTGGACATGGTTTTTTGAGAAATTGATGACTGCTTATGGAAGTAGGGAAGGTTTATGCTTCATATCAGATCGTCACAAAAGTATTAAGAATGCAATAGAACAAGTTTATCCAAGAACATATCATGGGATATGCACATACCACCTACTGCAAAACTTGAAATCCTACTTCGGAAAATCTGGTCACAACATCACACAGGCCTTCAATGCAGCTGTGCGTGCATACACATTAGAGGAGTATGAATACAATATGCAAGAGTTGGACAAGATCAACTTGAATATCAGGGGTTATTTGGTACATTTCTAATTTCAAACCACTCTATGTTGAGTTAATGTATGTCACGTATCTTACTGTTTTTGTTCAATTCTGTAGAATGAAGTTGGACCAGAAAAGTGGTCATGATTCCACATGCAGACAAACAGGTACTCAACAATGACATCAAATATAGTGGAATCAGTAAATGCGGTCACAAAATCAGCAAAGAACTTTCCCATTGTGGCATTGTTGGAGTCATTGTGTCAGACATTGCAATCTTGGTGCTGTAAGAACCGTGACCAAGCAAATAGCACATTCACAAATTTGGCACCCAAATACGAAAAATTACCAAGAGAAATGAGCACAAATTTAAGGACCATAAGGGTAAGTGTTTGCACATGATCCCAGGACGCATTGACTGTGACCAGACCAAATTTGTGCTATTGTGACCTGACCTGATATTCATCCGCGAACCAAACAATATTCATAGTTGCAAGCGAAGGCTCAACCTTCGTGGTAAACATAGAGCAGCGTACGTGCACGTGTAGAATGTTCCAGGTTGATCAGCTACCATGCCCACACACTTTAGCAGTGGTAGCAAGTATAAAGGGGTATCCATATGATTATTGTTCATACTTTTACACACGTCGGGCATACATTAATGCATACGAGGATTCCGTATACCCAGTTGGTAATCCAAATGAATGGAATGTGGGCAAAGATTTAGAAAATCTCATCATATTACCACCCAACCAGAAAAGGAGTGCAGGGAGGCTAGTCAAAAAGAGAAAAAAATCGTCAAGTGAGGGAAAAGAAAGAGCTAAATGTGGACGATGCCAAGGAAGAGGTCACAATCGTAGGACCTGCACCAACTTGATTTCCTTGAGCGAAAACGTATCATCATGAAGTCATGTTGTGACATATCATTTGTTATTGCAAATGCAGCAAAGTACTGGACTACAAAGATTGATTTCTTTTGTTTTAGTCTTCTGTGACATTCCATAGGAAACTTGTTATCACTTTCATTTGGTTTCCAATATTTTACCATTTCGTTTATGAATGACACATTCGTTACATGGTGAATAATACATGGTCATGACCATCTCTGACACTTCTATGAGACCAGATAGTCAGTTTTGTGACCAGTTCTGTTTTAAACATATCTGCACAAATCTATGTCACCAAACAGTCAGGATTGTTATCTGTACTGTTATGAACATGTCTATAAAAATCTAGGTGACCACCTTGTCATGTTTTACACCTGAACTTTCATAACCATGTCTGCACAAATCACATGTGACCACATAGTCATGATTGTGACATCTTTTGTTTTAAACACGTCTGTACAAATCTATGCGACCGAAATGTCAGATTGTCACTTGTTTTGTTAAAAACTATGTCTGCACAAATCTATGTCACAAAATAATCAGGTTTGTGACCTGAACTGATCAACACATGTAAATTTAAAAATTTTGTGACCACTTAGTCACTTTTGTGACCTGAACTGTCATGAACATGTCTGCACAAATATATGTGACCAAAAAAGTCATGATTGTGACATCATCTCATGTTTGTGACTTGTTTTGTTAACATTTAGTCTACACAAATCTATACCACAAAAACAGTCAGGTTTGTGACCTGAGAAGTTATAAATAAGTCTGTACAAAACTTTGTGACCAAAAAGTCAGGTTTGTGACCTGTATTGCTATGATAATCCCTATACAAATCTATGTGACCGAAAAGTCATTTCTGTGACCTGAACTATTATAAACATCTCTATACAAATATATGTGATCGATAAGTATGTTTGTGACAAATATTTTAATTTCAAAATACGCAAAGGCAAATCCATGTCTGTTACATTTACTTTACCAGATTCAAAAATAAAATCATATGCTATGTAAAACCTTCAGTCTTTCCTAATCTACTACCACAAAAAGGACATCAAACTAGTCGTTCTACGGCAATGCTGACTTTAGTGGCTTCACTGGCTTCTTGGCCTTTTTTATCTCCTTATGTTTAAATAGTCATGTAGCAATGTCCAGCCTCGCTTGGCCAGCGTCAAAACTCATCGGCATAGTCATCATGGCATTGTGAAGTATATATTCTGCATACTTAATCACGAATATGCCACAGTCATGCCTGAACCCAATTCAAAAAACAATAAGAAAACATAACACAAATAACAAATGAGGGAGTAAAAGCAACTTTCATGAACTGAAAACTAAGTCACAACTATACCCATTTTGTTGATGTGGTATGTTATCAGCAACCATGGTCATCATCCCAAGTGGACCAGCAGTGTCATACCCTCTTTCCCATATACCCAAAGTATGCATCAAATGGGGGATTATTCTTGCAAATGGTTCAATCCCTGTATTAACCATTTTATCCCCGATATGTCTTTTAGCTTGAATGAAATATGAAAAGGACACGCTTCTTTATGTTCAGACACCCAAGCATCCAGTGGGCACGATTTGTGGGCAAAATTGGTAACAACACATAATCCACATCAGCCCAAGGACGATTGTACTCTATCCGACCACCTCTGGCAACTTCAACAATGTAGGAATCTGACATTACCACATTAGGGTCTTTCGAGAACTGTGCAAACAAATTCTTGATCTTAGCCTGGAACAACGAATCTGTCGTGGTGGCTCTCACTCTTGCCAGCCCACTTCTTGAAGCAAATTGCCGTAGAAAATAGAAACACACGTCCATGTGCTGTCAAAGTGAAATTCACATTCATCAGACAGTTTATGTGACCATGGTAGAATCATAAATGACTCTTACATAATACAGAGTAAGACACGTGTGGATCATGTATTATTGACAGGATTTTGTGACCTGTGCATAGTCACAATCATTTGATGAATGATTGTGACCTCTTTCTCTTATATAGATACAACTTTTTATCACAATTTGTATAGAAAACATACCGTGCTGCTTAGAGAAGAATCTGAACTAATAAGCTCATGCCACCATGTTTTTGAGCCCACAGTCAAAAATCCAATGAGGAATGGAGGCCGGATGACATCATCTGTGTCGTTGAATTTTTTCCTGACAAACAAAACATGACCACGAAAACTCAAATTATATGATGTAGTTCACCTATGAACACAATCACATTTCACAAAATACTAGCATTACGTACTTGTTCCGAGGTTTGTAACCTCTGTTAAACCAGTTCTTGAATGCTACTACATCAACCTCATCGGCAGGCTTATCATTGATCTCAAACACAACCACATCATCTGATTGCTTGCTCTGTTTCCTAGTATCTGTGACATATGGAGATTGTAATAGCCTAGTAGGTTTGGGAGCCCGCTTAACAGGCAAGCCAGACGACGGTGCCGAAAGAGGTGATATCTGCAAAGAGATGAATTTGGAATAGATAAATAACCAATGAACTGTGACTCGTAATTTAATTGAAATTTGGAACAAGTTTCTCAATACCACAATCGCCTTTGTTTGTTCATTCATTGCCTCAGCATCTACATCATCAGAACCAGTGTGCTCAAGCACACCAGCAATCACATCATCAACACATTCTTGAGCTTCTGTGGTTTGGAACATTTCAGTAAGGTTCACCGCACCCGACATGATTGGTGTACATGAAATCCCCAAATCAAACGATAGCGGTGGAGGAAAATGTTGGCCTTCAACGACTCCAGTAGATTCCATCTTCCCCTTTCCTTTCCTGTCCACAGGTGGATCCAGTGTTGTGACCTGAATGTAGGAAATGTTACATGACAAACTGGGAGATACTACTAGTAAACAATTCAAAACTTCACAAATCTACATACTTTCGCTTGAGGTTGCTCGTCAACAACATCATTTTTTCCATCAAACATCTTCCCTTTCAACATCTCCAACATGGCATCCATCGTACTCGATATCAAGCCAGTCACAGAATCCGACAAAAACATCATGTTGGACCTTACATCCATCATGTCACATTTAACCTCCCCTTGCATTCGGATAATCTGGTTCAGTTTAAGTTTGCGATCTACCTGCAGTGCCATCACTTGTGACTTAACATCATGTAGAACTGAAGTTAGTTCTTGATTCTTCAACTGCATGTCATTCATTTTCCCATTCAATTCTTTCAACAGTTCATACACCTGCACATTACACATAATCATAATGCACATGTTAGTTACATAAGTACATCAAAAAGTAGCAAATGATATGTGACCTAGGACATTAATCAACTTACATCTACTTGAGGTGCATCATGTCCTCGCGTCGACTTTATCTCATTCGGAAGACTATCGTCACCTGACTGTGGCATCATGTTCACATTTTCGTAAGCTTGGTAAGGCTCACTTTGTGCTGCCTGTGGCTCACTTGCCGCTCTTCTTCAGAGGATATGTACAAGGTGGATGTCCTCTGTTTCTTGGGAGGTGGAACCACAAAGTCGTCGTCATCATCATCGACATCACTAGAGTGACCCTTTCCGCCATATATAATCATCAGCAACTGTGTACGGGAAGTGCCATCACTTGAGCATGAGCCTTTGTTTTTCCGATCTCCATGAGCACGTGGTTGCATAGGTTTGGTGTACAAAACACCGTACATATACTGAGCATCCAACTCCATGTCAGACGGAACAACAAAACAAATTTCAAGGTGTGATAATATTGCAAATGAAACACTTGTTAGCGATGTATAACTTAGAAGCTACAAATTCATTGTGACCTGATGGTTTTGAACGCAGTACATGTAAAGAAACTAGTGTGTGATCCATGAAAACATACATATGGGTGTTTGTGACTTAAGTGTGACTCTGTGACCTTGTGACTTATATATGCAACTCTGTGACCTGTGTTAAAAACAGAAAAAAAAGACTTACATCATGAGTAGAGAAGACATCTTCCTCCAACTTAACAGCAGACGGCTGTTTCTCTGACATCCAATTCATAATACGGGGATAACTGTTTGCCATCCTACTCGTCACAGGACCAGTTAGTCCAAGAATACTCTCATATATCCACACTTGAAATGCAACCAAGAATCCCTTCAACCTATAATGTGGATTGCTGTGACTTAACCCATCTTTCAAAGATTTTAGAGACATTTGAAATAAGGCTTTCCTAAAAGGAAACAACTCCATAAGATTAAAGTCCTCAACCAACGTAAACAAAAAGTTTTCAACCACCCTTTTGTAAGATGTTGAAAACAAATATGACGTAATCAAATATAAAATCCCAATCATCACAACATCACGATCGTCTACATCGGACACATTCATAAACACATCCCTCACATCCTCATTTGTCACCAACTTCAAGTGCCCAAAATATGTTACCTTTATCCTAGACGGACGGTTATCAATATCTTTCCTAAAATCATCACCACTGCATCTAAGCCCTGTGACTAAACAAAATTCGCACATCGAATATCTAAAAAATCTATTACCAATTTTGAACCACATCTCATTTGGATTAGGTTGCACCACTTCCCTCATCAAAAAATAGTGTATAAGCTGTGGCTGCAGAATAATTTCATTACATTCCATGAAATGAGAGAAGCAAGTTTCTGCCAGAATAGACCGTTGGACGGTATTGAACTTATTAGAGAAATTTGTCAGTACGTTTTTTGCTACATTTGTTGTAATCTTCCCGGGAAACCATGAATCTTTTAGTATAATGTATTTCCATTCCTGGGTCACAATACATAAAAACAAACGATATCATACATCAATGACTGCACATCAACTGATTGTGACCCAATGTTCATGAGAAAATATATATGTCACATTAGAAGAGGAATTGTGACCTAGATAGGACTGTTTTATCGCAAATGAACATTTGGGTCACAATACATAAAAATCTAGGTCACAATCAACAACATATGTCGAGAAATTGCCAAAACAAAGTACCTTAGCCGTATTCGATTTTCGAGGGTTTACAGGAGTTCTAGGGTTATCCTTGCGAGCCCTCCTCTCCAAGTTCGGGCGCGATTTACTGTGGATGTTCGATTTTTCTTCACTGCACTCCTTCGCCACATTAGCCATTCCCCTACTACGACGTGCGGTTCCAGAGGGTTCACCAGCGTTGGAACGTGTCGTTCGGTCGCAACTTCGAGTTAATGTCATTTCTCCTATACACGGTTCACAGAACGCAACCCAATACTCAGTCACCTCTTCACCTTCTTTGAACACCCTTCATAGTATCACCGCCTTTTTACTTGTACCCGTGAGCAATGTAGGCAACAATCGATTTTGGGTTTTGGTTTTGATGTGAAAATGAAGAGAATGAAATGGTTTGGGTAAGAACCAATTCCATGGTTTTTGGAAGGTTTTTGGAAGGAGCGGATATTAAGGTATTCGGCAGTTATTAGAAGATATACTTTACTTGTTTAAACTTCTCTTTCCAATTTCTCCAATTTCCATGTAAAAAATATTATTTATTTAATTCTTCAAAAACCTGATATATGAAAAGTCAAAGTTAAATCTGGAATTATGAAAATGGTACATTAAAAGTAGGGCTGGATGTAATTTCCTTTAATGATAATTGGAACTACCAAATTACGATTTTAGAATCATCAAATTTTGATAATTTTTTCAAATTTCAGGTCATAATTTAATATTATTTTCATATAAAAATAGATAATAATTAATTTCTTTCAAATTCAAATGTGATCCTAATGGAGATTTATCTCTTTCTACTTATATTCATATCACAAAAGATGGACAATTACAAAGTGAACCATTTTTACAAGGAAATCAGAAACATCGGAATTCTTCATGCCATACAGTAATCGCAGGTCATGCAACATACACCTTAAAAAGTTCTAAATTTTCACAAATACTATTGTTTATTCTACATTTATTGCAAATTAGCTTTAATCAAACATGCTTGCGTGCACTTTCCCACCATCATCGCGACACCACCTTTGTTGGAACAAACACTACATCGGCGTCGTCAACCAGAACCACAAACATCGATGCCTTTATCGTTTTTTCTTCTAACCTAATCAAATCTGAACAGCACCACTACCACTCAAATCTCAAATCTAAAACTCATTATCACCACCTCCATCACCCTTTTTAAAATACTAACACCACCTTTGGATTGTGTTGATTAATCTAATAATGTAAATATATTTTTATTTTTTTTGCGTTCGAGTTTTTTAGATCCTGCAATGGAGCTTGGTTTACACCATTTGTTATGTACAGAGATAATTATTGCCCAGTGGGGCTTTATGTGAACCCCAAAAGGTAACATTACTTGTCTATAATTTTTTAATAAATTTTAAATCATCATTTCATTTAACAAAAACTAATTTTAGGAACCGCTATTTTCATCCACAATTTTTATATATCTATCACACTCTAAATATATCTCTATTAATTTTTTTTGTAAGTATAGATTCATCAACGTTATGTTCTAATATTATTCTTATTAAATTGATTCATTTAAATTATATATCTATACAATTTTTATATATGTATCTCATTCTAAATTTCATATTACAATTTTGAAATTTTAAAAAAGTACCATGTTCGTTCCCATTACATTCCAACATTACTATTATTAAATCCGCTCCAATTTTATTGACCCGGTGTTTGAGCCCCATTTTATGTAAAAAATGAGTTTTACAATAGTGTTTTTTTTAAATAATGTGTGAAAGTACATAATTTTTTTTAATTTACTTACAAATTATTTTATTGACAATTGTGTGGTTCAAAGAGTTTGAGAAAAAAACGAGGGTTTGTTTTGTTTGTATTTTAGTTTTTAGTTTTTAGTTTTGGGATTTGTTTTTAAAATTGCTAAAAACGCGTTTAATTTGTTATTTCGAAAAATTATTTCTCAAAACACAAAAATGAAAAACACGTTTGGTTTGAAATTTTGAAACATTATTTTATAACATTTTATTCCATTTGATTATTGGTAAAAATAAAGCAATTTTATTTTAATATGTTTTCATGTAATATATAAATTTTAAAGTTGGTGGATTTATAATATTTTTTCTCCTTACAAAAGTAAAATAAAAATAAAAATAAATTAAATTGAAAATATAGAAAATAAAAATAAAAATCAATGACGTGAATTGGGAATATTTTTATTTGTATTCACTTAAATGTTGTTAGACAAATGATCATTAAGAGTTTGAACTATTTTTATTTTTTCAAATCCTTTTTATTTTCTAGAATTTATTAACTTTTATTTCTTGAATATGTTTTTTAAAATTTTTTAATTGTTAGAATTTTATTTAAAATTTATTTAAATAAAGTTTTATTTAAAGGCTTGTTTTCTATATTACGAGTGTTTTCAGAATTTCACTAAAAACACTTAAAACAACACCATTTTGAATTTTATGTTATAAAATTTTCCTTATTTTCAAAAATGTATTTTCAAAAATATTGAACCAAACACATTTTTTATATTTTGTAAAGTTGATAACTGAAAACAACAAATCAAACACACCATGAATTTTTAAACAATGGAGCTCAAAGTGGGGCTAGATACCAATGATGTTCTCATTTGTTTCTTGTTATAGCTTCCGAACAAAATACACTGAACTATACTAATTTTTAAACTGCAATAGATTGCTCAAACTGAATTGAATATACTACATTTAGTTTGACTGGCATGATTTATCCCTACTATATAAAAATGGCACTTTGTAGTTACTGTAGATGCTGATGAGTACATTTCTCAACACTTATTTTGTCACATAACATGACTAATTGTTGACAAAAGTGTTTGAATATGACTTAATTCTGCTTAATTTCATTTTGTAGCACTATATTGATGGATGTGACAGAATTCAAGAGAAAAGATATGAAGAAGGACCAAAACGGAAGAAAACGAAAGTTTAGGGACCAAAATGTAAATAGTCGAAAGATGACCTGAAGCACAACTTGAGAATGTAAATGAGCTCATTCCTAATTTGATGAGTACAAGGGATGTTAGAAGAAGGAGAATGAAGAAAAGAGGTTAAAATGGAAGAAAATAAGGTCGTGGACAAAAACGATGCATCCGAGAGTTCTTCTCTACCATGCAATCGAACGGGACCATGTAGGGACCCCTGATGCCTCATTTGGATGAACCATGTGATTGCATGGCTCATAACCATGCGGCATCATGGGTATTTTCTGATGTAAAAATTTTGGTTTCCTTTTTCTATTCAACCACTTTAGGAAGCGAATTTTGGAATGAATATAAAAGCTTAAAATCGTCAAAAACATAAAGGGGAGGATTCCAATAGAGAAAAAAACCCTAGACTACATATTGAAGGAGGTCTTGAGGCACAAAACTACAAGGAAAAACGCAAGATTTACGGGTTTTCAAGCATAACATTGATCTAGTGATTTCTTTTCTTCAATTATGTGTGTTTTATTATTTTTTTCATGTTAGGCTAGATATTTATGTACTAGGAGAATGATGAATCATGTGATGTAATCTTTTAATTTCTAGTTTTACAATTTTTGACATTAAACACGTTGTTTGAATTTGAATGATTTATATGCAATTATTTTTCTCCACAATTATGTGCGCAAATGATTGTGTGAATCTAGTGGCATATTTCATGCATTCAAGAGAAGAAAAATAGGCTCGATAAGGTATAAATCATCGTAGGGTCCGATAGGGGATATAGATATACTGATATACTTTACGTAAATCTCTAAGTGTTCATAAAAATTCATGCATTCTTATATATTTGAATTCGTCAAAGGTATATATGCGGGTCATATATGAGAGTAGGTTCAACATTATTCGAGAGAGATTGTTGGATAGAATAGGAATATTGATTCTTCAAACTTCAACGGTGCTGTCAATTTGTAAAATTGGGATTAAAAGAGGTCATTGCATAGGGATTCGTGATCTTAGTGTGCCTTTCATTCATTGAATTGAACAACTCATTTTGTAGCATTATTTTGCATTTTAGTTCACTTAGTTTACTTGCAACCACTTTAGTAAATTAGTTTAGTCATAATTTTCACTACAACATAAAAGCGATATTTTCTTGATTTGGTTAAGGTCAATGTAGGAAAATTGAACTAAATCAATCCCTGTGGGAACGATATCCGGAACTCCAAATTTCACTTTATTACTTGTTACGAACCGTACACTTGCGATAATTTTAGTCGAAATATATTTCCGTGAACAAATGCAATAATAAACTTCATATCATGTATGTTAGTTGCATATCCGGTAATTTACATATCTGTTATATGATGTATTTGTTAAATCGGCATTCGTTCACGAATATTTTATGTAATAGAATTTTCAAACCTTCATTTTCTTGTTTGTTTTTGTGTATTTGTGTTCGATTTCCCTCCGATAGATTTTTTTTCGGTCTTTGTTTTTTTTTTCAAAGAACCATAAATATTGCAAAGAAATTGGAGAGTGAGGTTGTGTAGTGGTACTATGATCTCTGCTTCAGGAGGTACATGGTGTTGTTGGACCCCATCACCGTAGGTGCATGATTTTCGACGCCAACAACACCATGTAAGTCTGAAGCATGGATCGTAGTACCGCAACACAAGGTCACTCTCCAATTCATTTGCAGTTTTAATGGTTCTTTGAAAAAAAAAAAGAATAATGACCCAAAAAAATTCAACCGGAGGGAAATCGAGCACAAATACACAAAAACAAATAAGAAAATGAAGGTTTGAAATTTTTATTAGATAATTCGTGAATGAATGCCGGTTTAACAAATATCGGATATGCAACTAACATACCGTATCGGATGTGCAACATATCGTAAATTCAATTAACATAGCAGATATGAAGTTTACCATGTAGACAATAACTTACTAAATAATGGCTAAGACACAACAGATTGAATAATTTGCTAATCACAACAAACAAAATAAATTATATAAATTACTATAAAAGAGAACAAATAATCTAAATAGTAGAGAATCAAAAATTCAATTGAACTTTAAAATCGATGCCTATGTGAACACACTTTCCTTAAAACATATTCGCCCCCTCATCGTAGGTGCTTTATAATATATTAAATATTATATCAAGTGAAAATTATTTTGTTGATGATTCTATATTTATTATAATTCAATTATTTCAATAATATCTTACTTTTCGTTTTTTAATATGTATTTAATTATTTCAATAATACCATACTTTTCATTTTTCAATACACATTTAATTTATTAATCATTTGAAAAATATTATCATTAATTATTTTGTTTACTTAGTTATGATGAATGTACATTTCACATATTCATTACTTTACTTTTCGTTTTTCAATATATATTTTATTTATTTAACTATATTTGATAGATTCATTTACTTTTCGTTTTTTAAATATGTATTTGATTTATTTAATAATTCAAACAATATTATAATCAAAATATATATTAAATATCATATCAAGTGGAGAATTATTTTTTGAACGATTCTATCTTTGTTATAATTCAATAATTTCAATAATGCCTTACTTCTCATTTTTCAATATACATTTAATTATTTCAATAATACACTACTTTTCATTTTTCAAAATGTATTTAATTTATTAATCATCATTTGAGCAATTTGAGCAATATTATCATTAGTTATTTTGTCAATTATATAAATATGTATTTGATTTATTTAATTATGATGAATAGTATTATCATGAATTATGTTGTCAATTATTTAGTTATGATCAATGTACATTTGACAAATTGATTCCACTTGATTGAATAGTAAATTAAATTCATTAAAAAAACCTTTGGAATAAAAAATGAATATTTTAAAGATTTCTTCCAATATATTTATTCAATGAATGTTAAATTATAGAGAAAATAAGTTAGGGGGACATAATATGTATCTATAATAAATAATCTCAATCAATATATATATATATATATATATATATATATATATATATATATATATATATAATGCATATTAACCGAATATGCAAAAAAAGATAGTATTATGTAGATGTTCAATTTAGATCAAAATGGTAAATGTGGTTCATATATGTTGTTTGATGGCGATCTACACCCAACTAATCTAGAGCTTGGATGTTGTTTATTTTGATCTCAATGTCATTTTCTGAATCTGACTAAAATTCCACCTCGAACCCCATTTTCCTCCACTTATCTATTCACATGTGACATTATGATAGATAATCTATTTGATATCCTACGAGCAGATTTTGATGCTTGACAATCCAATAAATGTCAGATCACAATGCATCATCTAGAATGTTAATAAGGAAGAAAATTGAACAAAGAACTAACTTTGTCTGCAGAACCAATCTCGAACTTGAAATCAAAATCTACGACTTCATTTCTTTATTGAACCATCAGGTAGATGCTCCATATGGGATGGTTGTTCAACACCATCAATTGAGAAAGAAAGCAAAATTAAAGGAACATTAGTAAGTTGGTTATGAACATCAAATATATGTCTATCAAACATTAAAAGTTACGTAAAAGTTTATTTGGTATTTTTAAACTCATAAACTTTCATTCCCATGGGAAATTAAAAACTCAATTTTTAATTCATAATGTCATATTCCTAAAACAAAACAAAAAAAATCTCAAATCCAGCATAATAAAACAACAACCAAATGAAACTTCCATAATATTCAATTAAACATTTCTCAGTAAAGTGTAATCTAAATCAAACCATATTTATCTAACGCAAAAAAGCTAAAAATAATGTGGATTGAAAAATCAGAAAGAATAGATCTATATGTCAATTTCTATATCGTTAGAGAATAAAATTTGTCAATTTCTAATAAATCTAAACTCTATCATTGTTTGTACATTTAAACATATTATGTTCAGTCCTAATTTTTCATCTCACTAGTAGGATGAAATGAGTTTTAACCAAACTATTAGGCCCTATTTGATTGTTCTTTCTTTTCCATGAAAGATGGAAATTAAAATCCATTTCTATTTTTGCACGTTTGATTGACTAAATTTTCCATTGAATTAGTTTTCCACATTTTCTTGGTTTTTGAGGAAAAATATTTCCCAAGAATTTGGTGGGAAAAGCTTTTGTAGGTAGTTTTTTTTTTTTTTTGGCAATTGAAACAAATTTTATCATTTTAATGGACAATTTTCATGAAAAATAAAGTCAAAAGAACTCTAAAATATCCAAAAATCTCAATGTTTTTCAGATGAAAAATTTTACCAATCAAACACACTTAATTGATAATTCCCAGTAAAAATAAGTTCTAGGCAATTTAGCCCCTGTTTGACACCCATTAATTTCTCTTTCTCTTTCTCATTCTTATTCTCATTCTTCATTTCAACCACACATTCTCTAAATAAAATAATATTACACATAAATCAAAAACTTTTCATCACTTTTCCACATCACATTCTCACATCAATCACTATTCCAAAATTTCTATTTCTCCCAAAATGGGTTTCAATCAGAGGCTTAATGTACTGGAATTCATTTTCTTTCCACCCAAATTTCATTCTTGCAATCAAACGGACCCTAGCAGAATGTGACTCTAGCTTTACCAACAACTATATGATAATATGAAAGGCAAACAAGAAAAAGTAAATAAAAAGGAAGAAATATATATTTGTTCTATTAACATCTTTTAGCAATCAATTTTGAAAGTAATGTATTCATAGGTTTCGTGAGAAAAATGCATATAATTTAATATTTAACATTATTAGTTCTCGTTTAAACTTATATTTTTACTTATTTTAAATATATTATTATAATGTTGATAGGTAAACCTCGGATTAAAACCGAACAAATCCGCAAATTATGGTTTGGTTTGGTTCGAAAAATAAAATGGTTTGGTTTGAAAAAATTCCAAAATGTATGAAATGGTTTGAGTTGAAAATATGGCACAAACCGCCCAAATCGAACCACATTCATCCCTAATAAAAGATGAAGAAGATGAGGGAATGATTGCCATGGAGGAGATTGTGACTCAAGACATTGAAATGGAGACTAAAGTTAATGTGGTTGACTCTAGAAATTTTTTTGGATGGAAGTAGAAGATAGGAAAGAAATCAAAGACTTTATCAAATTTTAAGATTGCAGCATAAGCTTTAGGGAGGAAGCTCTGAGAGATGATGTTTGTTTAACTTGTTTCGATAGTGGGATCTTGTCATGTGTGACCGCAGGTGAGTTTCATTTATAGTGACATATAATATTAAGAATATAAGTAGAAAAAAATGTGTTCATGCGTTTCTCAAATTTTTTTGTTGATTTTGTGTTTTATAGGGCTTATCAATAATTTTTCCCTATGAATTCGCAGAGGTTGCCCAAAAGCATATCATCCATCTTGTGTTAATAGATATGAAGCATTTTCAAAGCCAAGGGGATCTAGAATTCTAGTAAGTGTCACTTTCTATTTTTGCAAGTGTTCAAATGCATAATTGGAGATAAATAGTGAATGTTATATTTTATAGGTTTATTTAATTGGAATTATATTTTTGTAAAAACACTTACAAGTTTCCTCTGAGTTTTGTAAATAAAGTTCCCATGCGTATAATGAATTTCAAAAATTATAATGTGAATGTGAATGAGTCAATGTGAATGAGTCAGATTACTTTTCCCATGATATACTGTTTTGATATACCACTCACATGATATACCGTTCATATGATAGGTAATTTTATTTCACATCGGCTATATAATAGTGTTATTTATGTTACATTTTTCTAATTTGATCTATGACTTAGCATTCCCACAATTCAAAGTTTAGGTATACAACTATATAATGCGTTACTATTGACTTTCTTCACCGATTACTGTCATGTGATATGTTAGAACTATTGTTTCATCAGTTCTAGACATGTTTTTGATTAGTACTTGTATTAGATTGATTTCGTACTCAATACTAGCGAATAGGTTTTTGACTACTACATGTGTGATTTATGATCTTTTGAGCTCAGGAACTTGTTTAACCATGTTATATCTATGACACTCTTAAAGTTTTTATTGTTGCTTAGCTTTTACTCTTTACTTATGGTATAATTTTAGAAACATATAAGCTTGTATAGTTTGGTATAATTTGCTCGATTGATGCATTCTAGCTTAAAAGTTCACCATTGATCATGTTAACAAAAGTGTGGCTATTTTTTATTCTACCAAGTTAAGGTAAGTACGACATTTCTAGACATTATATAATTAAAAGCTCTTTATTCCACTCGTAATTCAATATAGGTGTAGTCATATGGAATGATTCACATTATTATCTCATTATAAGCAAGTTTTGACTATTGAGTGTACATATAGGGCTTCAAACACTTTGTCATAATATGTTTTAAAAGCATGTTAAATTTGATAAATCCCCCTTTTATTTTATTTAGTAGAATCTGAGAAAAGTTTACCTTTTATTTTTCAAGGAAGTTAATGATGAATTCTCTTATGGAAAGTAAGCTATGGAAGTTTGATAACAATTTTGATTAAATTGCGTGTCCATTGTATTGCAGAAACACCGATTTGAATTTTGTGTATTGATGCAACAATAATATGTTACATTCTTTCATATGTAGAAGCAGCACCCCTTAATTTTTTTTTTTATCTATTTTCAATGAAAGAACACATCTGTTTTCAAGAAGGAACACTATTATCGCCAATTTGACAAAACTTAAGAGCTTTATTCAATCCAAAAATTATTGAGGCTATCCTGAGGCAATAATAGTGTTCCTTCTATTATAGAAAATGTAATTTTCATTGATACGCACTACTGTACCCTTTTTTAAAGTTATTTCCTTTATGAATGAAATATTTATCCATAAAAAAAAACAATAAAGACAAAATTCGAGCAACGCACGTGTCAACTACTAGTATGTAGGAAAAAGATGAAAAATGTGTTTATGTGGTTTCTGAACTCTATAGACCATTTCTAACGTCGATGCCGATTCAAAAAGTTTAAGGTTATTCTATAAACTGTATTGAAATTAAACCCTTGTTCGATGGGGATTAAAATTTGATTTTGATAAAAGTTGATGAAATGAGTGATTGAAAAGTTGTGAATTTATAAAATGTGTGCTTAAATTAATTGCTGACTTTAACTTAAATTAAAATTTTAATTTTAATTTCTACCCAACAGGCTTAAGTCTCTCCCACAAAAGTGGAAATTCATTTTGGATGTCAAAGAAAAGGATTTTGCTCCTTGTAAATAAAAATGTAGATAAGCGATTATCGAAAATGATGTAGAGAGAAAAAATTGGATGAAAAAATTGATTGTGTGTTTAAACTAACAAAAATAAAATGCCACATATCATAATTCATTATATAAATTTTGACGTACATGCATGATCCGTAGGAAAGCATTAATGTGGAACGATTGGAGGTATGGAAGTTTATAAAGATTTTTGGTTGGTGTTTTATTTCTTTCATGCACGCAAGTCTGATGTAAGAATCTAATTCATGCTTTCCTTTTGCATTTTGATGATGCAGCTATCATTGATTCATTGTATAAAAAGAAGAGAAAACCTTATAAATAGGGTTTTTCGGTTACATGTACGATCTAAAAACATATAAAATTCAAAAGTATTTAATGATGATAAATATTAGTAAATGAATTTCGAGTGCTATATATTTTTATCTAATTAAGTAAATTTAAGTAAAAAATGTAATATATATATAAATCAATGCCTACTAATATTTACCCAAGGTTATTACTTGCTCACTGAAGTATAAAAGGTTACTTAGTGCTCACCGAACTATATATTAGTTTACCCATCAATCACCTATCCTAATTTCGTCTACACAGTTGGAGAAAATTGTCTACGTGGCGGACGGAAAAATGACATGGCACTACACGACGTAAATTTTCCACAGGTAGGATATAAACGTTGTTAACTTTTAATAAATGCGTGTTTCTTTAATCTCTTCAAAAATAAAACCGTCCCCATTTCAATTACAACTCACGCAGGGAAGTGAAAATCCCATATTCCAATCGAACCCTAGGTAGAACACCTTCTTCAATTCGCCATGGTATTCTCTCCACCCACTTCTCAGATTCGTGAACAACAAAGCCTACACTAACAATCGATTTGGGGATATTGTATTTCGTGGGCTTGGGGCGATTTTGTATTTTTTATTTTTTGAAAAATGATGGAGTGTTTTGCAATATTCAAAGACAAGTCGAAATCCCTGGAACCGAGATCGACGCCGAAATTGAGTAATCCACTGGTTCAGTTTCATCAGATAATTTGGATTCAAGGAAGGTATCTAAATCCACTGGTTCAGCTTCATCCCCTCGGAGTATAGCAGAAATGTATAAAGAAAAAGTGCAGAATTTGAGGGTTTTTTCTTTGACAGAACGGGCTGCTAAAGATTGGGGAAGGTGGGTTTGGTAGTGTTTATAAAGGTACAATTTTGCCTCCAAATGGGCAAGGAGATTATGTGGTTGCATCCATTTGAAGAAGCCCGTTTCTGTTAAAAATAGTTGATGAATGTGGTTTTGGTAGTGTTTATAAAGGTACAATTATGTGATTGGGGAAGTTGCTGATAATGCTATGTTTGTAATCTGATGGAGGTAGTTTGGCGGTGCTGGCTTTTCTAGGATTCCCAGTTTTGAACTTTGGCTTGTGTGATGAAATAGGATGATGTTGGCCTTGGTCTGTTATGTTGGCCTTGGTCTGTAGAAGTTGTAGTTGGTAGGTGGTGGTGGTTGTATCATCTATGTGTATTGGTTTCTATGTTTGTTGGTTTCTATGTTTGATGTAATTGTAATAGAGAGATGACTGAATGAAATGAATGGTGTTCTTGTGTTGTTGCTATGCCAAGCCATCTAAAGAATTTCATAACATAACATAACATAACAAAACATTACAGAATAGGTTGCCAATGAACTTGACTATTTTAGTATTGCATAACAAAATATTACAGAACCTGAGAAAACATTACAAAATAAAAATGACAGGAACTGAATATAGCAAAATGTGATGGAGTACAGACTGCAAAAGGTTCATGTCCAGCAGATTTACACAAAAGAAAACAAAACATCCAATATCCATAAATGACAAAAGTACTTCACCATTGTCAAAATACAATCTAAATCAACATGTGGCTAGTGAAGTCTATGGAGCTGCTACTGGGTGGCTGAATGTCTCTTCGTTCTTGGTGGTGCAAATGGAACTGACCCTCGAACGACCCTTATATTTTTTATCAAGGCTATCATCTTCCTTGCTTTTTCCTGTTTCTCTATATCTTGTAGGTCCTCCACCAAGGATTCAAGTAGAACACTTGTAGTTTGCAGCTGCGGAGGAGCTTCCTCTATTGTTGAACTACCTGGTTGATTAAGTGGAGGACCATAGTTGTTGAATTGTGAAGCACTCGTTATACCAATGCCAGGTGTAGGCATGAACTGGAAAGTAGATGGTTGCACTTCTATTGTTATATTGCTCAGTGGCCTCCTAGGCACTAGTTTAACCTGTAAAGAAAGTTGGATATTATTTAAGCAAAGCAAAATGTTTGAATAATTTGAGAAAATATTTGCTTAGTTTCGATTACCCGTGAGTTATCGCTCACAAAATGGTTTGCCCTTTCTTCATTTGCAGGATTTATATCACTGTCAGGTTTTTTATGATACCTCATGTTGTGGCCTGTTGCTCCACAAGTACTACACGTAATTACTGTTGTACCTCTCTTTTTCAGCTTACCCTTAGCTCCGACGTAGATGATGACATTTTCCTCTGTTTGTCTCATTCTCTTCTTTTGTTTTCTTCCCCGTTTAGACACAACCCAAGTTGGTGGTTTGACTGGAAGGGCATCAACCGAAGGCCATAACTTTACTCTATTGATTGGATAGATGATATTCTCATAACAACTGAGATACGTGCTAACTCTATAGCACTCATGCACGTATCGCCAAGGCTCCCCCCTTCTATCTAAAATTGCAGCAACTGCATGACCACATGGAATCCCTGACAAATTCCATCTCCTACAAGCACACATCTTATTACATAGATCGACAACAAATTATCCACTTGGACATTTCACATAGGATTGTGCCCCACCAGACCAATCCACCTCACATCCATCTACTAACTCACAACTCTTTACAAGCTTCTGTTGGACTTTAGGACATAAAGGTCCAGTTACCTTTCTCATCTTGTCCCTCCTTGCTTGTATCATCTTCATGAAACTTATGTGCAAGTCAATTAACATGGACAATATGGATTTTTCCCTTTCTTTCAATATCACATTATTGAAAACTTCACATAGGTTGTTCGAAAGTATGTCACTCTTCACCTTTGTCAGAAAGTAAGACTTACTCCATTCACTTGGGTGTCTTTTCCGTAACCAAGAATGTGCTGCTTTACTCTCCTTCTCAATCTCACCCATCCAAAAATTCCAATCAGCCACTGTCGTAGACTTGGCAGCCCTCCATAAGTAATCTTTCAGAGTCAAACTCTTAAAGTCGGTCCTGAAGAAATTACTATACATGTGTCTGACACAAAAACGATGTTCAACCTCGGGATACAAATCGTCTATGACATTTTGTAGACCCTTTTGTCTATCAGTCATAAATGTCCAGTCATTACTATTTGAAATCTTCAAATCTTCACCCAGGTGTTATAGAAACCATCTCCAAGTAGTAGCATTCTCACTCTCCACTATTGCATATGCTACTGGGTAAATGCAATCTAATGCCACAGCAACGAGCATCTGACCTCCAAATGTCCCTTTCAAGAAACACTCGTCAGTTGCCTACAACTAGATAAGAAGCCTCTTTTGCAAGCTTCTAAACAAATGTATATACCTTGAAACTTTAGTTCATGCATGGCAACTATGCATGTAGACCCAGGATTGGTTCTCAAAATCTCAGCTGCAAAAGACCTAAGCATGCCGAACTGATGCTCATCAGATCCTTGTATTAATAACCTAGCATATCTTCTAGCCCTCCAAACTGTAACTTTATTAATTGTCAACTTCAAATCATCCTTTACAGCCTTCATAATAAGTTTAGACTTCCAATCAGGGTCAACTTTGAAAGTGTCTAAATACCTATCTGCTATATACCTTGCAGTGCAATGCCTATTTGTTTTGTCCCTTACACATGTATGCTCTAAATTTGCGGACTTTATTTGAACACAACCATTCTTTTTACTCCAAGATGCCCATATTTTCCACTTGCATCCTAATTTACATATAGCCTGTGCCCTAAACTCGTCATTTGGTCTAAACCTCAAATTACATCTAGTAGGAATCCCATGATTCCTCACAGCTTGTCTAAACTCCTCAATGTTTTTAAATTCCTATCCAACCTCAAGTTGTGGGTTGAACTTCTCATTATCGGGATCATACACTGGGAAGTGATAAATATTTTCTTCACTAGAAGAATAATCAGTATTTAGTCCCTCCTCACTAGTGTAATCTAACTCATCAGAACCATTCTCTTCTGCTCCTCCAACATCAAGTTCAAATGCATGGTTTGCATGTAATCCATTCTCAACATGCTTGGACGCATTCTTATCAAATTGGAAACCATCATCGTTAACCTCATTATCAGAATCAATCAACTCACATTCAATCGGTATCTCTTCCTCTTCTTGATCTGTATAATAAAAAAAATTTGAATGAAAAATAGTTCACTGCCGAAATTATATTGCAATATTCACGTGTTCCATGTGAATCAATTCACTTAGCTCAACAAACTCAAGACATGTCTCCAACATATGTAATATAAAATTGTAAATAATTTACCTTGTGGTCCCTCCCCCATGGTATATAAAAGCAATTCTTCCACTATATTTGTTTTGATTAGGTCCCCAATGTTCCTTACAATCAAGACAAGAATATTTCTATATTTTGTGGCTAAATATTTGGATATCGTTTGGCTGTGTTTGAAGTGAAAGGAATATCTAGGGCTCGTGATTTAGGGCTTAACAGGGAACTAGGGTTAGCGATTCTTACCAATGATTGGAATTGGGGATGAATACAGTTTGGGGAGGATCGATATTTTCAATTTCGACAATGGATAGTGATTTCAAGCTCGGCGGTGGAATTGGATTTTGAATTTGGGGGGAATTGGAGGAGGGGAAGAACACAGAGAAGAATTGCAGGCTCCATTCCCCTTTTTGGCTATTGTGTGGCTATTTAGTACCCTGTTTGGCTATTTTTAAAATGACGTGTATAATTGTTTGCCATATCATGAGCCACGTAGACAATTTTCTCCAGCTGTGAGACGGAATTAGGATGGGTGATTGATGGGTAAACTAATATATAGTTCGGTGAGCACTAGGTAACCTTTTATACTTCAGTGAGCAAGTAGTAACATTGGGTAAAGATCAGTAGGCATTGAAATAACCTTTTATTGTCCCTTAATTTAGCCCCTATTTTTAGTTCATTTTTTCAAATTCATTTTTAATCATACATTCAAACAATAAAATATTTTATAGGTAAATTAATTTTTTTTTACTATTTTTCAAAACATGACTATATTAAGAATACTTCTTAGAGCCTGTTTGGGAGAAATTAAAATCGGATTAAAATTGAAAAATTAACCGTTATTGTTGACTTTTATTAGACGAGTGGAACTCAACAACGGTCATATTTTTAATTTTAATTGAATTTTAATCGATACCAAACGGGCTCTTAATGAGTATCAAACGTAGGCTTAATTTTAAATGAAATGAAGTTATTAGAAGATGCTTCTCTTTTAGCTTATTAAAAAAGGAATATTTTGAAAATTTCCCCAAAAATTCACTCTTTTTACACTACTAGTTGGCGCCTCGTGCGATGCACGAGTTTTGTACTTATGGTATGTTTATTAGCGTGCTATTTAATGATAATAACAATGTAAAAGAAAAATTTTAAGTATCATATTGATTGAGTAAAATAGAATAAGGATTAGGAGATATAATAAAGAGTTGAAACACTTAACCTGTTCACCGTATTATTAATCATGACCAAATGTTAAATGTTGGGGAAAAATGGATAATTACTTCTCCTTGCAAAGGATATCTCGTTATGGAAATGAAAAAGGAGAAAAAGAAACAGATTTTTTTTGTCGACTTTGATTATATTTTTTTTGTCGACTTTGATTATACTTTTGTTTCGACAAATACATTTTTTTTTTATTCGTATTTGTATTCATTTGTAAATTTTATTGTGTTCTGTTTTTGCAGTAATATTTTTTAGCAATATTTTAAAGTGAATAAAAGTTGAAGTCAAATGTATTGAATATATATATAATGTATTTTATTAATGGCTATTTGAAAGTAATTGTTGGTGCATATTGAAATTATGACAAAATACTCACCCGCTGAATTTGCAAAATGTACATTTCTTGAATGAAAAAGGAAAAAAAATTGTAATTAGAGACATGTATTGAAAATTACAATAGCAAAATAAATTATACATTAATCATAAAATAACTCATATCTCAATGTTACATCTTCGGGCTAACATGTGTCACGCACATCTAGCATAGTTTTGCGACCATAAGCAAATAATTAAGCCAGGTTGAGTGAAAGCTATCCATACATATTCGGATCAAGTTTCCCACTATCAACTATAAGTATAAGAAGATAGTATGAAATATACCTGCATATGAAAATAAAGACAATTATCAGTAATTCAGTTCACCTCATAAATAAGAAATACATACATTTAAAATATTGAAAATGAAATTAGTTATGAAACAAATAAATAAACAAATACTTACTTATACTTCTATGAATGAATAAATGAAAGAATTTCTTTATAAACAACATTCTTTGTACACATATTGTGTAAATTGTCATTGTTTGATGGTTTCAACAAAACTTTTAAAGATTTACTTGTTTTAGCTCTTGATAATGCTACGTAAAGTTGACCATGACAAAAGACTGGTTCAGGGAGATATAAACCAACATAATCAAGTGTTTGACCTTGTGCTTTATTTATCGTCATTGCAAAACATGGTCTGATTGGAAATTGAGTTCGTTTAAAATGAATTGATGTTTGATCATTTTTTAGAGGCACAAAAGGAATTCTTGGTAAAAATACATGTTTTCCACGATATTCGCCAGTTGCAATTTCAGCAAGAATTACATTCTTATTGAATTTCTTACAGGTAAGGCGTGTTCCATTACATAATCCTTCAGAAGGGTTGATATTTCGTAACAACATAACAGGACAGTTTATCTTAAGCTTCAATTCATGCGGTGGAATACCATTTGGAGTTAAAGTATTCAAGAAATCTTCCTGAAGGTTTTGTTCTGATTTGTCAATCATCTCATCAAAGCTATAATACGTGAAAATTTCACCAGGAATCTGATCAAGTAAAATTCTGTTAATATAATCAACACATTCATTTCGAGGCGTAAGAATTACACGATTTCCCATCGTATGTAAAGTATCAACATATGTTTCTATATTTGGGAAAACATGATTTATTAAAATTTGCAAAGATGTAACTTCATCATCAAATGGTATAATTATGCTAGCCGGAAGTTGAATGTAGTTACAATTATGTTTTTCCTCTGTTCCATTTCCAACTCGAAGCAAATATTCAGAAAATGCAGGATCTAATTTTGCACGCATGTTCTCAACTAAGGGTAAATGTAAATACAAAGGCCATAAGTCTGAGAAGACTAAGCTAGCCTTCATTATGTCTTCTTTTTTTCCTCTCGGTATTACTGGTAAAACTTGTCTGAAATCTCCTCCTAAAACGACCACCTTGCCACCGAAAGGCAAATTACAATCATTAATATCTCTGAGCATTTTATCAACGGCTTCAACGGTACAACGATTAACCATAGGTGCTTCATCCCAAAGTATTAATGTAGACATTTTTAATAAAGTCCCTAAAGCTGATTGTTTACTAACAGAACAAATAATTTCACCAACTGTTTCAAGAGGAATTTTAAATCTTGAATGAGCTGTTCGACCTCCAGGTAAAAGAGATGCAGATACTCCAGAAGATGCTGTAGCTAAAGCAATTAAATTTTGAGACCGTACACCTGTTAGGAGAGCTTTGTACAAAAAAGTTTTACCCGTTCCTCCTGGACCGTCGATGAAAAAAATCCCGCTAGATTTTGAATTGACTTTTTCCATAATTGTATTATATGCAGATTGTTGTTCATTATTTAAAAATGATGTACAAGTGTAGCCTTCTTTTAAGTTCCAGTTTGTTGTCTCCTCTTCAATCATCCTTCTCAATCTTTCACTTTCATTTACATTTATACTGAATGGTACTATTTCGTAGTCATTTATGTTTTTACCTGATGATTCTAAAATGGAATTGATATCTTCTAAAGATTGTAATTCAGCATCCTTTGAAGATTTATTTTGATGTACATAATCGTCGATCATATAAATTTTGAATTTATCCCACAGTAATTTTGGATGATTGGGATTGCAAAGGATGAGAAGTGTAGCAAAAAGACGTCTTAAAGAAGTAAGCATTTTGTAAATGATAGCTTCAGACATACATTCTTCACAATGATTATCTCCGCTTAACAAACCATGTAAAAGCGCTCCTTCTCGATATGTATTAACAGTTACTTTGTTTAAAGTTCGTAGATCATGAAATGATGTTGGACCTCGAATATGATTTAAAAGAACACGTAAGAAATATCGTTCTCCTTCAGATGGATTCGCTGTGACAACTCGTCCTATAACAACGTGTTTTTTTCTAGGACTCCAAATCTTCTTAGTTGAGTTCCAAACAAAATGTGTTGGAAAATCTCGATACAACAATGTACGAGCAAATTTATTTACTTTATTTACCTCAAAAAATTCTGTCAACATTGTTCTTTTCGTATTTTCATTATTAATAATAACAGATAAATTATCTCCGTCATCATACCTTATTTGTTGATGATTTTCAATATGAAGCTGTAAAGAATAAACAGCTGGATAAATTTCTGCTAAATTGAACGAGAAAATTCTCCACATAGCTTCAGGTGGAGATATCCATCTAGCAGATTGGTATGCTGATATTTCATCGATTTCTTTTCCCGTTTCATTTGCAGAAAATGAAAAATGAATACGATCATGCCCTTTATACACATATTTGTACAAATATTTTACAGCTTTAATAGAAGAACAAACTTCAACATTAATATGACAGTCAAATTTTGCACTCAAATAAGGATTATATGGTACAACCCATCGATTGTCTAACATTTGGCTTCTAACTTTGATAGAAATACCAGTATCACGACGTTTATACAATGGATATGAGTTATGACCAAAAATAGTAGTATTACAGTAATCTCTAGGGTATTTATTTTTGCAAGTTTTGTTTGCTTCCATACATATGTTTTTTGGATTAAGATGTCCACAAGGGCCGTGCATATTATGTTTTACAATAACAGAATGAAGATAGGAATGATTTTTTTGATCAGGAATTTCACAACAAACTATCTTATCAACATCTACAGCAGAACATATTTTATGGCCGTGATTAAATATTAACAATAGATGTGCATGAGGAAGCCCTCTTTTCTGAAATTCAATAACATATATATGCGCAATGACTGGGCCTAAAACATTTTTTTGGTATAAATCATTTTTCAACTCTTCTAATTTTGCTCTAAATATACGCACAATTAAATCAGGCCGATTTTGAATCTCATCATTGTGTTTTAGTTCTTGTTTAATTTCTGGTCAATTTGGATTGCATGTTATAGTTAAGAAAATATCCGGTTTTCCATAACGCTGTACAATAGCCATCGCATCCATATATCGCCTTAACATATCTCTAGGTCCACATGTAAAAGATTGAGGTAAAACAATTTTTCGTCCAATTTTCGATCCTCTTGTTTCTCCATTTTGGATGCTATCTACAATACCCTGGTAAAGTTCAGCTCGAATTTGATTTTGATTGTTACGAAAATAGTCTAACCGTGCAGTTTCGATCTTGACATACATATCTACAACATATTGTTGGAGTAATCTACCACTGTGAAGTAATACAGACTTACCGAAAGGTCTGATTGCAATTTGTATGAATAGTATTCTCGACAAGAAACCTGTGATCGGCTCTTCATTCCTGTAAGCACTCTAAAAAAGAAGGTATTATATGAAAATAGTGAGAATGCGAAACAGAAGTGAATATAGATAAAGGTTTGCATACTTTTATTTTCTTCTTTTTCAATAAATTCAGATGCTGAAGTAATCGTGTCAGGAAATTGAACAGATTCGGACAAATGTTCAGTCCGTCTACATCTTCTAATGCCTTCATGCCAACCTGATTCTCCATATGGAAAAAGCAAAGGATATTGTAAAGGATCATAGCAACCGTAGTAATAATGAACTCTATGTAAATCACCAGAATGACCATATATAATAATATCACGAGAACGATTGGTAGCATTTTCGTCATGATCAACCCACACAGCAGCTACTTCAGATGAAGTTGGAGTATTAAACACTCTTTGATCAAGTCCTGGATCACATCTTATATGTATCTGATAATTATGTAAGTTAGGCATATTACTTAAAGATCGAAAAAATCTGCTATATGGATTTACCTTTAGGATTTCAAGTAGAATAATTAAAGTGAATTCATTAAAGTTCTCCGAAATTTTCATACGATTTTGAACTTCATTATCTGCATCATAAAAATATAACTGCATATAAGAAGGCTTGTTATTCTTTGGAATAAGTTCATTTAGGTAATGATATACTTGTCCTTGAACTCTAAATGTGTAAATACCTCGATATGTTTTGAAGAGCTCTTTGTCATATTTGACACCAAAAGAAGTAAAAGCAAAGTGGTTATTATATCCTCGTACAATTTTCTTAAATTCCATACATTTAAATTCTTTAGAAGTAAATAAGTTATATAATTCGGTTGGTGAATCAGGTATGGAAATATGGACCTTTCCATCAGAGCAACAAAAACCTTTACTTTCTCTATAAATTTTTCTTGCACCACAATATGTACAGCTATTACATGTCGGTAATACGTATGCATTCGTTGGTATATTTAATACATTAAAACTAATTGGTAATGTAGAATCGGAAGTATGGAGCACCATTTGGTCTGAAGTAGATGCCTCAAGATCATGATGTGTTACAGATTGTTGAATTTGTATATCATTCGAAATGTCATCACCATATGATGTAAGATTACATATTCTTTTACGGTGATCATTGCAGCTATGTTGAACTCTTTTTCGTCGACATCTTTTTCTTTGATTTTCTTGTTGACGATAAGACATTGTTTCAAAACTACCATCCGAAGTGTTCATATCGAACAGTTGAAACCTAGCCTGATGAATATAGGAACTGAAAGAAATTAATTACAAAGGTTATCAAAATGTTTAGAGTAAAATAAAAATATTGAATAGCTGTCTGTGTAGAAAAATATTTCATTTTGTATTATTGAAAAAAAAAGTTGGTAGATAGATAAATTCTAATTTTAGAAATTAATAGTTTTGGGAAGAAAAATTTTTCTTATGGTAAAACACAAACACAAACAGAAAAATTAAAATGGAAAATAGTATTGTTGCTGGAAAATGAGGGAAAGGAAGAAATGAAATTGTTATGAATATAGGAAAAAATAATTGGGGTACAGAAATTCACTTTAAATATAATAAAACAATACAGTTTACAAGGAAGAAGTAAATATAAATTGAAGGCAGTTGGTAAATATTATAATGTAAATTTCAAGGGAAGGATACACCTAAAATGTATAAAAATACGTTATTATTAGGTAAACAAGAAAATGAGAATTGTAAATTAATAATAGCACAACAAATCGCACAGGAAAAAAAGGTTAAAAAACCAAAAAGTATATATATATATAATATGACGCACAATATTCAATATATATATATATTTTGTATTTATTTGTCCAAAATTATTAAAAAAAAATATTTTATTTGTAATATAAGAAAATGTTATTTTGTTTTGTTTAGATTAGTAAATAATTTCTATAAAATATTAATGAGGAACGAAATAGGATAAACAAAAATAATAGCTCTCTAAAATAAAATAAATAACTTAGTAAAATTGTATGTATAATTTAATGTAAAATTATTGAATGATTTTGAAATTCTACACTGAAAATGTTAAACATAATTTTCGAATTTTATGTCCCAAAAAATGTCAGATGAAATTCAAAAACACATATATATAATATATAATGTCGCCAGACCTCCGCACGCGGAGGTGTCAACCTCCGCTCGCGGAGGTTAGGAGCTCCGCGCGCGGAGGTAAAGTGCCTCCGCTCGCGGAGGTGCTGGCCTCCGCCAGCGGAGGTTCACACCTCCGCGCGCGGAGGTACTTACCTCCGCCAGCGGAGGACGACCTCCGCAAGCGGAGGCGTTCGCCTCCGTCCGCGGAGGTACTCCTCTCCGAGAGGGAGGAAACATTTGGATTGTAAAAAAAAATTTCAATTTGTCTGCTTAATCCATCCAACTCGACAATATTTTTTTTTACTGTGTTCGGATGATTTCTATTCTATTTAAATAAATACTGAACATGAACATTTTTAGAATACTGAATTCAATACTGAATGCATTTCTTGATTTGGAATAACAAGCATTAAAAATTTCTTATTCCTAAACATAAGCAGATAACATTTTATTTAAACGCTGGATATATAAAACTAACATTACATTTTACATAAGTACTC
Organism: Fraxinus excelsior; assembly: GCA_019097785.1. Taxonomy (NCBI): domain Eukaryota; kingdom Viridiplantae; phylum Streptophyta; class Magnoliopsida; order Lamiales; family Oleaceae; genus Fraxinus; species Fraxinus excelsior. The sequence continues at coordinate 12,793,573 of CM032639.1, read as the reverse complement.
ACCGCTGAACGGTATGAGGATTTCGAATTATTCCGTTGCAAGTGGAAATCAGTTGTTTAGTTGCTTCAAGAACAGTTACTTGCTTCTTCACGAGACAGAATGAAATGGAGTAAATATTCGTCAAATTTCTTGGCAGAGAAAAGAGGATGATGAAATGGAATAGTTTTTTTCTTATTTGCAGATTGCAAAGTAATGAAATGAAATGCATTTGTCTCCTTTATATAAGGAAAATACAGCCACTGTTATGACACGCTAAACAGCACCGCCTTCGAACAAAAAACAAACACGGTGAAAATCGGCCACCGACTGAAGAAAGCAAATACAGTGAATTTCGGCGTGTACATTTTCATTGGTAACAGCAAATTCATTTTTATTGGTAACAGCAAATTCTCAACCGCCTATACTTTATAATTTTTCGCGGCGCCAACCTTTTTTTCCCCCAATATATAATTGATAGACAGAGGATATAAGAGGAATTTGGTAACAAACTAGGGATAAACAGGGAAAACCAAAATAGGACATAAATGAACAGTAAACTGCGGGTTCACTCTTTTAAAAAAGAGAGGAGAGATATAGCCCCATAAAATTCCCATTCTACCCAGCGATGGTCACTCTCCTCTTCCGGCATAGATCTGATTGCGTCTCTCTATGTTCAAGAATTTGATCCCTTCAAATTTTACTTCAAATAAAGTGTCCCAAACATTCGAAGAAAATCCAAGAAATGTCATCACTGCGGCATCAAAGGACAGGCCAGAATTTTTCAACAGGCTCCTACCCATCCCGATTCCCGCAAAATTACCAAAAACCCGCCACCAATTTCCTCACCCGCACGAACTTAATCCTTCTCCTCACTCTCTTGATAATCCTCGGGGTTCTTATTCCTTGGATTCAAGTCCCTGAAGGGTTCTTGATGTTCAATTCGAATCCCAACTCTAAGTGGCGGGACTACACATTGTCGGATGCAGCAGCCAGGGTGGCGCAGAATAATACTTTGATTGTGTGTGCAGTGAGTGAAGCTTACTTGCCTTTTCTAAATAACTGGTTGATTAGCATTGCGAGGCAGAAGCAGCATGAGAAGGTTTTGGTGATTGCAGAGGACTATGCTACGCTTTACAAGGTTAATGAGCGGTGGCCGGGGCACGCGGTTCTGGTGCCGCCGGCGTTGGACGCTGCCGCGGCCCACAAGTTTGGGTCTCAGGTATATTTATGAATTTTTTGCGATTTGGCATTTGGGATCTTGCTAATTCATTTGTTTTTTGTTATTATCTTGAAATGATTACTGAGCCAATCTTTTTAAGATGAGTAATCCAAGTTTTATGCTATGATTATTGTTTTAGTGATTTGGGTTTTTACCTTTTAACATGTCCAGCAAGTCGGTGACATGTTTGAGAATACAAATCTTAGAATCCAGGCTTTATACTGATCGAATTGCAAGTTTGAGCTTTTTTGGATTTGATACCATGTTGAGTGCTAGGTTCCATAGCCCAAGACATTATGTGTTGATCATTATTTTCGTATTAACAATGACTACTAGAATTGTAAGAATGTTGTAATCTGTGCATTGAAGATTTACTACACACTGTATAACTTCCATTGATTGGACATGTGTATTTGGTTTCTTTTTGCTAAATTGAATTAATTTGGACATTTTTTTGATGAGCTCCTGAATTTAATTCAAGCTTGTCTCTTTCATTTCATATTATCTGGTTTCACATTAGCTTGGCTCCCATTGATTGCTAATGGAATATTTGAGTGCTTAGTAGCTCAGTCAGCCACTATGTGTTTCTTCTTATATAGGTTTGGTTTTTGAGTTCTCTTTGATCCTCAAATTTTTCTTTAGTATCGGTTATATAATATTAACGGGAAAAAGGAAAAAACACCAACCATAAACATCCATACGTGTTGATCTAAGGAAAAAAAATAAGTTACATCATTTCAAGGTCTGAGTTTCTTGCCACGGAGTTTGGCCTTTCTGATTTTGTATCAGAAGAATGAATGCTTCATAAATTGGCAAACTGTCTATTAGAAACAATTTTATTAGGAATTTCTCTAGTAGTGCGTTCTGTATATTATTTTAATAATATATTTATCTCCTCTTTTTTATTTCCATATTTCTAATAGCTAACACTTTTATTTGAAAACTTTATTCATCCCTTGTATATAATCCTGGCTATTCTCATGTTGCAGGGCTTTTTCAACTTTACAGCCAGAAGGCCCCGCCACCTCCTGAATATTTTGGAGCTGGGCTATAATGTTATGTACAATGATGTTGATATGGTTTGGCTGGCAGATCCATTTCCGTATTTGCAAGGCAAGCATGATGTGTACTTCATGGACGACATGGCTTTTGTAAGTATACCAAACTTGAAAATAGATTTTAATTCATGAATATCAATGAGATATTTTTGCATGCCGGACTGAAACTGTTACTTCCAGAACTGGATTTCTCAATCTCTTTTTTACTGGTTTTTGGAATATCTATATTCTCTTCATATTGAATCATCCCATCTAAACGTTTGAGCTGTTAGAGAGGATACACATTTATTTATTTAAGTTTAGCCTTTCAACAATAATAATCTGGGACAATATCATCAAAGTTGGGGGACTTTTGAGGCTGTAGAATAAGTTCTGACTAATGTAAAGACTGATAGTGGGCTTATTATTCCAGTAGTAACGATATCATTGGGAAGCTTTGATCAGAAAATAGAATGAAATCCAAGTAATGTAAAGTCTGGTGCTGATCTTTATGTCTCGTTGCATGGCAGTCATAACTTCCTCACAAAGTATAACAAAACCTGCTGATTGCATCAGATTTTGTTATCTGACATACCATATAGTTTTGCTTACTCAAGGCCTGATTCATTTGCAATGCTAAGTCTGTTATCAATCAAACTATTGTCCTTTGCTTGGATTTTCACTAGTGACTATTAATGACACAAGGACTGCTCTCTTTTCTGCCCTCTGAAACTGCCAGGTGAAACCTCTGAATCACTCTCATTCTTTGCCACCTCCAGGAAAAAAGGGTCGGCCTTATATTTGTAGCTGCATGATTTTTATGCGCCCCACCAATGGAGCAAAATTAGTTATGAAGAAATGGATTGAAGAACTTCAGGCCGAGCCTTGGTCCAAAGCAAAGAAAGCCAACGACCAGCCTGGATTTAATTGGGCATTAATGAAAACTGCTGGACAGGTATATATTATATGCTACTTCCCATTCCTACCTGTATTTTCCTGCATAATTCAGTCATCAATATCCTTCGAACTTGTGTTTGCACCATGTTTTGTATGTAGAAAGGCCAGTTATGGTCATCCCGTGCAAGGTTTTCTGATGAGAACCACGTAGCAATGAACACTATGCAATCTACAACTAGATTGATGCGGAATCAAGAACGCCAATTAAACCCGGTTTTAGATTTGAACCTAACCAGGTGAACCAAAAAACCCAACGATAACGACGATGCATTGAACCCCTTAATTACACAATGAAGAACCCACAATCCAATGTTTGAACGATACAATATTGGATCTTGATAAGTTCGGTATGTGCATAGAAGAATACAATTTTTGAAGCCAAGCTACGGGAGAAAATTCTCTTTAATTTAATTCATGTCAAAACTTAGCATCCAATGAAATAATAAATTTCCTATTTATACTAAACCTAGGAAATATAGAAAAAACGTGAATAATTTATAAAGATTACAAGAATTTTACCTAAATTAGAATTCTAGCAAAATAAGGAAATTCGCGTCAAAACAGTTTTTCTTGGGATCCGGACAGCTTTCAGTATTTTAGTCATATCTTCCTCTCCTGATATCCGATTAAGGTGATTCAAAATGTATTGGAAATATTACTTCAAGGGTTACAAATCTTATAGAAATACAAACTTTCAAATTCGAACGTATTATATACCAAAAATGGGTCTCAAACTAAAACTGAAAATTCGAATGCTTTCCAACCCGTTCCGGCTTCCGTCCCCAACATGTTACTTAACCATTGGCTTGTTGTCTTCAATATTATGGACTCCATTGCTCGAACATGTAAATGACCAGCTTTGTCAACTCTTTAAAGTCTCGAACTTGGCTCTACTCTCTCTCTCCAACAATCATCAAAATCTTGATAAATTGTGGCGCACCTCGGATCATATCATACTCTTCCTCTTCAAGAGGATTCGTCCTCGAATCCGTACCTTCAATATCCAGATTATAACCCTTGCCGCCAATCAATGCAAGAACATGAAACGGTCCATCACCTCTAGGATGCAATTTGGACCTCCTTTGAACTCGAACCTGCCGCCTTCGATTGTAAACCCAATCACCTTCACCTGGATCAAAGTGAGCTCGCCTCGACTGCTTGATCTTGCAAGTTTGGGATGCTCCCATAGCAACTCCATCTGATGAATATCCATGCATTTTCCTTGCTTTACTTGGTCCATGCACTTGCAACAATATCACTTCTAATGTACTAATGTTGTCCCTTCGATCATCTTCTTTACTCAGGCATCTGCATATGAAATTCCTCATGTACCTTTGATACTCCGTTGTCTCCTCAGGAATCACAAAGTCAATTTTCGGCAAATAAGAGAAATTCAACTGAAGCTCAATCCTTGGGTCGGGTGGTACTCTAATGAGGTAGTTTGTTGGAATAAAACCTTTGGTAACATGCAAAACAGAAATAGCTAAACTAGGGAGGGAATTGTTAGCTTTCACCAAAACCTCCCATTCTTCACACTCCTCCTCTATTTGGTTTACTTCCAACTCCTCTGTTACTTTCGAAGACTTTCTTTCAATTTCTTTTTGCGGCTCTACTTCCCCTTTTAAAATTTCACGTTCAATTTCTTTTTCACTCTTTTGTGGCATTTCCCCTTTTTTCTCAAAATCAACCTCACTATTTTCTCTCTTGCTCTTTTGTTCCTCCAGTGATTAATTTGAGATTTAATCAGATCACGAATTTTTGATAACTCGCGCTTATAATCCAATTTACCCTCAACATGCTTCCCAATTGATGCTCGACTTTCCATTGGATACACGTCCCCATCACATCTCCTAGGCTTCTCCTTAAACTTTCGTTTATGCCGATCCCTCCTATAAAAATAATTAAGCGCATATCGATTCCTCATAATATTCTTTAACTCAGCCCAAGTTTCAATACACCTCTTACCATTCCTCCGCCTAGATTTTATTAACTGATCCCACCAAACAATTGCATAATCCACAAATGTGTTCACAACCAACTTCAATTTTATCTCCCCGGAGTAATCATGGCATTTAAACACTACTTCTACCTTTTCTTCCCATACCAAGTATGCCTCGGGATCGTTCCTTCCCTTAAATTGTAGAATTGTCAACTTCATGTCTCAAACTCCTATCAACACTGTCCCCAATAAAATTTATACTCCGTCTTTCAAGTCTATCCATTATATTTCCCATATCCTCCATATCCACCAACAACCTCTCCAATCTCCGAATCACCCCTTCATTCATATCGACTTAAACTCCAATGGGGATGTGTGAGAATTGGGATTCAAAGGCTCAAAAGAAATTTGAATTGGACAACTTGGTTGGGCTTTTATAAATTCAAGAAAGTGGTTCTTGAATTTGGATTGGAATGAAAGAAACAAATTTTTGGAATTGGATTTGATATTAGGATATTGAACAATTTCCAAAAAATCAAAATTTTTTCCGGACTGTACGGATGAACATTAATAATTTTTTTTACTTAAGAATCAACTACAATAATAATGAAACAGACGGAAGTTGATTTGGACTCAAATTGAGCACAAAAACAACTTTTGGATTTTTTTTGGAATTTTATTTTTTGAATCGATTCAAAATATTACTGAACACAAGAACACGAAGAACGAATAACAAAGAAAAACAAAGACTCAAAGAAATAAACAAGGATATAACCTGATTTAATTAGAGCCAAAGCTCTGATACCAACTGATGAGAAATCGCGAGAAAACCCCGAATTCAGGTTGTAGACGGTAGAATCTCGACCCCCAAATTATTGAACCAAGTAACCAAACAAAAACGAAGTTTGAATGACCTCTTAATTACAAAATTAATGAACCTCGATTTGCGAACGCCACAAATGGTGCATAATCCTTTGATAAGTTCTAAGGGTTGAACGTCACAAATATAACAATATTTAATAAATTCGGTACATGTTAAATCAAGAACAAAAAAAGAGAGAAATTTCATTTAATTCATAATGTAAAAAATTTTCTTTTTTACAATGAAATAAAATTTCCTAGTTATACTAAACCTAGGAAATATAGGAAAAATGTGAATAATTCATAAAGATTACAAGAATCTTACCTAAATTAGAATTCTGGCAAAATAAGGAAATTCACGTCAAAACAGTTTTTTTGGGATCCGGACAGCTTTCAATATTTTGGTCATATCTTCCTCTCCCGATATCCGATTGAGGTAATTCAAAATGCATTGGAAAGATTACTTCAAGGGCTACAAATCTTATAGAAATACAAACCTTCAAATTCAAACGTATTCTATGCCAAAAATGGGTCTCAAACTAAGACGGGAAATTCGAATGCTTTCCAACCCGTTCCAGCTTCCGTCATGTTACTTGACTATTGGCTTGGTTTCTTCAATATTATGGACTCCGTTGTTCGAACATGTAAATGACCAGCTTTATCAACTCTTTGAAGTCTCGAATTTGACTCTATTCTCTCTCCAACAATCATCAAAATCTTGATAAATTGTAGCGCACCCCGGATCATATCATTTTTCTCAAGGCATATTTATCTAATCATTGAGATGGTTTTTTGTGAATTTGTTATATAATCATTATGCATTCATCCTCGACATTCGTTCTTTTCAACATCATTTCAGGTGGACTTGTATCTGCTTCCTCAGGCAGCATTTCCCACTGGTGGTTTATACTTCAGGAACAAGACATGGGTAAAAGAAACCAAGGGAATGCATGTTATTATACACAATAACTACATTGTTGGTTTTGAGAAGAAGATAAAGAGATTTCGTGATTATGGTCTCTGGTTGGTGGATGATCATGCCTCTGAATCCCCACTTGGCACATTGTAATGGTTCGGGGGCCTGTCATGAAACTGAAAGTCGGATGAGCTCTTAATCTCTTTCACTGATAAAAAAATGTTCTTTCCAGAAGTTATTCCAACTTCTGCTTAGGCCATTTCTGTGTCCACACGCCCAGAAATCGTAAGAAGGATATGCATTCTGTGACGGACCTCAGCTAATAGTAAGGTGAAACTTTGCAGCATATAGCAAAAGCATGTAAGAATGTGATTCCTTGCATTGATGCATTCATAAGTAGATAAAGAATCCCGTATGGATATTTTATGAATGTAATAATTTTTCTTTTACTTTATTATTATTATTTTTTTTTTGTTCTGGGATCAGATTATCAGAACTTATAAGCTTGCCTTACCAAATGTCAGATTCCTTTTGTACGCCCGAAAGATATATGATTATTTCTTCAGACATTAATTTTACATATTCCTGAGTTTTTCCATTGGTTTTTAAGTTTTTGTTTTTACATATTCCTGAGTTTTGCCATAATTGCACTTTCTTGAGAGTTGAGATATTGTAAAAGCTTTTTCAAGTTATAGTTTTTCCAGTTTAGTCACATCCAAATTTCAAAGTTAAGTTTTAAGAGACAGGTATTAATAGCTTATAAACAGTTTCTGTGGCTGGTTCTGAAGCATGGTTACGTGACAATAGCTCTACTGGGCTTCTTGGGTACCAGCTTCAGGATCCTCTATCCAATGTTAGGGATAATTCCATTGTCTTCTTTAGTAAGGTAGACTGGCTGAACGGTGTTAAAGAAGCAAAAATAAATGAAATCTTGTTCCATATTCATTTTTGTAAACATATCATGATAGTCAACTCTTAGAGATGAGCATTTGTTCATTTTGTCTTAAATTTTGCCCATTTTTCTCCTTGCTTTTCAACATGTGTGTGGCCTTGCCTAAAATAAGTCTTTTTAACTGCTTTCTTTAGCGTCTGCTCATTTTGTTTAAGTTTCTTCCATTTTGGGGATTTGTGCATTTCTCACTCTGGGAAAAGCAACGAACAAAACATTTTAGTAAGCACGACCAAGTATTTTTTTTAACCCCTTAAGAAGTGGGTGGTATCGTAGAATGGTAAGTTATCCATTATTGTCTCCTTGAGGCATCATGGGTATCAACATGAGGATCCTCTCTCTCTCTCTCTCCACTTTAGGGATAATCCTAACGTCTTGTTTAGCAAGGTAGACTAGCTGGATGGTGTTAAAGGAACTAAGATAAATAAAATCTATCCATTTTTCATTTTTGTAAACACTTCGTGATGGTCAACTCTAAGAGATGAGCATTTGCTCATTTTGCGAGTGTATTTCTAGAACTACTTTTTTTGGCATCTACTCATTTTTCGTAAGTTTCTTGCATTTTGTGTCTTGCCAAGAGATTTGTGTATTTGTCACTCTGTCTTTAAGCATATTTGATCGTACTTAAAATTAATTTTATAACTATTTTTCTTGAAAGCATGCATGATATTAGAAAAAGTAACTATAAAATCCCTTTATTAAGCACGGTCAAGTATTTTCTTTATCTTCTTAAGAAGTTAATGGTACCGCAGAGTATGCCGTCTACTTATTTGTCGAGAAGTTTTGATAAAAGTGGATTAAACCCAACAAATAATTCACAAATTCTTTTATCCTTTTTAAATATTGTACATTCTAACCATGAAAAATTCTTGTGAGATTGTCAGCGGACAATAATTGCTAGATCTATTTTAGATTGGACAGTCCTTTGATTTGGAAATTGTAGGAGGATTGCATTATTCTAAACACCAATGCTTCATGTACGGAAGCAATGCACCAAAAATTCTACGAAATACTCACACCATCTGGGTCAGTGAATTTTTTTTTTTAAATACACAGTGTGGCCTGCCCCATTGTGAGTATTCAAGTGCATTTATGTTGAAATGTTCCTCTTGTACAAATGGAATTACTCTATTCTAAAAGTGATCAAAATCTTGAAAAAATATAAAATTGAAATTTTGTAAAATAAAATATTTCTACTAAATTTATTATTAGGTACACGAGTGCTTTTTCATTATGTACAATTCATAGTTAAGTTCAGTGAAATATTTTTAAAAAATAATTAATTTACAAAAATATGTTATATCACACTTGTGCAACAAATGTACAATTTTCGAACTTGTTACAAAAAAATGTCATCATACTAGTACAATATATGATTGGTTTTCGAACTCGTACAAATAGTGTACATATTAGACGAATTAAGTCAAGATTTTATGCAAAATAAAATTATAAATTGTTTGTCAATAATCGGTCATATAAAGTCAGAATCTTCAATAATTGTTTATCATTCATATGACGAAGACTTTATTCTGGAACTTTGTAGTCGGTAGTTTATGGATAGGATTTGGTCATGTTCGAACTCGTTATCTTAACTGCATAGAGGGAGCATTTTATCAATTAATCAGAAGTAATTAACCTCAAAATTCATTTTAAAGACAAAACTTCTAGAAACATGAGATTATTTTTATTCTGGTAATTGTGTCAAATAGCCTCTTTCATAATACACTTATGGATTTTTGCCTTTAACCAGAATAATATTTTTAAAATAAATATTTTAAATCATAATTTATAAACTATCTAATATACCATTATTCAACAAAACATAATTTCCCCTTTTCTCAAATCAATTGAATTCCCAAAACCCTAAATCTAATACATTTCTTCTCTCTTACGATCCCTCAACCGTTCCTATTTTCTCTTCGTGGTTTTGTCATCTCCAAACCCCTTTACCATTCAAAATCGGTTACCTTGGTCTTGGCCTTCTGATTCTTCTCCGCATTTCTTTTCCCAAGTCATCTCTCTCTATCTCTCTCTCTCTTTGTGTTGTAAATACGATGATGTCGTCGAGCTTCAAAATCGGTTGACGGGAAGAGTCGAATGAGAATGATGAAGAAAGGGGGCTGGGAACCATGTCAACTCGTGGTCACAATGGAGCAAAAGGAGAAATTTGTTACGAAGGTTTCATCCATTTCCCAATATTGACAGAACTGGAACTCGTGAACAATCACTTCTAAGAACCAATTTCATAGTGGGCTATCACCAAGTATGAATGCTTCCTCAATTGATCACTTTTGCTACGATTTTATGTGAATTTTTTTAGAGAAATTAGTGCTGCAAGAATTATACCGATAGTTCAACTTGAGATGACATATAGAAAATGGGAAGAAGGTAGAAGTAAGAACAAAGATGAAAAGAAAGTAAAAAAAGTTCAAAACAAATCATCATGGCAGGTAACTTGGCAGAGCTGAAAATGTTCATATAAGGATGGCAGTTTGTGGGAAGGAAGATATTGAGTTGGTATTGGTTGTCATAGTGCTTGTAGACGAAGGTTTTAATGGGTATACACTAGAGCTAGTGTCGGATATATGCAAACAAGAAGAGATTAGACATTTCTACTTTGTTTTTATGTTGAGAAGAATGATCTATTCTTCAACTTTTAAGTTTGTAACGCTTAAAAATTTTCTTATAAAAAGGGGGTTACTTTGTCATCTTACCCATGACTGGAACTAATATATGGTAGTATTTTGTATATTTTACATTATGACAATTGCATTTACTTGGTTGAGCTTCTGATAATTGATATGTTATTTGCTGAATCTTCGTGTATGGCAGTCTGAAGTTTATCTAGTTCTAAAAATGACACCCATTCATTTATGAAATTTTGAAAATTGTCACCTTGCCGTTTATCTATTTTTGAAAATGAATCACTTAACATTACTATAAATTCTTCATATTTGTTCATTGATGTAGAAATGGAACACTCATTTGAGTTCGTGATTCCCGTTGAAGATGGAATTAAAGGTAGCCCTTCACAAAAGTGCTCCCTTTAGAAACTTGACTATGTTCGAGAGATGTTAGATGATGTTCACCAAACAATGCTCATGGAATCTTGTTTTGGACAAATATATCAAATTAAGCATATACTTTTTTCAGCCCAACTAATCCACCAGCTTGTAATGAGGATGATTGTGACCAAAATACAAAATGAGATTTGGTTTTCAATTGGTGGTAAGCCAACAAGGTTTTCATTATACGAGTTCACATTGATAATGTGGTTGAGAGGTAGTGAGGAGCCTTCATTGGAGCCCTATATTGTAAATAATGATAGACCGGTGAAGAAACACTTTAAAAAGTGTAAGAAAGGCATAACTGTTTACAATTTGAAGGAAGCTATTTAAAATCGCAATGTGTGCATGAACGACAAGTACAAGATTGGGCTTGTATAAATTTTGGAAACGGTATTATTGCCCAAAGAAAACTACACATACATAAATTTAGAACACTTGTTAATAGTTGATGACTTAAAGGCTTTTAATGGTTATCCTTGAGGGAGAATGCTTTTGCCCGCACAATTGATGTATTCACGAGAGATTGGAGGTTCTTGGTGAAGTCATACTTGGTAAATAATGAGAAATATCCATATCCTGTTTATGGATTTCCACTCGCGTTGCAGGTAATGCTTTTAAAATTACAATTTATTATTCATTGTATTTAGATTGTAATATTGTGAATCTTATGCAGATTCGGGCTTATAAGGTCATACCATCTATCAGACTGAGATATGCTAACAATGTAGAGGAGGCTGACCTCTCAAAGATATGTTGGAATTCTTTTGAAATGCCTAACTCCAAGGATATTTGTGCAAGTTTGGAGGAACCAAGTGTAAGTATATTTACATGTAGATTAAAATATATTGTGTACTTTCTGAAAATTAAGTATACCTCTTATTTTTTATATATATTGTTGTTCATTACACACTCAAGCCTACGCTGAGGAGACTTCTAAAGCATATTGGACGGAGATTCATCCATTCGGTGAAGAAGTAGAGGATCCAACATTTGATATATGTGTAGATAATGTAAATGGAGCGGATTCGTCCATTCGTGCTGACTTTCCTCAGCAAACTTGTCAGACTCCTAATGCCTCTACATCTCCTCGAGATCCATCTTCCTTTCGTAGGCCGCTTACTTCTACAAATGCTTATACATTTCATCTGGGACCATCTACATCATATCCGTCTCTTTATCCATCCAGAGATGAGTTCACTGAAGAATTAAGGATGCAATTAGTACAGATAGTAGAGACTTTAGATAGGAAAAACGAAAGGCGAATAGAGGAGATGCGTTCTTACATAGATCGAAAGTTTGATTGTGTTGCATCTTTGTGTACACAAATTGACGAGAAGGTATCATCTGTTGTGTAGTGAATTAAAAATTCTAACTTGTCGACACCTTACATATATCACTCTCCTCGTCGTGGTAGATTTATGAATATTGGAGAGGAAAGTGTTGACGTGAATGAGGATCCAATTCCTGTAGAAGTGGAAAATGATAAGAATGAAGATGGCAATGAGCAAAGGCAAGTATGTGATGACTTGTTGGTAAATGAACAAGTTCCTATAGATGGCAATGAACCAAACAAACAGCTGATGTGAATGAGGATCCAATTCCTATAGAAGTAGGAAATGAGCAAGGACAAGTAACGGACATGCTGAATAATGATCACACTCATGAGGAGTCTGTCCCTGTAGTGGTGGAAGATGAGTCTGATGACTTAAGTCAAAATGGATGCGGGATGAGAATTAAGAAAATGTCACTCGTTCTTCGATCTCCTTTTACAAATCCAGAGAAGAGAATGAAGCATGACAATGTCAACGCATTTGACCCATTTCAAGAGCTTGATCCGGCTAAGGCAGATGACTTAGATAATTGGTTGGTTAATGCACCTGACAGACAACTGTTATTAATGTAATTATTTTTATGAAGTTACAACATATATGTTCTTATGTCATTTGTTTCATGCAATGAACATGTGAAAATGATATTGTTCACAAAGCCAAAACTTTTTTTTTTTGAAGATATTCAGAAGCAACAGGGATAGCTCAGTAGTGATGTAATCTTTTTAACATTCTATATTTTGCTCATACTTCATTTCATTCTCAATAGTTGTATACATTTACAGCACATTGATATAGCATCTATATTTTACTCCTACTTCATTTCATTTTTAATAGTTGTATATATTTGCAGCACATTGACATAGTATTGTACTTGATAAGGGAACGAATGGAGACGCATCCTACTGCATTCGCACAAAATTGTGCAATTTTAGATTGTGCTTTTACCAACATGTGTTATAAGAGGTTTGAATATTTGGAGTTGCATGCGAAAGAAAAAAATCAATACAAGACTTCAAATGGTTGAAAAATATATAAAGATACATATATGGTAAAAGTCCAGAGAAGAGCAAGTGATGAGATTCTTGTACGTCGCTATATATTCCCTGCAATGTGGAAATGAAGCCCTGGACTGCTCTTCATGTGCACATTGCCGAGCGAGCTATATACATATATGAGCAGAAATATCATCTATACATTTAAAACGACTAGATGCCGTTTTGAGTCACATGGTGTCGATTTCACTCTTGAACTAGTAAAAAAATGTTTGGAACATCATGCATGACTCGCTATCATTGGACATACTACGCATGCCATGTTTTGGATACCATACCTTCTACTTATATTTTTCTTTTGTTGCCAAGTGTAGGGTAGTTTTCAAACCGGATCATAGATTCAACAAATGTGTAGACCGCAACGTCGAAATGTAGTTAAATCCTTCATCCCTGAACTTTTTACGTGGTTACGAGCTCGAATGAACCGAAATGAATGCTGAATGAGGAGAAACATCATCTACACGTTTAAAACGACCAGATGTCGTTTTAGGTAACGTGGTATCGATTTCACTCCGAAACTAGTAAAACAGTATTTGGAACATCATGCATGACTCACTATCATTGGACGGACTACACGTGCCATGTTTTAGATATCATACTTGCTACTTACATCTTTCTTTTGCTGCTAATTGTAGGGTAGTTTTCAAGCCGGATCATGGAGTCAACAAATGTGTAGACCGCAACGTCGAAATGTAGTTAAAACCTTCATCCCTGAACTTTTACGTGGTTACATGCATGAATGAATCGAAACGAACGCTAAATGAGCATAAAAGTCATCTACACATTTAAAACGACTAGATGCCATTTTGGGTCACGAGGTATCGATTTCAACAATTTTCATTCATCCATACACAACAAACTTGAATTAATAGATACAAACTCTAAATTAGTAAAAACGCTAGTCATACGATTCAAACGACCATATGATATTTTAGTCTGAACAAAGTGTTGTTCTTATTGTTACAAAAAACTTGATCAAAATAGTTATAAGAATTTATCAAAAATCATAACAATTTAAAACTCATGTTCAATTATTTAAAATATCCATACATCCATAACAAACGTGAATGAACATAAATGAACACGAAATGAGTACAAGCATCATTCATATGTTTAAAACGACCATATATCGTTTTCATCTAAACAAATAGTGTTGCGTCATAGTTATCTAATATCTGACTGAAACAACTATAAGATTTTATTAAAAAACCATCACAATGTAAAGATGATATTGAACAATTAACATTCATCAATAACAATTTATCAAAACTATCACAATCTATCAAAAATCATCATAATTTATCCACAATTTCAAGATTCAGTTCAACAAAAATAAGTCACATGATCTGTCTACTAGTCTAGAGCATTTTTGTAAGTCAAGCAATTATGGTCCCTCTGACCACACCTACTACATTTACAAGTTTTTCCCTCCCTTCTTGATGGAATCCAATGGTTTTTTTTTACGCCCACTTTGTCGTCGATTCAAAAAGAATGGTAATAACTTAGTTTGATTGGAGATTTCCCAATCAACCTCATTTGCCACTGGATATATACATTCGACACATTCTTGTTTCCAACTAGTACTACTATAATAAGTCGAGCACAAATTGTAACAAGATATTCCCTAAAACTTCTCTGCAGGAAGATCATGTTTGCAAAGAAGCTTTTTCAAATCAAATTCTCAACAAGTACATGTTCTTGCCTCCAAGTTAACAATATACATTTCATTTTCAACACCCACATGGAACTCGTACTCATTTATTGGTACCACTATCAGCCCCTTTGCATGATGATACTTTGTACACATTTTATCCTCAATGGGTGAGGTTAGACTAGATACACATTTTTCAGTCTTAATGTATCTCTTATAAAATCATTTTTGTAAAGTCTTTCTGATTTGCTCAACCATAGAAAGTACTGAAAACTCGCAAGCATTCTTGAATAGCGAGTTCAATGATTCTGTATTGTTAGTCGTCATAATATTGTAACGAATTCCTTTGAAATGTGCTCGAGACCAAAATTCATACCCAACTTTCTATTCTACGTATTCTCCAACTGCCGAGCTTTTACGATATAGATTTGCCATTGATTTTTCAAAATTAATCAAACTATACTCTTTTGTTGTTGCCATGAACAATGATAGAATATCAGTCCTATGATAATTGGACTTTATGTTTAGTTGTAGTTACCACATACAGCATTCATGATGTGCATTAGGATAAACAATCTTTATAGCCTTATGAATGCTATCCTTGCTATCAGAAATAAAAACAAGCCCTTCCAACATATCTGTTATCTGAAACAACTTATTTAAGAATCAAGTCCACGATGCATCATTTAAGGAATCAACAATGCCAAATGTGAGAGGATATATCTGAAGATTTTCATCCTGGCACATGGAAACAATTAACTTACCTCGAAATTTAGATTTGAGAAATGTTCCATCCATAGAAATGACCCATCTCATTGATGAGTGAAAACTACGTTTGCTCAGTCTTAAGGCCATGAAAAAGTATTTGAAGCGATTCTCATTATCAACCTCAATGAACGTCACTGTACCGAGATTATTTTTCTTTAGAATATTGCAATATTTGGCCAATCTACCATAACTAAGTTCAGGTGAACCCCTTAATAGCTCTAAAGCACATTCTCTAGCCATCCACGCCTTATAATAACTTATATCTATTACAAACTCCCGACGAATATTATTTTAAATGTTCCAAGGTCTGTATATATAATATTGGGATCCTCAAACTCCGACATGATGTGTTTTCCAATCACCCAACAACTAGCTTGTCTATGATCTTTGTGGCGAACATCTAGTTAACAATTATGATAACGTAAATACTTTTAAATCTCAAATTCATCACTTTCCTTCAATCGTGTTGCCCGCAAATGTCATTTGCAAACTTCCTCAACACAAACTACTACATATGCACTCTTATTTGACTTATTGACCTTAAATTCAAAAGAGTTTCTTAAAGCAAGCATTTGTAATGACGTTTAGAGATCCTTCTTGTTGCGAAAAATTTGGTTAATGTGTACATCGTTAGCGTCAGGAATCTTAACTGATATTCCACAAGGATTCGGACAAACAACTCGTGATATATTAATAATATTAGCTGTCAATGTAAATGGTGTATTATGAGTGACATTGTCTTCATTCATCACATGAAAATCATCTTCGTAGTTGTTACGCACTATTTTCACCCTATCCCAATAATCATCACTTGTAAAGTTCACACTATCATTTTCAAAAAAATTGATTAAATGGATATAAAGGTTCCATATGATTGTCAACAGACTTATCTTTTTGCATATTGCATTCATGCATATCTTCCATATTATCCTGATTCTCTTGAATATTTACCATATTAAGCTCCATGTCTTGTTGATCATCAACATAACCCTTTCCCACTAGGGTTACACAAATTGGAATTTGGTTGTGCAAAGAGAGAAACCAACTAACACCCCTATCGCAATTAATCTTCATTGATGGAACTGATTATTTTGCTATGATGGTACAAGAAGTTTCATCTTGATGTCATACATGACAGAATCAACATTAACCTCTTTTCTGACTTCATCATATAACTCCACATGGGAAATATTTTTGACTCAAATATTTGTTGTAGTGTCTTGATCATTCTCTATCCATTTCCAAATTCATCCATCTTGATCACTCTTTTCAAATTCAATAAAATAAAAAATGACAATCATTGCACCATAGTCCATATATGCAATTCACCAAAACATATGTAATATATTATTCTATTAATTATCAAAATCAAATACTATAAAATAGAGCTTCAATAATAAACAAAAGGCAAGGAATATTGTTACATAACAGGTTTAAATTAAATAAAAAAAACGACATTCTAGTTTAAAATGTGTATTTACTATTTATTTATGTTTAAAATAATATGATGTTGTAGAAGAATTGAGGAACGACTACTTTGCAAACAACTACATCAATACCACAATCATCAAATTACAATAGCATTGAGTTACAGAAAACGGCACCCAACTACAGAAGAACTGCACCATTTCGTTTTTATATTTCATAGCAAATTTTGTTTACCCAATTTATTTTTCATGAAATACAACTAGAAAATAACAAGAAACCGTTAATTTTCAAATAATAAAGTATACCCTCAATTGTTTGAAATCAACTCTTGCTCACCCACTTCCAAAATTTGCATTGTTTGATTTGTCCTTGGTTCAGATAAAGAAACTTCAAAGTGTAGAAAATGTATATAAAGAAGAAGAAAGTTAGGTTCGAAGGTGGGTCTAATATGGTGAAAGTGGGTTTGGAAACGTTAGAATGAAGAATGATTTATGGAGATTTAGGGATTTATGTTTGGGGGTGTGGTAAATATTGAACTTCAAAGTGGACATTTTAGCCATTTCAATTTAAGGGTATTTAAGACTTCTAATATATGATCTAATATACCATAGGCTCCTTGAACAATAAGTATTGATATATGTTATTTTACCAAACATTATGGTTGACTAGGCTTTTCAAGCAAATCTTCCTTTTCCCTAAACCATGACACGGTCTTGTTGGTCGCTTTGACATCATAATTAGTGAAAGATTGATTTGATAATTGAAGCCTTGATAAGTGCTTCGGACAGGGATGCGGTTTGCTTCCGTTTTGGTAGCTTTGATGATTAACAAGATTATTGTTGTTGGAATAAGTAGAATTATCCTTTTGTTTAAGCTTATAACCAGGTGAATAGCTATGAATTTCATCAACACCTATCAATAGCATGGTCAAGAAAGCTGCAAAGAGTGCAGAAAGGTCCATTCTTCTTCTGGCCTTTATAAATTATTAGAAGTGTGGGGGACTGTTTCAAGTGTTACTATGGTTATAATTTCTAGAATTATAAGTTGTAGAATTCTTAGTAGCATTTGACTTAACATGATTGGTAATGTTCATCTGACGTTAAAGTAAATACTTTATTTATCGGAGGTAATGGATTCATAAGAACCAATTGTCCTCGGACTTGTGAGAGTCATAATAGTCCCATGAGAAAATACATTATACTCCATTTGATAATGAGAATCAAGATTTTTCACATCTGTACAAGTGCATTAACCACAAGAACAAACATGTATATAATTGCCTAATTCCTCATGTACAGTCTCCATTTGAAAACGTTACATATTATTTTAGTTTGTTTACTTAAGGACAAATGGTAAAAATATGAAAGTTAAGGAAATATTGGTTTATTATTTACCTACAGTCCTAGATATTATATGATAGTTAAAGTTAAGGAAATATTGGTTTATTATTAATCTTTCCTTAAATTTATTTATTGCCATATCAAATAAATTTTGTATGATATGATTATAATTTTACAGGTTTCATTGTGTATAATTTTAGGTAAGATTTAATCCAATCGTTGTCATTGCTTCAAGGAAATATTGGTTTAATATTAAACTTTCCTTAAATTTATTCATTACCATATCAAATAAATCTTTTAGGATATGATTTCATACCTTACTGTGTTTCATTGCTTGATTTTTAGGTAAGTTTTACTTGAAATATTGTTTATTGATTTAGGTAAGTAAATGAAGAAATCGAGAAGACAATTGACTGCTTTGAGAAAACTGAATTCCGTTCGGTGAACCAGCAGCAATGAGGTCTTCCATTCTCGAACAAGTTCAATCGACGACATACCTTATTGATTAATCTCATTGCCAATCGCTCTTTTTCAATTGAATTTGAAGAGAACAAGCAAAAGTGTAAACGTACAATCCAAATAATTGATCAAACAACTGGTCACGAGTTAAAATTGATGAATCTTAATCCAAGTAGTGGTTGCGGTGGAATACAATAGTGAAGTGATGATAAAATCAATACTGGGGGATTTGATCCATTTCTCCAACAAGTCGAAAGAAGAAGAAAACAAGGGAGTTGTTCTTAAATTTCTTATGATTTTTTTGTTAATTTTGTGAAATTACAAAATTGAAACCATTATATTTTTTATTATTTGATATAGTGGATTGTTTTACCCGTGGATGTTTCCCTTTGGAGTTTATCATATTACATTTGGTGTTCTTGTTTTAATATGTTAGTTAATTTACACAATTAATTAAAACCACTTAGAATACTAGTTTCTGCTTACATGCTGCAGTCAGAATTGCTTGGAAACTAATCATAGAATATTCTGACTATTTGAATTGAAAAATTAAAAACATATATTTTATTTACTAGGTTTTAGAATTTACATTTGTTATTAAAGACATGTTCACTTTTAAAAAAATCAACGCAAAATATAGTAACGAACGGAGCACCTTTTAGACCTCGTGTCTTAGATAGAACGAACTACTCTTATTGGAAAATTAGGATACGGGCATATGTCAAATCCTTAGATGAAAAAGTTTGGCACTCTATTGTCTATGAATATAAAATATCCATTATGACTGAAAATGAGACAGAAAGAGAGAAAAATGCAGAATAGTATGTTACTACTGATTTTAATAATGTTAGCTGGAATTCAAAAGCCTTAAATACTATTTTTTTCATTTCTGAATTCTAACCAATTTCACTTGATTTCTACTTGCAAGGTAGCCAAGGAAGTATGGTATATACTACAACTCATGAATGAACTTCCATTATGAAGTCTTCTAAACTCTAGATGCTCACCCCTTGAATATAACTATGAGAGATGATGAACCCTTCAAGAATTTCTACGCCAAGATCAGTGATGTCACCAACTTGGCCTACGTCCTGGGAAGAAGTGCTTCGAAAGTCAATTAGTGAAAAAAATTATTATATCACTACCTGAAAGATTCCATTCTAAGATAACTGCTATCGAAGAGAGTAAAAATATAAAGAGCATAAAGGTGGAAGAATTGATGGGGGGCTTCATTGACCTATTAGTTGTATCTCTATAAGAGAAAGAAAGAAAAAATGATCAAGAATTGCATCTAAAGCCAAAGACGTTGACGTGGAAGAGGAGGAAAGTGATAATGATGAGCATATGACTATGCCCCAATCAAAGAGGAAGAAGCTCAAGACCTCAACCACCACAAAAGAAGAGGTTCTTTAAAAATTCAAGGCAAAATCCAACTTTATCTATGGAGAGAACTCAAAATCATATTCAATGCTATGAATGTGAAGGATTTGGACACATAGCTGCTGAATGTGCTAATATACTAAAGAAGTCTCAATTTGAGAAATCAATGAATCCTATATAGAGTGAAAATGAGGATAAATACTCAAACTCAGACGAGGAGGACGGAATAGCCGATAACCAGATAACCTCATTCGCTGTTAACTTTAAATCTAATGCTAACTCATTGCAACTGTTGACAAGTTTATCTTTGTAATTAATTAATAACAGTTAATTAACAACTAAAATGTACAATGATATGATAGATCCATACACTTTTGTTTTGTTTACCATTCATTAATTTATTAATTTAAATTATTTTAAGTGAAAGATGTAAAGAGACCACGTTGCCTTTTTAAAAATGATCAAATACTTGTCTTTTGTTTAATTAATGAATTTTTGGATGAATATTGTCTAGATGTCCTTTTAACGCACATGTTTGACAAGTTTATAAAGTACCTCCTACAATTTAAATGTTTGAGACTGCGTTGCATTTTTTAAAAAGATTTGGAACTTCTACTACAAATTTCTCTAAAATAAATAAAAAGTTTAGATCACTACACAAAGATACCAAGATTGTAATAATTTGTATATATTTGATAAGAATAATGTTATTCATAATCAATGACTATTGTAGTTTATCCTATATAACATGTTATGTGGCATAATCTTAATAGTTAAAAAATTTTCTTATTTTGTAATTATTAAAATTATTCCAAGCAAGATAAGTACTATAGTCGTTGACTATGAATGATATTACTCACTGGGCAAAATCAAGCTTGAGCTCTCCAAAATTATCATGTAGATGACTTCTTTTTTTTTTTTCCCCCTTTCTTTTTCCCTCCTTTTGTTTGCATGAGATTATGGTAGAAAAAACATAGTTATCAAAATCACATTGGACCGAATGAGATTATGATAGAAAAGCGTAGTTATCAGAATTGGATCAGAGCGAACAAAAACCGTCGAACCGGACAGTAGTCCGATCCGATTAGTGTTATTTGTTCTATTTGCAAGTGAATCGGACATACCATTCAATAATACTTCGAACATGGTAGATTTACAGAAAATCAAAATTTGTTCAATGTGAACCGATTTTTTATCAAATTGATCCATTAGCAAGATTAAATTTCAAAATTGAAGAGGTTCGAACCTTTGTAGTTTATATGAAAAGTTAGAACCTTGATCACTGTGACACTTGTAGAAGCTTTGCAATTAATGTTAGAAAATATATATAGTTAATTTAGTAAAAATGACATAAAAAAAATATGTATTTGACCTTTTGTTTTAAAAAATATTTTTTCATTAAAATTATAGTCTAGCAATGACATACCGATTGAACCAGTAACCTGATGATCTAATGATTTTTCTATGTTGACGATCCGACAGATTCTCATAACTATGAGAAAAAATATTGGATTTTTTTTTTTTTTGATTGAATAAAAGGAGCATTGTATAATTATTTAATCGTTTATTTTGTGTAACGGAAAAGCAATTGCTATTTTCCTTTTCACACTTGCAATATACATACCTCAAATTGAAAGTCAGAATTAGAGGACTAAGCCCCCGTTTGACACCCTTTAATTTCTATTTCTATTTCTCTTTCTCATTCTCATTCTTCATTTCAACCACACATTCTCCAAATAAAATAATATTACACACAAATCAAAAACTTTTCATCACTTTTCCACCACATATTCTCACATCAATCACTATTCCAAAATTTCTACACACCTAAAAATGGGTTTCAAACAGGGAGTAAATATGAGCATCGAGCTAATTCTGCTTTTTGCATACCTTTTTACATAAAAAAAAAAAAAGGTTCAAAAATGGACTTTTCTTTACTCCGTTGTCCATGCCTCTGTTTGATTTACGGGGTATCTTCGACTAAGATTTTGATAGATTTTTAAATATTATAAATCCTAATGAATTTCGTAGATTTGAATAGATTTCCCATAATTTCATAAGAATCTCGTCAAATATGGTGAAATTTTAAAAGATTTAGTTATATGTACTTTTAAGCTTAAAATCCATCAAAATCTTTTAAAATTATTATATTAATAATTTTTTTATAAATCCATTAGTTATTGAGGATACCTAAATTTTATAAGATTTCATTAAAATCTCAATTGTGTACACCTAAATTTTAATGAAATCCATTAAAATCTCAGTTGAGAACGCCTAAGTTTATAAGGATTTTAAAAATCCATTACAATCTTAATTAAGGACACCCTCCTTAAATAAAAATTAATCGAATGTATGGATGAAAAATTGTAAATTTTACAATACGTGCAGTTAAAATTAATTATTAATTATTAATTCAATATTTTTATTGAATCAAACTAGTACTATATTGTAAAATTGATTTTTGATAGAATTAAAAAAAAAAAAATGCCACTATCTTACACCAATTTAGGTGCTAACATGCGATGAGTCTTAATAAATGAATCATAAATTTTTGTATTTATTTGAACATGTAATTTAATGATACAAATGATGATGAATAACATTATTCTATAAAAAAATTCTAAAAATAATGATTAAATCTACTTGTACAATGATGATTGACAATGTTTAACGTGACAAAATCTGGATGATTGATTTAAAAAACAGTTTGTAAATTTTTTTGAAATGAATGAATATGATGATGTGAGATTATGATTGTTAACAAATATTGTCAACAATCATTGTACATGTAATATAATTCTGGTTGATAATTCTGGTTGCAGGTATGCAGAGACGGATATAGGGGGGGCTGGGCTGTAGCCCCCCCCCCCCAAAGGCCCAAAATTTTTTTTTTTGGTAAGGTAATATTTTTTTTTTTTAAAAACAGTTTTTCATGTGTAAAATTATTTTTTTCACGTATTAGCCCGGTTTGAAAATTTGTACCCAAGTCTTGGATCCAATCCTGGATCCGTCCCGTCCCTGCATGTATGTACTTATCTACAGGCCGTTACACCTCCAAACCCAATTCTCACGAATTAAATTCAACCACGTCATCTACTAACCAATTTTGGACCAATTTCCTGATATTCAAACTTTACCCGTAAACACCATAATATTACCCAACCCAACGGCCATTTCCATGTGGTTCTAGACAATTCGACGTTGAATATCACGCGAAAGCTCTCGAAAATGGTAGAAGAGCTGCTTCATTATCCCCTCCCCTCTCATACTATCTCTATATATAAACAAAATCTGTAAGCATTTGAATCACGTCAGATAATAAATTACTGATTACTTATCAGAGAAAGAGCTCTTCTTTAAAATTCATTCTTTTCGGGTTGGTGATAGTTTTGCTCCGATAACTCAGTCATTTGGATTTGCGGACCGTTTGGAAGGACATTTCTGTTTTTAATTTCTTCGAATTGTAAGTAATTTTTTCTACACAGTTGCATCGCATTGTGTTTTTCATTTCATTCATTTTGAGCAGTTAGTTTCGTGTTCTTGCAATGGACACATATGCATAGCTCTATATTTTAACTTCCCTTTAAATTTGTTATCAATGTTGTTTTATTTGTCACTTTTCAATATTATTTACACTTTGATCGTCCTAGTATTTCATATCATTCGTATTTCAATTGAATATAATTGATTGGATGCATCGTTTGGTTTGGGTTTACTTCATCATTAATTTCCCAATTCTTTTAAGCGGGTGGTAGTGGCATATCCTAAAATGCACATTTTATTTAAATTTTGGTTTCAACAAATACATACAATTTTTAATCAAGTCCAGCCGTGATGTTTTGGATTGAGTACTGGGAATTTTATTGGTCTAGAGATTTGTGGTTCTAGTCCTCGAGCCACCATTCTGGTGTTCGAATGAAGATACAGAGTTGTAAATTGATCCAGACTTGGATTCTGATTTATTATACTCTTAAACCAATTGATAGTGTCTTAAAATTGGACCTTATTTATGTGTTCGGTAATAAATTGGTTAATCGTGGACTTTGTTTTGTATTTAGCAGGTGATTTGTTGATTTCCATTCAACCTACGCACTTGGGTTGTTTGGTGTCGAAAATTATCAACGCTCTCCGAGTCTAGTCCATTTTTTCTTGAATTGAGGATATCTATGGATCCTGTCTACGGATGTATGCAGCCATATCCCTACAAGAGGGGTCAAGTACACTACAGACCTTATTACTACCAAAACACAGAACCTTCCTCGACTCCAATGTATGCTGATCCTGCTATATTTCCAATGAATTACGAATGTTGTCCTTGGGGTGGTAGCTATGGCTATTCCTACCCTGTACACGGCCATGGCTGTTGTAACGCTAGCCATTTCCAGGGAAACTATGCTTGGAGACCTTGTTCTCATGTTCCACGGGTTCACTGTCATGGAAATCATCCTTCTTTTCAAGCACCACATACAATTCCGTATATTCCTGTCCCAGATTATTCTATTGGGAATCCACGGTATGAGTACGAAAAGAATATGCCAAGAGATCATCATTGTTGTGGATGTCCTAATCAACAGTGCAGTAAGAAAGAAGAGAAAAATGTAAGGATTGAAGAAGAGGATCCTGACAAGGAAATGAAAAGCAATGAATCCTTGGTTCCTCCTCAGTTAAAGAATTATCGACACCCAATTGTGTGGTTTCCATCTGAATGTGGAAATAATGAGGAACAAAGGAAGTCAAAAGAATCGGAATGTACAGATCAGAAGGAGGATTTGCATGACAGTCGAAAAATTATTGAACAGAAACCAGCTGTCTTACCAAATGACGAAAACAATTCGGGATCATTAAAGCAAATTGGAGAAAAGGTAAGAAACCTGAATCAACAAGATGATGGTAAGGGCAACTACCCATTCCCAATATTCTGGATGCCCTACAAACCTGAGGAAATGGAAAAGAAAGTAGGTGAGATGAACAATGTTCGTCCAGAACCAAGCACGGAATCCTTCAAGCTTCCTTACAGTGGAGACATCTCAAAAGTGAATGGGGAACACACTAATCACAAGGCTTCTTCAAGGACGAAGGATATTCCTGTGAAGCAAGTTGAACAGCTGCATGAAAAGGAGAATTCAGGTAATCACGAGGCAAAAGAAAACAATGCTTCTGTGAAAGTTTCCCATGCTTCTTCAAGGACGAAGGATATTCCTGTGAAGCAAGTTGAACAGCTGCACGAAAAGGAGAATTCAGGTAATCACAAGGCAAAAGATAAAAATGCTTCAGTTAAAGATTTTATTGACAATGGAGACGAGAAATGCTCTGAAGGAAGTGCTCAAAGGAAGTCCACTTCTCGTAAGAAAGCATCTCTGCCTCCTGTTTGTCTGAGAGTTGACCAGTTGCCAAGTAGAAAAAACACTAATGGAAGCTCAAGATCTCCTAGTCCTCCGGTTGACAAAGGGAAGTTGAATCAGTCATCTAATAAAGCAAGCATCGTCCCAAGTTCAACAGAAATTGTGAAATCAAATGTGATCAATAACGATGAGTCCAAGAATGAGACAACCAACAAAAACCCTATTGAGGTTATGGAAGGGAAAACTGATCAGGGAGGAGATGTGGATGTGAATACAACTCATACCTTTGAAAAGGATATTCAGGCAAACCAAACTGATGAAAGATCCACAGAGGAAAGGCATTCTAGGGAATGCAACAGAGCTGATAAAGCAGATGTAAGAAGTCAATCAAATGATACTGGATCTCAGATAGCGGAGAAAGAAGAATTATCCAGGGGTAAAGAAGTGATCGCTAATGAAGTAAAGGAATTCGAAAGAAAGAAACTGACAGATTTGGAAGCAGCTATTGTTATTCAGTCGGTGTATCGTGGATTTGCAGTTCGCAGATGGGAGCCGTTAAAGAAGTTGAAGCAAATAGCTGAAGTGCGCGAGCAGATAGCTGTGATAAAGCTTCTTATTCAAGAGATGGAGTTATCTTCTGATATCCAACGCGATAATAAGCAAATACACATGATTGGAGAAACAATAATGAGCCTGCTGCTTAGACTGGACACAGTTCAGGTATGTTGATAAACCAGTAGGAGTGCTACATATTAATTTATATATGTCAAGTCATTTGGTTCTTTTATTTTAGCTTCTTAGATTCTTCATAATATGCTAAACTCTCTTTTTGGATACTTGTTACCAGATTTATTTAATTAAATCTCTTTACTAAAGTCCTTTATTTACAAGACTATGGCTCTATTGTAACTTCTTCACTTCACATATAATGCATGTATTCACTAAAAGATGCCCTCACTTAAAGTTTATTCACTGTGTTTTGATGTTGAGAGTAAATGATATATCCTATTTGTCAGGGGCGGATCGAGACCAATTTTCTTGTGGGGTCAAAAATGAGATTTCAAAAATGTATAGGTTAAAAAAAAATTAAAAAAAAAAAAAAAAATATTTTTTTTTGTGGAGTCATCTGACCCCACATGACCCCATGTGGGTCCGCCCCTGATAATTGTTATCTTTGAATGTTATTCCACCAGTTCCATTAACAACTCTATGATGCCTGTGTCTTTTTCTCTGTTGAGACTTTGTATTTTCATTTCTTGCCATTTTGGATTTTGGGTCTCCTAGATTATGCAAGTCTGGACACTCTTTCTGGGTTTAAATAGAGTGACTTATAATGTGTTCCTTTCTTGTTAATTAGGGTTTGCACCCCAGCATCAGGGATATCAGAAAATCCGTTGCTAGAGAGCTTGTGTGTCTTCAGGAGAAGCTAGACTCGTTAATTGATAAAAAGCCATCACATGGTTACGAGTCAACCAATGGAGCAGATGAAGGAGCATTTAAGGAGACCAAAAATGATGCATCTATCCAAGATGGACACGGGGTGGAAAATACTGGTGCGGATAGTATTTTATCAAAAAATACCCATGAAGCCGAGGCTCATTTAGTTGAATCGTGTCATGGACAGTCCGTGAACATGGAAATATCCGAGCCAATGTTGGTTGGAGAACTGGTGGGTGGAGAGAAAAAATCTACAGAAATATCTAAGAGCTGTGGCATTGAAAGAATCGAGGCAGGACCTAAACCAGACGTTAAACTAGGAGATGAGCAGTACTATAAAGTGCAGGAAAATAAAGAAGAATCAATCTCCTTTCCACTGACTGAATCTGGACAAGATATGCCAGATTCTCCAACAATAGATGGGGATATGTCTCCAAGTGAGTTGGCTGAGTTGCCCCCTGGAGTGCTGGATGGTGATATTGATGCTCGAGGATGCAAGAAGCATAGACAGATTAAATCTGGTGAATGTGAAGTTGCGGTAAATGAGCTAATGGCAGATGTAGAGCAAGCGAAGGAGATAGAGGAAGGATCAAAGGCAGAGTCAGTCACTACAGAACTTAAGGACAATAATAGACGTGATGGAAACAAAGAATACATAGAACTGTGTGAGGAGCCGTTACCTAAATTAAATGACATTCAGGTACAAGCTGAAGAAAACTTGAGTATCAACAATGAATTTGTTAAGATATACGATAAAACAGATGAAAAGATTGGATCAGAGGAGGCGATGGGAGACAAGTTCAGAGATGCTGGAGGAGCTGGAGCTGAATCTGATGAAAACACTTCTCAACCATCTCAGAATACTGGAGCCAAAATGAAAGAACCTAAAGCAGCGGATAATAAGACTGGATCAGAGGCGGTGGTGGAAGACAAGCTTGGAGATGCCATACCTAAACTTGATGAACGCACTTCTCAACCATCATGTACCATGGGACCTAAGATCAGCGAACCTAAAGGAGGGGATGATAAGAATAGATCGGATGATGTGATGGATGACGAACTTGGAGATGCTGGAGCTGATTTACGGGAGGAAATTGTGGAAGAAAAGCTTGGAGATTCCTTGACTGAATCTAATGAATGCCCCTCTCAACCACCATATTACACTGGATCTAAGATCAAAGAATCTGATGGAGCAGGGGATAAGATTGGGTCAGAAGAGATAGCGGACGACAAGCTTGAAGATGCCATAGCTGAATATTATGAGTGTACTTCTCGACTACCAAAGGACGCTGGGGAAGAGATTAATGAACCTACAGAGACTCCTGATGAGTTGGAACTGCAAATGGGAGAAGAACTTTGTCAAGGAGAGAATGAAATCGACAATACAGTACCTGAAGCCTTTGGAGGTAATGATCCTAAGAACTCATGTACATATGAAGAGGTTTTAGATATGCCTACAGAGAGGAAATCAGCCCTAGCACAAGATTACAACGTGAAGCAATTTCGGCTAGAGGAGCATATTGAAGTGCACAATTCAGAATCCTCAGATGGGAATGAGAAAAATGCAGCTCCTGAATGTGACGTCCCACACGAGATGGCATTCATACCTGCAGTAGTTACTGAACCAGCATCTCCCACTACAGACCAGGGATCACATAATGGCAGTGACATGACAGAGCGCAATAGGAAACTGATGGAAGAGAACGAAAAATTGAGAGAGATGATGGAGAAATTGATCAAAGCAGGTCAAGAACAGTTGACTACCATTTCTAGTCTCTCTGGAAGAGTCAAGGACTTGGAGAAGCAAGTGTTCAAGAGAAAGAAACTGAAGATGCATCACTACAAATTACCCTCATCGGGATTATTATGCAAGAAACCGTCCCACAACCATTTGAAAGACAGAACAATGAGAATAGCAATTTAAAAAGTTTGATGGTGGTCTGGAATTCAAACCTTTTTATTATGTTCTGAGATGGACATATCATATTGTCGTTTGTCATGTAATATATATTGTTGTTTGTCATGTAATATATGAGTTTCTTCTTTTCTTGTCAATTTCATTGCTTCCCCTGCGTTTATCATTTGTGATTATTTCCTAATTCTTATGGAAGTAAATGACGAGGAGAATTGTCAAGTTTTTGACAACGTGGAGTGATTTAAGTGTTTATGCCTTAAGTTTAATCAACTTCGGACATAAAATACTTTAAATATATAATTGATGCATTTCATTTATGAACAATCTATTATTTAATTGGATTAATATTCTAATAAATTAAATAATAGAATCCATAAATTTAAGACTTGTAATTTGTTAATTACAACGAATTGTGATTGTAAGATACAAGTTACATATGATTGAATCTTATATCATATGTGATCATAAGTATTAAAGAGATACAGATAACGTTATTACGAATAGACCATCACGTTTGACATTTCTTACCTGTGAAGTAAGTAACTGATATCACAAACTAAAGTGTGGTGATACTTAAATGAACACGTTGATATTTTGTTATATAACAAAATATTGAAAACTCGCTCGGAAGATTTTACACGGATAACTATCTGAGTATCGTGGTTGAAGACATCAACGTCGTCAACAACTTCCAATTAGAAAAGGTTAATCACAGTCTTTTTGTGAGGACACATCATCGGGCCCTCAAGGATGTAGATCAGTCCAACTTCAATCTGTCCAACATTTGGTCGCACACCCTGATTGCGCCGATCAACTGCGGTTGAAACACCATTCCCTATCCCTGAAAATACGTCTCGTGGAGCCTATTGCTTCTTTGAGTATCGTCATAGCTACCTCATCTCGTGCACTCCTTGTAGAGTTTTGCGCTCTCATAAGCTTCTAGTCGAAATTCCCAACAAGCATATTTTCCTTATCAACAGCTTCCTCTTCATTGACCTGAACTACTTGATTGTTTTGCTAGTTAGCCATTTGCACTTGCTATTTTTGGTATATCCCTTTGAATGAAATGAACGAATTTCTACAAGTAACGCACCAAAAAGTGGCATGACGTACATATTCAAAGAACAAAATTTGAGGTGGGGCAAAATTATTGTTATACAACTCGAGACTCAAGCTTTTTTCGAAAAAGTTGAGATCAAGGTGGTCAGGTCCATACACAATTACCAAGATATTTTCATATGGGGTTATAGAGATCACTCATGACAGTAAGTGGACGATTAAAGTTAATGGACAGAGGCTGAAGCCTTACTGAAGTGGTTAATTCTCGAAAAAAAAAGTCCACCACTCATCTTCAAACGCCGGAGTTAATCAATCGACTAAAGTCGAGCTATGGACTATAAACAAGTGTTTGTTGGGAGACAACCCAAAGTTTCTTCCCTTTTATTTATTTTGCTTTACACATTAGATTAGAAATTTTTCATGTTTTTGATAATTTTTAGTAATATTAGGTCTTTTATCTTCCTTATAGGTCATCAAGAGTCTATGTATGGTCCATACTAGATTTATAGGTATTGTGTACAATTTTGGGGGTGTTGGAGTGTTACTTAGTTGATTTGGTGTAAAAATCACACATCTCGAGTTAATAAGATCATTTTAAGCTTTTTTGGATCGACAAGTGTTTTTGAGTTTAAAAGTGGTTTTGGAACCAATTTAATGACATACACGAACCCCATACAGTTTGCAATGTTTTTTGACAAGTTTCGGGGGCTGTGAAAAGTCAGCAATAATTATGACTAGAAAAACAAGATTTTAGAAAAAAAAAATTGACAAAAAAACGTGTTTTTTGGGACATAAGTGAGTCTAGCAATTTTTACATGTTTCATACACTCGTCATACTTATCTAAGTTTGTTGGCACGAAACTCAAGGTCTGTGAGGTCAGGGATGATCGAACGATCAAAATTCTTGAAAATGGCAAAAATCGGCATTGTGGTAGTGTATTCAACCGCATGTACTACCTACATTGCAGTTGCAAATTGAACATTAGGGCATAAATTGGCCCTGAATTAATTTTGAAAATGGCAAAAATCGGCATTGTGGTAGTGTATTCAACCGCATGTACTACCTACATTGCGGTTGCAAATTGAACATTAGGGCATAAATTGGCCCTGAATTTTTGTTCTATGCGACGGCATAAAGACAAAGACAAAGAATGCGGTCGCATAGAGTTAAAAAAAAGTTTCGAATCTAATTTTTAAATACCCACACACACAACACTTCATCTCCTTCACAACACGACACTTTCCCCTCTCAATTCCCACACACGGCACACACACATGGTGATTTCCAACTAGTATTCATCTTCCATTCATCAATTTCAACATCAACGAAAACCTCAAGGATGCCTCCTAAACGAACTGCTAAAGGAAGGACAAAGTTGCCTCCACTTCTGGTGTTGTTTGTACTCGGGGACCTGACTGGGGTGTAAGACAGTTTTTGAATCAAGAGGTCATAACAGATACACAGATATCGTTAGCCATTGGGCATTACTTGTGGAGAAGATGATTAAACAAGAGGACTTCTTAAGGTTTGAATTGTTACCTTGGTGCAGAATTGTTGATGGGAAAAAGTGGTAGAGACATCACACCTAGTATACGAAGGACTTGTTCACGAATTCTACGCCAACTTCAATAATGAGATAGACACCCCTGAATTCGAACATTTACATCAGACATGAGTGAGAGATAAATGGATTATGTTCTCACCAGAGGTCAAACATGAGTATTATTAGCTCACCTAGGACAATGTTGTCCCAATTCTAGGTGATTTACATTGGAACGAGGTGGATGATGTTTTGCTTGGGCGAGAGAATGCTTGGCCACTGCAAACGCCAGAGTGGCATCAGATTGAGCTTACTCTTTCAATAGCTATTTTGTGGATGTTCATGTGCCACAATATTGAGCCTACATCCCATCAAACCACATTCACTGATCCCAATGCTAGATTCATCTAGCACTTGGTGAGGGGTCAATAGATTGACTTGGCGACATTAACCTATGAGCAGATCCACTCCCAAGGGATTTGGAGGGATCAACATCATTCTTTGATATTTTCGAGACTAATCGACAGGATTTGCAAGAGCTCAGGCGTGCATATCTCCATCTTGGAAGGTTCCAAAGAGACCCGTGCTTTTATTAAGCTCACTATATTTGAAGCTTAGAAAAGAGTTCGGGAGAAACATAGAGAGCAATTAGAGAATGAGCGCATTAGATAGTTGCCAGCTGAGAAGGGTTAGGTATCCGATGACACTGAGATGCCTCAGACTTCACCATAACTTTGCGATGTCGATACACAGTTGCCAAGATATATGTGCGCTACTATGACCGGCTCTAGTCGAGATATTCAGAGTATTCAGCAAGCTGTTGGTGCCATGAGTGCGGATATTCAGATAGCGCGGAGTGATATGTTGGCTACCAGGAATTTCGCTACTACTGCGAGTGGGGGGTCTTTGACTGTAATGAGAGAGGTTGAGATCCTAAATGTGCGGTTGAATAATTATGTGGGCAGAGTTGATGGTTACAACTGAGGACTAATGAGATGTGTGATCTATTAAGTAGCATTGAGATTGAGGTTCAGGAGCAATAGACACTACTTCAAGGTATGTATGGGTAGGGTAGCTTGACGAGAGTTTTGGCATGATGAAAGGCTTACAGACCGAGCTCTCACAACAGTTTAAGTTGATGAGACGAATTATTGCACGACTACCTCCACCTTCAATAAATGACACATCTGGCACTACTTTTCCTACACTGTTTCAATGTCACGTCCATATTGATCATGGGAGTATTCTTTACCTCTATTTTGGTACCCAATTCTACTTTTGTCCTAAATTTCTGCATTTCACTAAAATTGTCACACACCGAAGGCATGTTTTGTATTAGTTTGGAGGTGACAGAAGAATATAAGAATTTTCATGACAACATGGTTATGCATTAACATTTTTGTGAAATGTGTGATTGTTCGTGTGTGAAATTAATAATAATAATAATTAGTATTTTTTTCTAGTTTGCTTATTGTTTTGTGTGCTTGTGTTGGTTTGATGACCTTGCCAGCAATGATGTTAAATATTGGAATAAGTATGGACTATAAATGGTGGAAATATTGCATGATTATATTAGCCAATACTTCTTTATGTGAAACTTGACATTCTTTATGCGTGACACTCATGTTTACACATTACGTTGGTGATTTAGCTCATTACTTAGAGAAGAGTTGAACATAGTAAGTTAAACCCGAATAACCCCTATTGTATTAATCCATAATCCATTTATAGAGTAGTTTCGGGGTGGTTAGCTATTACAAGGGAACATTTAGATAAGTAGGGGTTCCGTGCATGAAATTATCTTGTGTGGATTGTCTAAAACCAATAAGACGAAGTGAAAGTTTTAAGTTAGGGGTGGATTTTAGAAGCTGAATGTCTAAAATAAAATAGGCATAGAACTAATCTATATGTGAATAAAATCATATTTTCGAGCCTATATAACTCGAGTGAATAAGCTTGTAAGAGTTTAAAACCTGGTGCCATATGGTCATCTAACTTAGGAGTCATCGGTGTAAAGCTCGCTATATGGGTTATATAGAAACCAAATGAGAAGATATTTGAAAAACAATAATAATTAAGAAAAAAGCACAATTATATTGATTAAGCCCCAAGACATTTGGTTGATAAAACTATACCTTTGATACAAAGCAAGTAGTTTAGTTTAGTCTCAAAGGTTGATGTAGTAAAAAATATAGGAGAATCTCTACTTATTGAAGTGTGAACTTGTGATGGTAAGATCCATCCAAACTAAGAGAAAGTAAAGAGTAGAGTTAAATAAGTTCAATTTAGGATGCACATCGGGAAAAATTGAGTGAAAATAATAAGTTTGGGAGATGTGTATCTCTCGAGAGAAGAAATGAAATATTATATTTACTATGGGTCAGGAATTGAACCAACTATTAGCTTGATTGTTTACATGAGTTTACACCCACACACATAAAGTTTTACATGTAACTGGTAGAGGTTGATTTTATTTTGTAATGTTGAAACTACTGATTGTGTTGATAGTTAAATTCCAATCATGAGACATGATAGGTTGTAAACCCATGTTTTGTTTGAGTTAAGTTACAATTTGTTGAGGACAAACAATTGTTCAAGTTGGGGGATTTGATAAGCGTGTTTTACACACTTATTTAGGCCACAAAATATGGATAATTGTTGGTAACTATATCGAAATATGACTTAATTCTATACAAATTGTGGTTTGTAGGATAACATAAATGGACATGGTGGAATTTAGAAAACAAAAAAGCAAAAAGGACTAAAGTGAAAGAAAACCAAACTTTAGGGACCAAAGTGCAATAGCCAGAAGATGACCCAAAAGAAGAAACAAGGATGTGAAAGAGTCGAAAACCAATTGAGTAAAGGAATGAAGAGTTGGGAATGGAAGAAACAAAAAAAGGGAGTTCGGGGGACTAAAATGAAACATTTGGATTGTGACCTAAACTATGCGGTCGCATAGTGTGAATGCCATTCGGTCGCATGATTAGATGCAAGGAATTGAAGGAGGGCATTTAATTATCTATGCGGTCTCATGGTAGTATCCTATGCGGTTGTATAGCATAGTTCTGGAGGAAAAAAACCTGGTTTCTTTATTTCAATAAAATTCTTATAAAAACAAATTTTGAGACGTCTTTTAAAACCGTAGAGGTGTCTAAAACGAGGAGGAACATTTTCTAAGAGCTTTTGGGAGTAGAGAAGGAGGCAAGAAACACGAGGGTCGATTTCAAGACTCGAGAATTCAATTCAAGCATTATTTGGGTGATATTGATTCTTCAATATTTCTTTTGTTTTTTTCCATAACATGCTAGGCTAGTTTTCTTTGTACTAGGAGTACAATGAACCATGTAATATGAGTTTTTTAGTTGTAGTTTTATATATTTGACATTAAAAATACGTTTTTGAATATTGAATGATTTATATGATTTTCGTTTTTCTGAAATTATTGTGCATGGTAATTGTGTGAATGTGGTAACATATTTTATGCATTCGAAAGAAGAAAAATAAGTTCAATATATATAAATTGTCATAGGGTTTGATAGATGATAGAAATATATCGCTATACTCGATGTGAATCTAAGTGTTCAAAAAAATTCACACACTTTTATATGTTCGTATCCACCATACAAATATAGATGTGTCATATATAAAAGTAAGTTTAACATTATTCGAGAGGGATTGTTAAATTAAATAGGAACATTGATTCGTCAAAATTTTATCGTGTTGTCAATGTATAAAATCAAGGTTAAAACTGATTATTGCATGAGAATTTGGGATCGTAGTATGTTTATTATTTATTAAACACATTAATCTGCCTTTAGAATAATTTACATTTTTAAATTAATTAATTTACTCATAATTGCATAAGTAATTTAAGTTAATTATAATCTTGTCACAAACAAACACGTCACATTATCCTTGTTTCTGTTAAGGTCACGATATCTAAATTGAACTAATTAATCTCTGTGGGACAATACTTGAACTCAATTTCACTTTATTACTTGTTAATGAACTGCACACTTACGATTTTACTTGATGTATGGGTTGTTAGGCTGATATAGGTGCGTAATATAGGGTTTTTTTTTTTCTTTTGGTTGAACAACAACAAAATCAGCATACGAAGCATCAATTGAGGTGTGATCAACAACAATAAGTTGAACTTTTTTTTTCGAAACTGATGAAAACACTAACCGAATTTCTGAGGATTGAATAGTACCCGCAAACAGTACAATTTTTTTAAAAAAATATAAACTAAGAAATAGGGAAAAAAAACTATTATGTTGCTGCTTCCCTGACTGTTTGGTTGTTTGGTGGGGTGAAAATTTATGGTTGCATTTTGTGGCGGATGAAGTGAATATGATTTGATGCAGACCCAATTAAAACAATTAATAGAGAATGAGAAACAAATCTATAGAAAAAAAAAAGGAATTAGAGGCAGGAATAGCAAAAGAAAAAAACATCTGAAGAAGGAAAAGAAGAATAGGGAAAAGGGAGAAAACTTTGGCAACAACCACAAATTATTTATTTCATTAATCAACTGCCTTAATTACAATGTAAAAACCATATAAATAGTAAAACCTAACCCTACTAATGAAAGGCTTGGGCCAACCCAATAATGCAAGCCCAATAATAGAGAACATAAATAATTATAAAAAATTCACAATAGAAAAATAATTCTCGATAGATGTCCGCATCAGAACAACAAACCTCACTGCAATGCCACCCCTTCTGCATCTGCTATTGAGCAAGAACTCGAAACCTTCATCGACATAGTTGTCATTGTGCTACCCTCATGGTCCCCCACCACTACCCTAACTTAGATAAAATCAGCCCTTGTCACCCCCAAAGGCAGCCATCGAGATTGCCCTACTTCCCATGCCCTTTTTCTCACCCCACCCCCTCCTACTTTGGTCTTATAAAGAATGTCGGCTGCCTCTCCAACTACCCTTGGAAGGTTTTTATCCCCCAAGAAGAGCCCTATTTCTCTCACCCAGAAGCTCCCTAACTCGCTCTTTGAGCTCGTCGCCCAACCAAACAAAAAAATCTGGCATGTCGAACCCCCAACATAACTTTCACCCTCCGCCACAACCCTAAAAGAACATAAAATCCTTCTGGAGACCTCACAAAGGACTAATTCAATTAGGATTAATCTGCTCGGCCAGGCTCAATGACTGAGCCAAATCCTTAGCCCCTGATGTGATAAAAAAAAGGGCCCCACATGAATTCAAATCAAGGGTCGAGGTGCATCCACCTCGGCCCCCTGGAATTGGGCCTGTTTTTGGCCCTGGATCTGAAGCACTTCTCATGCAATTACTCTCCAACTAGTCTGATTGAAAACACAAACCATCCTATCCCATATATCCTCTACTTAGATTCACCTCTGTAGTGCCTCGTAGAATAGGCGCTACGTAGAAATATGTACCTTACGAGGTGCAGCCAACTTCCAAATCTATGTCAATCATTGATTAGTTACAGTACTACATGTATATACCGTAGGCCCTATGGCCATCACCAAAATTTGGAGACCAAGACCTTATATCTCGACATAAAGAAGTCGAAATTTTGAGGAGGCTCA
The DNA here is from genome assembly GCA_019097785.1 of Fraxinus excelsior. Classification (NCBI taxonomy): domain Eukaryota; kingdom Viridiplantae; phylum Streptophyta; class Magnoliopsida; order Lamiales; family Oleaceae; genus Fraxinus; species Fraxinus excelsior. Next base: position 12,756,370 of record CM032639.1, on the reverse strand, counting down.
TCAAGTAAGTAGGAATTGCTGAGCACCACTTTTATCAGAACTTTCCTAACACCTCCCCCCACCCAACAAAATTGTTTGAACCAGAATGTTTTCCAAATCCCTCTTAAATCTAATCAAAGATTTTCCTTTTATATGGCCCACTATCGATTGCACCCAAATATGTAACATAGAGTGCTCTTGATCGAGACCAAACTGATCTTGTAAAGAATTAGTCAAATTCTATTAGTTTTTGAATACAAGATAATATCTTTCGAGTTCAGGAGTTTCACAAACATTTGTTACGAGAATGCAAGTTAAAATTTGCCAACAAAAGTTACCGAGATGGCTTGGTTAAATGGAACGCTAAAGATTGAAAAGGGAAATAATGAACATCGTAAGAAAGTGAGGAACAAAACCCGTCTGGAAACATCAATGTTGTTTTGCTTTGTGTTATATTTTGAGCATAATATTTTTAGAAACTATAGATGAATTTCAATTAAATCTTCTTAAATTTAACTATTAAAGGTTTGGTGATTTTTGGGTCCCATTTGTGCTTCGTAAAGGTACATGAACATTGGTCAATCGAAAATGTATGGGTTATTTAAGACTCAAAAGATTCAGAACTCAACCGAAAAGCTAAGTGTCTGTTCTCTTTACCGTTTTCAAGCCATTTTTTGTTTTCGATTTTTCAAAATAGTGAAAACACGTTCTCTTTCATATTTTCAAAAACGTTTTTTTGAAAACAAGTTAAAAGTTTACAAAGAAAACCTAAAATGACAAATTCACATTTGTCGTTTTAGGTGTTTTCAATTATAATTAAGCTAAAACTTTCAAAACGTATTTTGGGTGTTTTTTATTAAGCCACCAACAACTACTGCCATTGCCGCTTGCACCTCGCCGCCGCCGCCGTCGCACTGCCACACCCACCGATGTGATGTCACAGCCACCACAGCAGAAGAAGTTGACGATGCCACAGCCCAAAAACACCTCACCAGAAGAAGCCCACCACGTCACCTCCCAAAACCACCTCGCCCAAAAACACCGCACACCACTGAGCCCAAAAACACAACACACCACCATGCCTAAAAAGACCGCATACCACCCAAAAACAGAGAGAGACAACAGAAAGAGGGGAAGAAGAGAGAGAGAGAGAGAGAACAAGTTTTGGGTGTTTTCATTTTTGAAAATAATTTTTCAAAATGACAAAAAAAAAAAAACACATTTTTAATAATCTCAAAATAAACATTCAAAACACAAAATTCAAAATGAATCCAAAACTCAAAACTCAAAACTCAAACACGAAGAGAACAATCCCTAATATATTGTCAAGTAAATTTGAGATATATAAAGTAAATCTATAGGAAAGGAGTTTTGAAATAATTTGTCTTTGGATTGTGTTTAGTCTAATGTGATGTATTAAGTTGAGTTTGAACAAATATTAAAGCTTGAAAAATGATTTGAGTTTAAGTATTAGGAAATCTAAGCTCGTGCATTGTACTATAGGAAAATTGTCGGCTAGAAATTTTGAGCTCGACATGCGGTCGTGGCTTTTGACATAGATCGCAATTTTTATTCTCCCTTTTTCTTATTGGTTTGATAATTGTTATGAAATTATATTTGCTCTTGATCCAACAGTATGATGTGTTTTTTCTTTCTTTTTCATCTCTTGTTTGTTGCATTCGGATGTTTTATTCTTGCTATGAAGTTTCAACCAATAATTATTCTTTTATTAATTATACAAATGTGTTCATTGAACGGTTATTATATATCAAAAATTGAATTTCCTAATGTGTAGGTACGTGTACCTATCTATTTGCGAGCCATCGACGCGGTGCATAAACTTTGCTCAAATTGGAAACAGGCATATTAAATTTGAACTTAAAGTTCCAATACTTTATTGAGTTTTATTTTTATTTTTGATGCACATGAGAAGTTCAATTTATTAAAAATAAAATCAGAAATTATTAGAGTAGAGGAGCCATTTTATAAGAGAGGATACAAATTTCTCAAGGCGCTTAACTCTCATCTAGTCTTTTTCTTTAGATATTAGAAGTTTATCCAAATTCTTAGTGGAACTTGTACAATTTAACACTAGTCGAATAGTCCTGTATTATATCGAGTAAGCTCAATCTTAGTCTAACTGAACCTTGTCGAGTAGTCTTGATGGAATCGAATTTGGATAAAAGAACATGAATTGTAGTATAAAAATGGACTCAATTCTAAACCATCGATTTGAATAGGGTTTAGTTATTCTTATGCAGATTGTGATTAACTAAAAAAAATTCCAGCTTTAATCAGTTTTCTGCTTATTAAAAAAGTGTTAAGGCTTAGACAACTTGCTGTAAATCATATATATAATTTAACATGATTTTTTTCTTTGTATAGTTACCCTACATTCTTCACCACCAAAAAGTCTGTTAGAGGAAGACATGATATAGCATGAGGTTGTTGTAGAGAGATTTTTGAAGTTGATACTAATGGAAGTAAAAAGAATTCAGTTTGCTTGTGTTGTGGAAAGATTTTGTTTGAGATGGTATTAATCGGGTCAAACAATACTTAGTGGATTAAAAGGTGACGTGGATTCATGTCGTAAAGTACCTTCTCATGTTAGATTCATAATAAAAGAAACTCTGGATACTTTGTTGCAGAGAAGAATACAACTCAGGAAGTTCTTGAAGAGTGTAATCCATATAGTTCAGATTATCGGAAACAAGAAAAAAAATGTTTAGAGTTTTGCGTGAAACTGGTGTTCAAGAAATCATTCCTCCTAGTTCTAGAAGAAATGGTATAGTAATGGATAAAATGAAAGAAAAGGAATGAGAGGTAAATATTTAAAAGAACAAAAAATATTGGTTCTTACTTCAAGCCAAGAATCTGATAACCAACCTACTATTAAAAGTGTTATTCAGAGTAAAGAAGCTATAGAGAAATATGATATTACTATATCAAAATGAATGATTGATTCGTGCATTCCTTTCAATACTGTAAATTCTATATATTATTAACAAATTATAGATGTCGTAGCTAGCATGGACCTTGGTTATAATTAATTGTGACAGTGACAATGACAATGAAGATATAAGTGATACAAATAATGGAAACGATGATTTTAGTTTGATCGAGCCTTCATCGTGAGTGCAAGGGAAAGTAATTGAAGAGTTCATGTCTGAAACCCCAGCATGAATGCTCTCTAACTCTTTTAATAGAGAAAATGATGACTTCTTTCAAATACTTTACTTTGTTAAATCGTGCTTTATCTATAATAACTATTAGTTGTGATTTTATTTTTGCTAGTATATGAAGCGTTATTGTTGAGTTTTGGCATATAAAGTAGTTTTTGGTCACAGGTTGTTGATTTTGTTATCACGAATGGATCTTTCACAATATATAATAGAGTTTGATGAATTTTGGCATACGTATTAATCTTTAGCACCAAAATAACATAAGGTTAATTTAGTTAGTGGTAAAAAATCAGAATTTTATTGTACAATTAATAATATATTTGACAGGAAATGATCCGTCGATTGAACCACTGGGTTATCGGTTGAACCATTGACCTGCTACATTGTTTGGGTCAATGTTTGAGTCAAGTCTAACAACTATGACTTCAAGTGTTTAAATGTCAATTTAGACATAAGAATCTTGTATAATTTAACATCTGAAATAATGGCGTGTATGGGGTTTGATGAAAAGGAGGGGATACAATTATTTTTAGCATGGTATGTTAGCATGAGACGAAAATAAGAAAAATTTGTTCATTATATTGGTCAATCCTATCTGAAAATACGTAGTTCGACCCTAACAATACCTAGAGGGATAAATATGTGTAAATGCGGAATTTATTAAATATAATTAAATAACAACAAGTTACTAATTAATTATCTCTAGATGGTTATGCAATCAGTTCAATTATCCTATATTTGAATACCACAGAATATTAAAACAGTAAAGAAAGTTGTAAATCACACACGGTATGATCACGAAGAAACCCTAATTGGGTAAAAACTCCAGACACTTTGCTAGTAAAAAAAAATTCACTATAAACAATTTTTAAATTGACATTCTATCAGACTAGGCGACGACACGTACTATATGATCACCTTACTGCAATTTCAACGGCTTTCCTGGATTCTGTGCTCCTGCACCAATTCCTAGATATAGTTTCCAAAGTTCTCATGGATTGCGCTCTCTTGCAGCAACTCCCAACTTTGTGAAATAGTCTAACTCATGTGGATTCACGAAGAACACTGAGTTCTTCAATGACTGGAACTCCAGTCATCTTCCTTTGATCTTTAGAAACTCTGACCGATATGAAGGAAGTAGCAGTTTAGTATTTAGATTTAAGATCTGATATTTCTCTCACCGCCAAGAACAATTTACTAAAAAGAATGAAGGTTGAAATCTTAAAAGATGAAGAGAATATGAAAAGCTTAGTGTTTGCTCAATGATCATCACTCGAGGTGACACTCGAGCGATGAATTTGATGCTCGAATCAACCTTTGGTGACGGTCTAGCGAAATTCCGCGCCATTTTTCCTTCTTTTTCATTCTCGAACCCTAGACCTAAAATATCACAACTTATACTAATTGCACACTACTCCTTTACAACCTATCAACTTTAGTCCTTTTTGTTTACAGAATTGTCAATCACATTAAATACTTAATGAACTTCCACTTTAACATTTTGTGACAAAACCACAATCTAAGTCAAAGCAGTAGTAAAATAAAATTACAGACTCAAAACAACTGTCACAACTAATAATTGTCTTGAATGAATTCTACATTTCATTTTTCAGTACCCGTTTCCTGAAATAGACAACTCAGATATCCAGCGTAAAATGTATGTAAAACAATATTAAAAATAAAAATAGTTCAAGCAATTCAAGGTGTAAAAGTGATTTAAGCAGTTTATAATTCATAATGCATCTTTTCAATTTCATATCATATGCTAAATTAAGACATAATATCAATACAACCCAACATACCAAAACGAAACATTGATACTATAAAACATCAAGACTTAATCTAGCAAAACTGATAGTATATCAACTAATGCCTTTTGAGTCAAAAATTTTATCATGTCAAATCAAAACATCGTGTTAATGCAAAATGTAATAAAGTGTCATTTCTGTTTCTGTTTTCTGTTTTTTCTTTCTACTTACCCTTTTTGTCACAAAATGACAAGTGACTAAGAAATAACATACAACACCCCAACAATGCAGGTGTTAGCAAGCATAAGTATAACCAAGGAACGATAAACTTTCCCACATGTTTGACCCAAGTAAATCATGGAGTAAATTGTATAAGTGACCCATATGTGTAACGTGTCACTAATCCTCTGGTAGTAAGATTTCAAACCTTAATTTTGTGAGAAGGACTTGCATAACATCACTACCAATAAGGATATTCCTCTACTTATGAAAGTCAAACCAAGTAAATCACATTAGAACCTATACATGAAAGCTCATTTTGTAGAGATTATTTTTTTCTCTCCCTGACTTTTAGCATATTTTTTTATTTCACAACTTTAAATACGGAATCTCATAATAAGTTTTTTTTTTATATCATAAGTGTAATCTCATCTCTATTAAGCGACTAAAATGACTCATGTAGCAAGCTTTAGATCGGTTAACTCAAGTCAGTTGACCATAGGCACTAAGTACCCCGCAAGCTTAATCGCTCAAGTCATATAGGCTTCGAAAAAGTGCATAGATATTGAGCTTTTTCCTTTATTGTATATAATTTTTTTATCAGGGATAATCTTGAGTTTAGGTCTAAAAAATAAGGTCAATTCATGTTCAAAGTCACCTTACTAACACGTGATTGTCATCCTAAATCACACACACACGGTAAAGTCCCCTAACAAGATCATAGTGTGTGCAGTGCAGATGGTATATGAAGGGACCTATACTAAGTACTCCATAAGTAACATAAGCCAACAATGGAAAATATGTTACAGCTCATCAAATAAACTCATGATTGATTACAACCAACAAAATCAAGGTAAATGTATGTTAAGCTGAACAAAAAAATAAAATAAAATTGCCCCCCCCCCCCTCTCCCCCACCCCCTTTTTTATAATTGTAAACATAAAAAAAAAAAAAATAAGTGGTCTCAAGAAAGAAAAACAAACAAAAAATGATGCATGCATAAATCAATCTCACATAGTGGTAAAATATGAGAATGCACCAAAACTACTCAATCAATGAGGCATGCAAACACCAATAGCCGTCCTAAGATATTCAAATCGAAGACCATCTATTGGCTTAGTAAATAGGTCGGCTAACTGGTTCTCTGTAGAGATATGCTCAAGGGTAACACCATGAGTTTCCACAAGTTTTCGAATAAAATGATGACGTATATCAATGTGTTTGGTTTGAGTCTTGAACAAGATTCTTGAAAATATTAATAGCACTAGTATTATCACAAAACATATCATAGTACCCTACTCAATTCCATAATCACTCAACATCTGCTTTATCCAAGCAGTTGAGTGCATCAACTTTCTACAGCTATATACTCAACCTCGGCTATGGATAATGAGATAATTTTATTTCTTACTCATCCAAGCCACAATATTAGCATCAACATAAAAGTAGCCTCCAGAAGTACTTTTTCTCTCATCGGCATTTCCAGCTCAATCGACGTCGGAATAACCAGTAAGATCAAGATTAGAGTCCTGAGAGTACATGATCACATAATCTACAGTTCATTTGACATATCTAATGATACGTCGCACAGCGCTCAGGTGAGATTCCTTGGGATCAGCCTGAAAGCGCACACAAATCCCTACACTAAAGGTTATGTCGTCTACTAGTAGTGAGATAGAGTAAACTACCTATCATACTTCTGTATAGTGTCTGATCAACCACTTACCTATAGGATCATGACCTAACTTGACACTAGTGCTCAAGGGGGTTTTAGTGTGTTTCATGTTATTTAGACCAAAATGCTTGACAAGATTTTTTTACATATTTCGATCAAGATATGAATAATCTATCATTCGTTTGTTTGACTTGGAGACCAAGAAAGTAATTTAATTATCCAATCATGTTCATCTCAAATTCTTGTTTCATGCATTCAGTGAAATCATAAACAAGAGAATTAACAGGAGAACCGAAAATGATGTCATCAACGTAGATCTGGGCTATGGTGATAGTTTACTCAATATGTCTAATAAATAGGTTCTATCTGCGCCACCTCTTGAGAAACCAGGTTCCATGAGATATGCAGTAAGCCTACCATACCAAGCTCTAGGAGCTTGTTTAAGACCATATAAAGCTTTATTCAACCTATAGACACAATGTGGATATTTATGATCAATAAACCCATTAGGTTTTTCAACATAGGCTTCTTCCTTAAGTCATTCAGGAAAGCACTCTTGACATCCATTTGATATAACTTGAATCCTAAAGTGCAGACAATAGTTAGGAGAATTATAATGAATTCAAGTCTAGCTGCGAGACAAGTGTTTCATCAAAGTCTACACCTTCAACCTGAGTATATCATTGGGCAACTAGCCTAGCCTTATTTCTAGATATAGTAACTTCATCATCGGTTTTATTCTTAAATATCCACTTAGTACCTATAACATTACAATCATCAGGCCTATGAACTAAACCCCATACTTTGTTTCTCACAAACTGATTTAGCTCTTCATGCATTGCATTTACACAACATTCACCCCTAAGGGTTTCTTCGACCTTTTTAGGCTCAATTTGAAACACATAGCTAGCATGTGTCAGGTTGTTCAAAATCCTCTTACTAAGCCTCATCCCTTCTTCTAAATCCCCAATAATATTAACTTTAGGATGATTCGTCTTAACTCTGGATGAATGTTTTTTAAGATGTTTAGTTTTATCATCATGTAAGGACTCCTTATTAGGTGTATCTAATCCATTAGTCGTGTGTGAGGGATCAAAGACCTGAAGTTTCTCTATGTTCAGTTACTATGTTGGGAGCAACACTCAAGGGTTCCAGATCAGCCCAATTTTCAACAATCTCTCTCACTACGGGCATTATCCACCACTACATTGATAGATTCTATCACAACTCGTGTACGATTATTGTATACCCGATAGGCTCAACTATTTCTAGAGTATCCTAGGAAAATTCCCTCATCACTTTTGGAATCAAGCTTTCCCAAATTCTCTCTATCTCTCAAAATGTAACACTTGCTGTCAAACACACGAAAGTACTTGACAATAGGCCGTTTACCTTTCCAGATCTCATAAGGTGTCATATCAGTTTTAGGTCTAAGATAAACCCTGTTTACTATGTGACACGCAGTGTTGATAGCTTCACCCCAGAAATGCATAGCTAGTCCTTTACCATGAAGCATGGCTCTAGCCATTCTTGAAGCACACGATTTTTTCTCTCAACAACCTCATTTTGTTGTGGAGTGATCAGCGAGGAGAACGTATGCTGGATTCCCTCCTTTAAGCAAAAGTTATCAAGATTAGAGTTTTCGGACTCTTTTCCATGATCACTACGAATTCTTGATACAACATCGTCTTTCTCATTCGTAAGTCTTTTTCGCAATGAGATGATAAGACATAACATCTCAATTTTAACTCTCAATAGCTCTGGCCATGTATATCGAGAAAAATTGTCAACCACAACCAAGATACAGTGTTTACTACCAAAACCTTTGGTCCTAGATGGTCCCATTAAGTCCATATAGAGCAATTCAAGAGACGTGATTGTTAAGATCTTAGAGGTTTGTTTATGAGGTACTATAAGTTGTTTACCTTGTTGAAATGGGCTACATACAGTGGTATCAATATTTTCAAGCTTAGGTAAGCCAGTAATAAGTTCTTTCTTGACGAGTTTAGTCAAACTTTTATGGTTCACATGACCAAGTCGTTGATGCCACAGTTCAATTACATCAATTTTGGCACTAGTACACATGTAGTTGGAATTAGAAAGTACTCCATAACAATTATCTGAAGTTCTTACACCTTCGAGAACAATGTTATCTATAGAATCATACATGGTATATCTTTTCTAGATAAAGCTAACATTGAAATTAGCATCGCATATTTGACTAATGCTTAACAAGTTGGACTTTAACCCTTTCATATAAAGCACATCTGAGATAGCAGATAGTCCAGATATATTCACGACACTTTTTCCTAAAATAGATGCAGTGGCTCCGTTCCCAAATGTATCCACACCGTCGTTCCAATCATTTAGAGAAGAGAACAAGGCTTTGTCACCACACATATGTCTAGAGCATGCACTATCAAGATACCACATAGAGTTATTTTGAGCTTTAAGTGCAACTGAACAACATAGCAATTCAGCTGATCTTCAGACCTAGAGAGATCACTCTTCTTTACCCAAACCTTCTTAGGAGTAGAAGTGATTTTAGTCACCCAAATCTTCATCTCAGTTAAGTGGCTAACTTAGTTAGCGAGGAAGTTAACCTTACTGGTAAAATCCTGACTTTTACTTCTAGTCACAAGTTTACGACATCTAGGTCTTGTGAGTCCCAATTCGTCACAATGGTGACAAGTGGGAATGAACATATGTTCAAATCTGCTCGGAGGTTGTTGTCGATATGTAGGACGATTAACCTTACGTTGTTTAGTTGGTCTTGATCCTAAAAATGTTTGACCTTTGGTTCACGATAAATAATTTTCTGAACTTTGTTAGTGGACATGATGAATGTAGTCTTGGATGTACTAGCAGTAGTATTACCTTTATGAACATAACCCAGACCATGCGTATTTCTAGCAGGTTTGTTCATCCCCAATAGATTGTCAAGTTTTTGTGAACCACTCATGCATGATTGGAGTTGAGTGCTAAACTTTTCAAGATCACTTGTTAAGGATTTAACTTTTGCTTCCAAGTTTTTATTAACGAGCTTCAACTCACTTAGGTTTTTGGTAGAGTCCTAAAGGTCACCTGTGAGTTTTTTGTTCTCTCTTTTAAGATCATTAACTTTTGTCAACACAACTTTATTGAAATTTTTAATCTTAAGACTCTCCTCAAATAGTTCACGATAAGATTCGTGAATATCAGATTTATCCTCAGACTCTTCCTCGAATTTTTCACTCTGTTAATCACTTTTAACCTTATCAATCTCTTTACTAGATTCAATCGTAGCTATTGATGTGAAGGTCATGAAATTTTGTTTATCCTTACCACCAGATGTATCACTATGAGCACTCGAATCTGATTCATCATCACTTAAGGTCACTGCTAATGCCTTACTTTATTCATTATTCGAACTTTTTTTCATATTAGGACATTCATTGCTATAGTGACTGTAACACTGACACTCATGACATTGAACATATTGATTTTTCTTAATGGGAGTCCTAGAGTTATTTCTTTCACGTCTATCTTTCGAAAACTTATTACGGACTTTATTTTTTCGTTCTTGAGGCTTTCTCCTATTCCTCATCACATTCTGAAATGTTTTAACGAAATAAGCTATTTTATCGTCCCTGAGCGTCTCAACATCAGTAGACTCACTCTCTTCTTTTCTAACAGTATCCATGGCTATTAATTTAACCTTTTTAGGTTGAGAAACGGTGAGTTCATGGGTTTGAAGAGATTCTACGAGTTCTTCCATCTTTACAGCATCTAAGTCTGTACTTTCTTCAATCGCGGTGACTTTTGGCCTAAACTTTTCAGGTAAGGATCTAATGACTTTTTTAACGATATTGGACGTGGGGATATTTTTACCCAGGTTAAAACTCGAATTGACTATATCATTAAGCTTAACATAAAAATCATCAAAGGATTCATCATCCGTCATTCTAATTTCTTTAAACCTAGAGGTAAATATCTGTAGTTTAGAATTTTTTTACAGTTTTAGTTTCATCGTGTATGGTTTCTAAAATGTCCCAAACTTCTTTAATAGTCTCTCACATCGAAACTCTCATAAACTCCTCAGCAAACACATCCATAAATAGGGCATGAAGGCCCTTACTGTCCCAGTTACCCTCAGCTAAATCATCTTTAGACCAAAGTGAAATATCAGTAGGTGTAACTACACCGGCAACAGTAGCTGAAGGTGGAGTCCACCCAGTTTGAGCGCTAATCCAAATACGTTCATCCAAAACTTTAAGAAAAACTCTCATTCGAACTTTTTAATAAGCATAATTGCTTCCATCGAAAAACGGAGGTACGAACAATGATTGACTCATCTATAATTAATAAAGGGCCATAAAATGAAATAATGCTATTATACCAATTGAAAATATGTAGTTCAATCCTAACAACACCTAAATGAGGGTGAATAGGTGTAAATGTAGAATTTATTAAGTATAATTAAATAGTAACAAGTCACTAATTAATTATCTCTAGATGGTTATGCAAGCAGTTCAATTATTCTACATTTGAATATCGCAGAATATTAAAACAGTAAAGAAAGATGTAAATCACACACGGTATGATCACGGACAAACCCCAACTGAAAACTCCGGGCACTTTGCTAGTAAAAAATTCACTATAAACGATTTTTAAAGTTATAGTCTATCAGATTAGGCGACGACGCGTACTATCTGCTCTCCTGGATTATGTGCTCATGCACCAATTATCAGCTGTAGTTTTCAAATCTCTCCTGGATTGTGCTCTCCTGTAACAACTCCCAACTTTGTGAAATAGTCTAACTCCTGTGGATGCACGAAAAACACCGAGTTCTTTAAGGACTAGAACTCCAGTCACATTCCTTGATCTTCAAAAACTCTGACCAATAAAAAGGAAGTAGTAGTTTGATATTTGGATTCAAGATCTGATTTTTTTCTCACCATCAAGAACAATTTACTAAAAAGAATGAAGGTTGAAATCTCAAAAGATGAAGAGAATATGAAAAGCTTAGTGTTTGCTCAATGATCAACCTTGAAAATCACGTTCTGAGCGTTTGGATATTTATATGTATGTTAGGGAATGAATGGGCCGGACAAAAAACCTTTAAAAAACGAATTAAAAAATTTCTAGACAACACTATCGCTCGAGTGAAGGGTGAACAACACTCAAGCGATGAAGTTTCTGTTTTTGACACTCGAACCAACTCTTGGCGATGGTCTACCGAAATTCCGCGCCGCTTTTCCTTCTTTACCATTCTCGAACCCTAGACCTAAAATATCACAACTTATATTAATTGCACACTACTCCTTGACTTTTTACAACCTATCAATTTTAGTTCTTTTTGTTTACAGAATTGCCAATTTGAAATACCTAACACTATCGTACATAACTTGGGGCCAACTTTTTAGATCAAAAAAATATTGAGACCTCATGTGCCATTTTTCTATCTTTATAATATGTAGAAGGAGTTTCTGAACAAAATTGAAGTTGAAGCTTTCAGGTCTTTCTTCTATTCTCTTTTAGTTTGCTTCTATAGAAGTCGCATTTTTACTACGCCATAAATTCGGAAGTTGCTTTCATTATTTTAGTAATTTCTTATTTGGGTTCGAATGGTTGTCTAAGATATCCATGATTTATCATGCGATTATTAAACCCATGTTTGACAACTAATATTTCAAAATTCTTTTTTTCTACATCATAGTTATTAGACCCAACTCGAACATCGACTTTGAAGATGTACTGAGTCATCAGTTATTGGTTGGACCAGTGAGTCGGTGGTTGGACCTATAGGTCATTACCTTAAAATTATTTAAAATATGAACTATTTTTCTTTGAGATAATTAATTTTTTTATGTTATTTGCTACTAATTATTTTTTATATCTTTAAATTTGTGATTTTGTAGCTTATTTATTAGTGATAATGGTTAGCTTTTGTGTTATAATTTTATATTTATATGAAAATATAATAATATTCTCCTTTTTTGTTATATACAAACTATTTATTAATTATAACAAAAAAAATTATTCAATAAATATTGAGTTCTTCTCAACTAAAATTAAATTTGTCATAAGTAGTAAGTCTATAAAATAAGTATTTGGTATAATAGAATGAAGTAAAATATTAGACTAACTTCTTTCAAAACATTTTTAGAAAACAACAATAATTCATGAATTACATATGTTATTTACACAAAAATGACAGTAAATTGTCGCTTGTTCTTATTAGCCAAAGCCAAAGGTCCAGTGTTCAATTCCTCAAATTCAAGTTTTAATCTAAATTTTTGAAACCTACTAATTTGGTCCAGATCGGGCCGAACGGTTTTACCAAAAATCACGAGTTGACGCCGTCAAAAACTTGGTCAATTGCATTTCTATAAAAGCATCATGTCCTGCCCGGTCAAATACCTGGGTCACCGGTTCAATGGGTCCATTGGCTTGGCCGATTCGAATTAAGGGTCTGTTTGAGCTACATTATTTTGGAAGAATGTATTCTGAAATAGTAGATTGATGGAGAATGTGTGATTGAAAAATAAGGAAAAGTTATTGATATGATGGAAAATATTATTTTATTAAAAATTGTGTGGTTGAAAATGAGTAGAATAATGAAAATGAAAATTTTAATGTGTATCAAACATGGACTTAATAACAATGTTCTAAATTCTCATTTTCAATCACACATTCACACAATAAAATATGAGAAAAATTCATAAATAAGAGTTGAAGTATAACTCATTTCAAAATTAAGATAAAATGTTTCAGATTTCAAAAATCGGATATTTATTAAAATTTATTTCTGATATAATTAATTTAAAATATATTGAATAAATTAAATATAATGTCACAATTTTATACAATTTGGCAACAAATTATCAAATTAATTGGTTACAAATAAATTCTCGGTCAAAATTAAAAATTTTATAAGTCACAAATTATTTTATGGTCACAAATTTATCAAATTAATAGTCACATATTATTTATTGGTTACTAATCACAAATTTTATAAGTCACAACTTATTTCATAGTCACAAAACATCAAATTAATTGACTATAAATTATATTTAGGCCACACATTATTTATTGGTCAAAATTTATCTATTTCATTGGTCGCACACCAACCAATTTATTGACCACAATCAACCAAATTATTTATGACCACTGTCAACATTTATAACCACCACCTCACCACTGCCACCAACAGCATTACAATAAAAACTACCATCGCCAAAATCACCACCACCACATCCTCGCAGGAAAACCGTCATCTCAAATACCCTACACACCATCACCATCATCCCCACCACCACCCCAACCACCACCACCTATAGTACCAATATCACCAACCCAAAACTTCAAAACCATCTCAGCTGCACCCACTAGCACCACCACCACCATCATCACCCACCCCCAAAACTTCGACTAAGAAGTTGGGGAAAAAAAACCCAAAACGTATATATCGTTGCAGCAATACCTCTACCACCGCCACTAACATCGCACACACGTCACATATATCACCACCGCATATATCCACATGCACCACATCACAGAGAGATCTTCGTCGCACATACCACCGCAATCCACGCATTGTCGCACACCACATATCATCATACCACATACCACATATCGGTGTACAACACAACAAGTCTCCGGTGGTGGCGGCGACTATTCATGTATGAGTGATAGGGTAGAGAGAGATGGGAGACGCAAAGGGAGAGGAAGAAAGAGGAGATGATTTTGGGGTTGTTAGGGTATGAATATATTAATTAATTTATAATAATATTATTAAAATTTTCAATTATCTGATTTTTGAAAAAAAAAATTGTAAATTTCAATTTTGAATTGGAAAATTTGAAACTCGGTTACATGTAATTTCCACGTAAAATATTATGCACGTAAACTCAAAATTTTCCCTACTTTTTAATCATACATTATAAAAAAATCATTATTCAAAATTTCATTTTACCCAAATAATGGTGATCAAACAGTTGCTATGTATTCCCTAATCTTCATTATTCGTAACCAAAAAATAAAAAAGTTCAAAACCTATTGATGCTTATTCATGTTTTCGTATTGAAGCACATCAATATTTTACTTTAGGATCATGCTACACTCACCAAATATTTTACATAATCTTTTAACAACTCAACACTTGGCGCCCCCTATTGGAGGGGAGCCTGTGGCGGCAGGCGACAGGCGCCCCTCCAATAGGGGGCGCCAAGTGTCGAGTTGGTAAAAGATTATGTAAAACATTTGGTATATTTAGATGGGTAATTGGCGCAAAACGTCCCTACCTATGACGGGTTTTGTGGAAAACGTCCTTACGTTTGATTTTTTGGTGAATAACGTCCATACCTTTGCATTTTCTAGCGCAAAGCATCATTCCGTCCAATTCCCGTTAGAATGCACCGTTAAATCCAAAAAAATTGATTTTTATTTCCCAAACTGAAGGGTAAAACCGTCCGAACACCCACTCCTAACTTCCATCCCTTCACTTCTATACCGCCTTTTTCTTCTTCAAATGCTATGCGTAACTAAAAAATGTAAGTAATATGAAAATTAATTTCGATGATGTAAAAAATAAGGAAAAATGCCGGAAATCTTTCACTGTATTTTGTGTTCAACTTCACTGTGAGTGTCGTAAATCTGAACAAAAAAAATTGGAAATATGAGGATTGAATGCGGTCGATAAAATTAAGATGTTTATCCTCATTTGTGCTTACGAAGGATGTAAATAAGAGATAAAGTGAGAAAAACAATTAAAATGTGATTCTGTGAATGGAGGTTTCGAGTAAGAATGGAGAAGACGATGAACAGGAAGGGGTGTTCTTCCCAATTTAGCATGAAATTGTCTTTGCGAGAAACATCCCTACCTTTTCAATGTCTTTGCAAGAAACATCCCTACCTTTACATTGTCTCTGCGAGAAACATCCCTACCTTTACATTGTATTTGCGTAACACATCCCTACCTTTTTAAAAAATTGTGTGAAACGTCCCTCTCAGATACAACCCACAAACCTGTTTATACGACCTGCAACACTGAAATCCCTAACACCCATTTCGAACACAACAAAACCAATAATCAACAACCAAACTCAATAACCGAACCTAGCAATTACAACACCCAAACAATCAAACTCAGCAACCTAAACTCAGCAACAAAATAGCAAGAAGAATATACTATTGCAGTCAATGAAGCAAAAACCAGTACACTTTCTGTCCAGTTCAAAAACATCAACAAAACATATACAATTCAGCATATCCTACAGAAATTAACCACTACTCTGCTGTCATGAATGAACCTTAACCATATTCAATTAATCTGCACTGATTCATTGAACAAAAACAATTTTTTTTGGACAAAATCTGAAGCATGGTGGAAAAGATTAATTCTGGGCTGGTGGTGGTGCCCCTTTGCAGGTCCGACTATTGTGTCCTCGTTCACCACACTTCCTGCAAGTCATTATCATCCCTGCTCTTTTACTTGGAGTGGATGTGTCTGTAGTTGACTGAGTTGAAGAAGTATTTCTCGGCCTCTTTGACTGACTTGATGACACTTCATTTGGCTCTTTTCTTCTGTTTTTTTAGGCCTCCCAGCCCTTTTTGTGTACACTGGTGGATGGAGAGGATTCAGACCTGGGTTCGGCCATGAGTCCGGGCCTGTGATGGGGTAGATGGATGGAGTTTAAGTCATGAGGTATGCTTCCTTCTTGTAGATGTCATCCACATACTCCATTACATTAAGGCCCCTTGATGCTACTGAGGCAATGACATGGCAACACGGAATTCCGGACAGTTGCCAAGCACGACACGTGCATGTTCTTGCCCTTAAGTCCACAACATTTAGTACGGTGCCTAAGTTGTGTCGAACTTGAAACCTTTCATTTCCAGCATATTCAGCCCACTCCACCCTTGCAAGTGCTCTATTTTTTTCAACAATTTTCTGAATTCTAGGGCCAATCGATGCTGTCCACCTATCACAGGACTCTCTACGGGCAACAATCCTCTTCATCAAATAAATACGAATCTCCTCTAGCATTGTTAGAATGGGCTTCTCTCTTGCGCTGACAATTGTACTATTAAATGATTCGCACAAGTTGTTTAGAAGCATGTCGCATTTATTCCCCTCTCTAAAATGGGACTTACTCCAATGAGATGCCGGTTTTGATTCAAGCCATTCGTACGCAGCCTGGTCCAAGTCCAACATGTGCTGCATGTGTTGAAGCTACTGTGACACAGTCGTTGATCTGGCGGCAGCCCACAGACTATTCTTCAAAGACAACCCATTGTGAGAAACACTGAAATTGTTGTATAAATCTCAATTGCATTAATTAACCCCTTCTGTTTATCAGAAATAAAAGTCCAGTGCTCACTAACATGCATGTGCAAATCATCCTTCAACAACCCCAGAAACCATCTCCAGTTATCCCCATTCTCAACCTCTACAACTGCATATGCCACTGGATACATACCATTATTAGCGTCCACCCCCACTGCAGTCAACAACTATCCACCGTGCTCTGTTTTCAAAAAGCAACCATCTAACCCAATTAACCTTCTACAACCCCTAAGAAAACCTTCCTTCAAAGCTCCTAGGCAAATGTACAGTCGTTTGAATTTACCTTCATACCCCTCAACCAAAGCAGTTGTTCCGATGTTTGTCCTCTTCAACTCCTCACAATAATCCCATAATATTTTGTAATGCTCAAACACACTACCTCGAATACTTTCAAGTGCCCTCTCCTTTGTTCTATACACTTGCCAAGCTGAGATGTCACCCAAACCATCCTTTTTCACCCTCTCCATGAATGTACTAACTGACATCTTCGGTTCAGATCTCCAATCAGATAAATACCTATTGGCCAAATAGGTAGATGTCACTCTGAAGTTCTTATATACCATCGGGCATGTATGCTCTTCGACCAAAGTTTTAATCACGAAGCTTGTCTTGTTATGCTCCCTCGTTGCATATAACAACCAAGGACAATCCCCTTTACATATTGCTCTCAGTCTGGTGGCGTCATCCTTCTTGTATTTGATCTCTCGATTCTGTCGAACTGAATGTTCAGTAATTGCTCTCTTCAGTATGGCCTTAGACTCAAATACCATGGCTGCATAGCATAACAAAAGTATTACGAACTTCAAACCAATAAAAGAACTTTGAGAATACATAGTAAAGAAAATCATCAACTAACCTGTTCTAAAAACTGGATCTTCCATGTCTGTACTAACATTGAAAGCATCACTAGAAGCCCACTCTCCCTCCTCTTCACTATGAATGCTTCTTAAATCATCTGAGTCTCCGTAGTCGGTATCACAATCCCTAACTTGCTGGGCATCTGCTGCACCAAATCCGAAATCAAAATTAACCCGTTGACTCCCTGCTTCACCAGTACCTCCATGCTCATGTTCCATCTCGTAATCAGATTCCACCAACCCGTCAACTTCCTCTCCCCCACTTTGTTCTTCACCAACATCTTCAACCACAACTTCATCAATTCCCGCACTCCTATCACCCACATTTGCACCTTCACCTTGATGGTATTCGAAGCTTTCCTCGTACTGTGACCATAATTGTTCAGCATGTTCCTCAAAAAAATGCTCCGCCCAAGTACCTTCATCCGCCGCTCCTTGCATCTCTTCGACAATGGGTATATAACAATCTGCAAATGATTGGTTCTCATCAACTTTATGCGCATGCAACGGCAATGCATACGATTGCATTGGGGCTACGACATATATTTGTAACAACGAACGACCCTCCATGTCCCTAAGCATGCCCTCAATATCCCTTTCGCTCTCCAATCTCATTAATCCCTTTCCTAAACTCATCCTTTGCTTCTTATAATAGAACTCCAACACCATGTCATTGCCAACCACAAGTAAGAATTTATTCAAATTCTCCTTCTTGAACCATGTAGCCTCAAGATAATCGATGAAAAACACAAACCCCCCTTCATACACCAAATTGTTTGGCTTTGCAAAAAAATTGCCACCATGATGAACTTCAACAGTGAAGTATGGAGAATTTCTACCTGCATGCAAACGGTAGGAAATTCAAAATCAAATATCCAGCAAGAATTTGAAACAGATGCTATTGCCCACATGAACATTTTTCAGAAACAACACAAAACCCCCAATTTCGCACACAACTCAGAAACCGAATCATCATAAAAAATTGTTCACTTTGGAAACTGACAACTCTCACATGGTTTCCACGGCTCTCACACGTCAAAAAGTTTCAAAAATGTGGTTACTACACATCACGATTGAGATAGCCCACACTGAAATTGGGTTAAGGCACATCATTTTTTGGGTTATGCACGTAGAAAAAAATGTAGATTGAAGAACATACCGTACACTGGTGGATCATCTCCGGGGTCCCTAAAAATGGGACAACGCATGTTGAGTGCAAGTGCTTCGAGTATATACCTACAAAACGGTGATGAAACACCAAAAAACTAAATGAAAACATTCGACCAAGCCAAAAATCGAAAGAACTGTCAAAAATCATAAACACCCATTTCTTACAGTTGCTCGCTTCGCACTGGGGGATTCAACAAATCCTGGACCGTCAATGATGAGGTAGGGAACGGAGAAGAGAAAGCGGTGAACGGAGAGGAGAATGCGGTGAAGGGAAGAGAAGGGTTAGCGTGATATGGAGACGAGTACGTCCGTCTGTCTGTCTCCCTTCCAAGGTCTCTGTTTTTGGAGTTGCGAAATAGAAGTGAAGGGATGGAAGTTAGGAATGGGTGTTCGGACGGTTTTACCCTTCAGTTTGGGAAATAAAAATCAATTTTTTTGGATTTAACGGTGCATTCTAACGGGAATTGGACGGAAGGACGCTTTGCGCTAGAAAATGCAAAGGTAGGGACGTTATTCACCAAAAAATCAAACGTAAGGACGTTTTCTACAAAACCCGTCATAGGTAGGGACGTTTTGCGCCAATTACCCTATTTAGATTTATCGTTTACTTTATTATCACCTTTGTTGTGTTTGGTACACGTGCGCGGCACGTTCTCTCAAAATTGGCCGAAAAAATGTGTGAAATGCGACTTTATTAGAGGAGACATTTGACCAAATATGACACGTGACTCATGGGTGAACGTTGAATTTGGCTTCTGAACTTTTCTGAGGCTTAAGAGTTTTCATCTGGATCTTGTTACGGCGCTTCAATTCTACCTTTTGATTTTGAGAGAAAAATACCTCTTCAGTTATGGTTCTTCATTCTCTCTCAAAAATCTCATTCGATATACTTAAGTCTTCTCTTCCTTTCTGATTTTTGGTTTGATTCTTAGTGAAACCAATGTAAGATGCGGTATTCCTCATGTTGTGCTTTTTGTAAAGGGTTGGACGGGGTTTGATGAGATCTTAGTGAACAGTAACTCGAATATATCAGATTCTTTTCAAAGACAAGTCTTATGTGGCTTGCTCTTTGTATATTGTGAACATTTTGTAGCCTTGATTGCCGTCTTGACTACTATAGTACCAACTAGCATTATCCAGTTTTGTGGATACTCAACATGTGATTAGGTATTGAAGTGGTCATCGAACTTTGTGGCTTAGTTATACAAATTATTTATGTCGTTGTTTCTTTATTTTCTATAATGTTTGTTTTAGCACTTGGGTTTTTCGAGATTAATCGTATGTTTGTTTGTTTCTGGACATTTCAGTAGTATCAGAGCTTAGATCTATAAAATGTAATACTAACCCCCTGTTCGGTATTGATTTAAATTAGATTTAAACTAAGGTCATGTTTGGTACGGATTAAAATTAGATTTTAATCTAAGTCAAAATCAAACAATTAATATTAACCACATCTTTCATGTGTTATACAGTTTTTCAACCATACATTTCAAAAACTTCTATCACAATCTACTAAAAATCTAATTTTAATCCCAATCAAACTCCAAGTCAAAGTTAAACAATTAATATTAATCATATATTGATTTAAATTAGATTTGAACTAAGTCAAAATTAAACAATCAATATTAATCATGTATGGATCCCCTACTTTTTTACCACACATTAAATTTTTTTTTTAATTAAAATTTACTAAAAAATTAATTTTAATCCCCACCAAATATGAGCTAAATCTTAAATTTATGGTCTATTTAATTGCAAATGTGGAAAATGTGTGTAAAGAAAATGAATTCTAGGGAATTGAATTGCTAGAAATTATTTTATTGAGAATTGTAATTACTTGTATTTGATTGGTATAATTTTTCACTTGTAAAATGTTGAAAATTTGATGTCCGTTTGACTTTGTTTTTCATGAAAATTGTCATTAAAATGATAATTTCTTTTACTATTGGGTCTAGAATTTATTTCACTCGCCAAAAAATAAAAATTAAAACAAATTTTAAAAACATTATCATAGCGAATATCATTCGTTTAACTTTGTTTTGTATGAAAATTGTCAATAAAAGTGATAGATTTTTTTTTACCATTGGGTCTAGAATTTTTCCCAACTGCTAAAAAAAAGTTGGAAAATGAAAATCCACCTAAAAGGTGGGAAAACAATTTCAATCAAAAAAAGGAAAATCAAACAGGTAAAAAGTAGGAAAATGAAAAATATTTTCCATTTTCCATGGAAAATCAATGGTATCAAACATGACCTTAGATCTTCAAATTTGTAGGCTAATCTTCAAGCAAAAAATAAATAAAAATAAAAATCGAGTTTTATAAACTCGTTTGGTGAGATCTCTCAATTATCATAACTTGACATTGTGTAGTTAGGGTTTCTTGTGTTATTTTCCTTGACTTTGATATTATTTTAGGTATGGACTTCTTATATGCAAATCATGCTTCATTTGACTAATTAGCAAAGGAGTTGACTTTGGAAAGCCAGGGAGCCTGATATTATTTTTTGTTGTGAGCATAGAATCTTACCGTCTTGTATAATATCTACATTTGATGCAAAAAAAAAAAAAATTGTTTATAAAGGCTATCGTGCATATTTATCCCATGTGATTGGTACAAGAACCACTACGCTAAAATTTGAAGATATATCAATTGTACGAGAATTTTCTAATGTCTTTCTTGAGACCTCCCATGTTTATCCCCAAATAAGGAGATTGAGTTCACCATTGACTTGATTCTGGGGACGATTCATTTATCGCATCCTATCTCGTGGGCTCCTCACATAATGTTCTAGCAAATATGAAGGAACTGAAAGTGCAATTGTAAGATTTGGTTGATAAGAGTTTCATTCGACCTTGTGATCTCCATGATGGTAAGAAATAATTCATCTCTAATTAATTTTTATTGTGAGACGATCGATTGAAATAATAAAGGTTCCAATTTTAAGCTTCATTGTCGTCTAAAGGTGCAAAACGGGTTGCTCGGCCTATCCTTGCATACAACCAACACGGCCATCCAGAAACAGTTTAAAGATCCACTGGAAAGATCCAGAGTAATTATTTTTTACTATTTAAAGCCTGATGGAACAAGAAACAACTATTTTTTTTATTTTCCTTTTTACTTGCCTTGTGAGCTATGCAACAATGATTTTGATGGCACTTGGTTTGATTGAATATGAAAGGTTCTAAAAACTACATTTTGAATTATTCAAATTGTTCGGTTATGACCAAATTAAGTCAACATCAAATAGAACTGAACAGGCTATCGATCACAAAAATTGAAAATTAGACTCCCAATCGATATGATATTGCATATAAAACTACCAATTTTAGCATTTTCCAAATGTTATCTTTTAGAAAAGAACAAAAATTATTTATTCATTTATCTCTTTTAACCTCTAGTTTAATCGGATTCAACTTTTAGTCCTTAATCCCCCCCCCCCCCTTTTGGGGGGGGGGGGGGGAGGGGTTGTTTATTGCTTGGTCCATCTTTTTTAATTATGCTATTTGGGTCGCACAATGTTACATTTATTCTTTGCTTTGGAGTTGCAGAAAAGATGTGATGGTGACAATCTTGAGTGTTACCTAGCCAATTTGTTTGTGAAAATCCAAGACAAGTAAATGATAGGTACAAAAGTTGTATGTAAATAGTAAACAATCGTTTAAATAAAGGAATTTCACCATTACAATGAAGATTTATGTGATTTTTACCAGTTAAAGACAAGTTAATGGATGAAGAAATTCTACCACTAATATGAGTGGTAAAATAAAATCACCAAGACAGAAAGGTTTCGATCCTTTGATAGCAAGAATTATTTCATCTCAACTCAAGTGTTTGAGTTTCAATGGAATATTTGAGTTAAGTTAAATCATGAAAATTAATTTCTAAATAATGTCTCAAAAAGTTTCGATTTAATATTCGAAATATATAATATTTGAAATAGGTCGAAGTTAGGTAAAGCATGTCTATTGGATGGATCCCAAAAGTTTATTCCATGGAGAACAACATATTTGCCTTTGTGGTGGAATATGGACCAACCTTGTTCGTGGAGCAAAGTATATATACCAAAATGAAAATTGGAAAAAAGCTTAGGGTAATTGGAGCATTTTCCTATTTCATTTGAAAGTTTCTTTCATATGAAGTATGTTGGAAAATTCGAAAAATAAAAGGTATGTGGGCTATACTTTCAAAAAAGTGTAGAGGAAAATAAAAAAAGTAAAGTAAAGTAAAGTAAATGCCTTTTCTAAGTTTCATTAATTTTAAAAAACAACAAAATATTAATTTTTTTTCAATAACTCGGATGCTGACTAAATAAATTATTTTCTTTATTTTGAGCTATTCATCGTATGTCTACAACGTGCTTAGATTTTTTGTAACTAAATAAGTAAATAATGTTAAAAAACTTTAATAAGTAATTATTCTTAAAACTTTAGAATAGTATATAAGTGCTTCCCTCATCTACAATATATTAAAAGTGGGGAATGAAAAAACTTTTGAATACCACTTTCATCAATGTAATTGAACCTTATATAAAAGATGATTTCATGAGCTTGTCAAAGGAGACAGTTATAGCATGTGACAATGCTGAAACTTCAGAATTACACTTAATCAATGCAGTGTTCCTAGGTTTAATGGAAAATGCATCTTCTTCTGATTGTATGATACAACGTGGAATTCTTTCAACAAAACATGAGTATGTTGACTACTTAAATGACAAATTAATTGGGTTATTTCCTGAAAAAATTGAAGAATTTGTCAGTTTTGACGAAACAATAGATGATACAAATCAATTTTATCAAATAGAGTTCTTAAATACATTGCTATCAAATTGATATCCTGCCACATAAGTTAATCTTGAAAATAAATTGTCCTATGATGCTTTTGAGGAATTTGGACCAATCCAACAGTCTTTGCAATCGAACAAAAATGATTTGTCGTGATTTCAAGAAACATATTATCAATGCCAAGATAATCATTGGACAACATGCTGAAAAACAAGTTTTCCTTCTACGTATCCCATTAACTCAAACAAATGATGAATGATATCCATTCAAATTAAAAAAAAAAAACAATTTCCAATACGTTTATGCTTTGCAATGACTATTACCAAAGCTCAATGACAAACAATGTCTATTGTTGGAATACATGTTCCTGAACATGTATTCTTTCATGAGCAACAATATGTTCCACTTACTCACGGAGTTTCTATAAAAACAACAAAAGTCTGTAAAAGCGTAAAATAAAAAGAAACGATGTGGGATGTTGACAAAAAAATATTGTATATAAAGAAATGATATTGTTATTACAATTTTAATTTTTCCCTTAACAATATTAATTACATCTACTACTATAAAAACAATATTAGTACCTTTAAAACATTATGCATATAATTCATTTGATACATAAAATGTACAACACACGTACTTATCACTAGTTAATTGAAAATGTTGCTTGACTTGATAAGTTATCAGACTATTGTAACCTAATCCAAAATATACCTCAGATCATGTTTTTGAACCGACCCTCCTATTACTAGCGATGCTCCAAAATATAGTGTAGAACTGAATATTTAAAAAATGCACTAGGTGGCTAATACAAGAAAATACGAACGAGTAATTGCTTCTAGAATTCAATACTTAAATTAAAAGGGAGAAAAATGATTTTTTTAAATTATTTTATAAAAATAACCATGAAAATCCGATTATGCAAAAAAGAAAAATTAGAAAAAGTCCAGAAAATAAAAGGAAAAAGCGAAAGAAGGTAGTAGAAAAAATAAGTAAAACAATGGGAAACAGAGAAAAAGCAAAAGGAAATAAGAAATATGAAAGTGTTTTGATGAGTTTGATGGCACTATTTTCCCCTTTCGATTGTGCCAAAATCCCCATGTTTTTCTTTTTGTTTTCTTGTTATCCCACCACACCACTTCTACCCACAAGAAATACCATCAAATTGTATTGACAATTAGATTGGAGAGTCGAGAAATTCTCAAATTGGTCGATAAATACAACCATCAATTGAAAAATTCTCAAAGATAAATATAAAAATGTAAAATGTTTAAAATACGTAACCCAAAAAATGATTTACGTTCAAAACTTAATTTTGTATTTTTTTACTATTTTTAACATTTGTGGAACTCTTCGACACTATATCAATTATCTTTTTTCGAATTGATGCTTGATTGATGTACAAATTGAAATGAAAATCATTTGAAATAAGTCAAGAACAAACCACTCATCATTCTTTTAATTAAGCCACTGTTATTTGTGGAAAATAAAGTTTTGAATAATAATTTTTAGGAGAATGTGTGGTTGAAAGATAGAAGATTTTTTTGACTTTACGTATAGAATATTTTATTGTGTGAATGTGTATTTGAAAATGAGTATGTTGAAAACAGTTTGAAAATAATAATTGTCAAACAAGGACTAAATAAAATGACCTCAATCCGATTTTAATTGATCTCTATAACGCTTAACAATTATTTTTTTCCAAGTCAATGCTTGAACCAATTTTAAGAGCATTTTCAACCGTGGTGTAAAATTGGATGTAAATTGGTATCCTTAAAACCACTTAATGCCGATAGATTTAAATTCAAATTTTGTTCTAATTGAAAGATTTAAATTCACTTTTTACCTCTTGTGAATGTAAAAGAATGTGTAAATTTACCTTTTTTACATTTTCTGTCAAAAAATAAAATTCGTATTTTATTTACATTTCTTTATTGAAGAGATTTTCGATATTTAAATCAAAATTTAGATTTATTTTGCACCATCGTTGAACATGCTGGAGACCACTTCAAATTTCTTGCAAATATCTTCACCCTCCCCCCCCCCCCCCCCCACGCCACCCCGCCCCATGCCCACTCACCCACGAAAATCCATCAAATTTTGTTGAAGAACACCTCAGCTATCTTTTGTGACTTTGTCCATATCAAATAAACCAAAATCCCTAATAAAAAACAGCATTCTCACTCATTCCTCTCTGCCTGTCGTTTTTGCTACATATTAGAACTTACAAGGCAAACAAAATCAAGAAAAATTCCCAATCTCTCTCTTTCTCCTTTGCATTGGTAGAAGGGAATTAATATATACAGCAAATTCCAAACTGGGTCATTATGTGTCAATCCAAGATTATTTCATTTTGGCACATAGCGTATCTCTATGTTCTTGAATGCTTTGTTTTTCAAGAATTAGAACCGGCCTTTTAGCGTTCATTGATACCTTTGCACCGTTTTTCTTGATGTTTTGAGCAATCCAAAGAGACCCATTTGTTCCTTGATACCAAACGAGGCGTTTTGAGCTATCAAAGGTACAGTCATCATTTGTTTCTCTTCGGGAAAGCCAATGTCTTTTTTTCTAGGAAGTTTGGTTTGTGAAGTGTTTGAGATCTATAATTTTTGGCTTTCTTGTTTTTCTTGAAAGTTTGTTGCAGGGTTTTGATTATTTAGCGATAGCTCTATTTTGTGTAATTTTCTTACATAATTATCAGTTTCATTTTCTTTGAGAACATGCATTTTATTTTGTTGGTCCATGTCAAAAAATTAAATTTAAACAAAAATGGTTTACTTACTATATGATCTAATCCAATTTCATTTGTGTACAAAAATGGCGTGAATAATGTTTTATCGTCCCATATCTTATATTCTTTTTGGGTGTTATATGCTTTTTTTGTGGAATGAAATTAGTGTTTGTATTTCCTCTTTTGAATGTGATCTGCACTCAGAGGTATCCTTTTGAATCCACAAAAGGCATTGCTTGAACATGTGGTTGATCCTTATTCTAAATCTTATACCATCTTCTGAAATCCGAGAAATACATAGTGAAGTCTGTAGCTTGAATTTTGCCTTTGGGTTCTCGGATTATCTAATAGCATATAATAGAAGTAAATTTTCAGAGTTGATCTTCACTTGAGGTACCAAGATTTATTCATCTTTTGATCTTGTTGGAATCTTTATTGTTTAGTTTATGTTAAGTGGGTATACTTTCCAGGTTTTTATTTGTTTCATTATGCAATTACGTTTTACTTTACAGATATGCCTTCTTAAATTATTTGCCTTTCGAATCTATAGAGTTAAAGGTGATGACGAGAGGAAGGCTGGGAATATTCCCTTAAAATATTCAAAGAATAAATTTTTTCATTGTATCTCTAGAAAAGTTTGATTTTGGTCCCTGCAATTTTTTTGCAAAAAATTCCAACTTTTGTCGCTCCACTAACCATAAATTCTGGATCAGCCACAGTAATTATTTTCTTGATTAGCTTGGGAGAACGGCGGCTATATCAATGATCAGTGTATAGTATACTTATTTTTATGTTCTTTTCCGTGTTTAAGTTGATCTTTGCAGCATCTACCATTGATTTCTTATATTACAGTGTTTCACAATGTATCCTCCAGGAATTATAGCTTGTCTAGCAAGTAGTATACTTATTTTTATGTTCTTTTCCGTGTTGAAGTTGATCTTTGCAGCATCTACCATTGATTTCTTATATTTCAGTGTTTCACAATGTATCATCCAGGAATTATAACTTGTCTAGCAAGTTTCTGTATTCGGTACCTCTACAGAATTTAATTAAAGTTTACACGATTAATTCCTTTGAGGCGCCTTTTCAATCAAGGCAGAGAACTGCTTTTATTCCTTCTATGTAATTTTGTGTTTGATAATTTGGGTCCAGGTTTTTCCAAATTTGCTTCATCATGGACTCAGAAACTTCATGGGTCAGCCATTGCATTGATAATATTGAAAATGATAGTGTAGAGTTTGACCCATTCTTAGAGCTTAATGATGAAAGTAGCAAAGAAGTTGCAGCTGCAGTTTCTCTGGATTCAATATTACCCGATGACCTCTTGGAGCAAATGTTAGCCTGTCTCCCAGTTGCTAGCATATTTAGGGCTGGCTGTGTGTGTAAAAGATGGCATGAGATAGTATCTTTGAAAAGATTCCTGAGGAATTTTTCTCGTCTCCCTTCACAGAAGCCTTGGTACTTCATGTTCACTAGCTCTGACGAACCCGTTGGTTATGCTTATGATCCCATCCTTAAAAAATGGTATGGGATTGACCTTCCGTGCATTGAGACATCCACTTGGTTTATTGCTTCGTCATGCGGGTTAGTTTGTTTCATGGACAGTGATAGCAGGAGCAGGCTGTATGTTTGTAACCCCATAACAAAATGCTTCAAGGGGCTCGATGAGCCTCCGGGTCCGAAATTTTCCGATTACTGCACACTGGCAATATCTGTGAACAGAGTATCTCACAGTTACAATGCCTCCATTGTAAAATCTAAGCAAGTTCCAGGTGACTTTTTCCAGTGGGATCTCTCAATCCATGTCTATGATTCAGAAACAATGTCTTGGGTGACCACTTTGACAGAGGTTTTAACAGGATGGCGAGCTGGTGATGAGAGCGTGATTTGTAATGGCATCTTGTACTTCCTGATTTACTCTACTGGTGGTGGTGGCTCTGAGAATCGCCACGGACTTATCACGTATAACCTCACAAGCCGATTGCCCCACAGTTTATTGATGGGAAGTTTCATCCCGGTGCCGTGTTCTCTTACATGTGGTCGTCTGATGAACCTGAAGGAAAAGCTTCTAATGGTAGGAGGAATTGGGAAACAGGATCGACCTGACATAATTAAGGGAATCGGGATCTGGAGTCTGAACGGGAAGGAGTGGCAAGAGATAGCCCGAATGCCTCATAAGTGTTTTCAAGGTTTTGGGGAGTTTGATGATGTTTTTGCAAGCAGCGGTACAGATGATCTCATATACATTCAGAGCTATGGAGCACCCAATCTTCTCATTTTCGATGTTAACCTGAGGCAATGGAAGTGGTCGCAGAAATGCCCCGTGTCAAAGAGGTTCCCTCTTCAGCTTTTTACTGGTTTTTGCTTCGAACCCAGGCTGGAAATTGCTCCATAGTGCGATCGTCTTGTTATTTTTGAGTAGTATTCAAACCTATATATATGCAGTTCTGACTATCTATTATAGAAAACAGAAAGAACGGAGTTTGTAGGATTCCCAAGAAATTCTCAATCCCATGAAGGTGTGTCGTGAATCCAGCTCTTGATATGTGCGCAGTTTTTGCATTTCATGTTTATGTTTTCTGCTTCCAACTTTTTGCTCAATTGTGATGGTTTCTACTTCTTGCTACGGAAGCAGCAGCTGGTGTGGCTTCAAAAACATATAATCAAACATTTCAGATTCCATCACATTAAAAAATACACTGCTAGTTGATAAACATAGAGAATTTCAATAGTTATCTTCCAATTTCAGAAGCACTCGACAGTTCCTGCTTAATATATCTTCCATATTTCATTTGCTCATTGATCCGTGCTTGAAAATAACTGAGTTTTTGACATATTTATTTGTTCTGCACAATAGTTCCTGAAAATAATGAGTTTTCCCACGTATGATTTTGCTATGAATATTGAAGATGGAGACGTACTGATTTCCAGAATTGTCTAGCTCCTTTTTTTTTTTTTAGTTTATTTCTTATCCTAGAGTCATATTTTTCTTTCTTAGCCCCTGTTTGAAACCCATTTTGGAAGAAATAGAAATTTTGGAATAGTGATTGATGTGAGAATGTGTGGAGGAAAAATGATGAAAAGTTTTTGATTTGTATGTAATATTATTTTATTTGGAAAATGTGTGGTAAGAATGAGAATGAGAATGAGAAATTAATGGATGTCAAACAGGGGCTTAATTGTAATTCATTTTAGAATAATGCTACTTGTACATAAGGAATTAAAAAAAGTTTTATACAGAGATGAGGTGTTAAAAAAAGAGTGGATTTTATTTATTTATTTATTTGGCTGAAGAATTCTCGACCCAATCGTATTTTACCACACCATGTGTATGTACATCAATTTGTTAGTGGTGATGTACATATAGCACAACCGTTCATTTTAAGTGCAAATATGATTATTATTATTATTATTATCTGTTTATACGTGTTATATATAATGTCATTTTTTACTCTTCCTTGAAAAGTTAAGATATACTCGGTTCGATCTATTTTTTAATTTCCCTATGAATCATATGTTTGTACTTAAAATTGATTTTATACTACCTCTAGTGTAATCTGAAAATTCATACCCTGAAATGCTACAGGAATTCTACTTATCTGGATCATGTCTGTTTGGACAGCCTCGATTATCCTATGTTTCTTTGATCTGAAGCGATGCAATATTAATAGTTCAATGAGATGTCGAGAGACCATGTCTTCGTCCATAAGATCCCAAGTGCTGGGATCTAACAAAATTTCTATTCCATCTGTACTACTCATTTTCAGTGATATCCATATTTGTTATGAGTAATTATTTGAAATATTTTCATCCAACGCAAAAAGCTCTGTTCTGAAGTTACACCGAGAACAATAAAGTTACCTCGCTATTTCTTTACGTGGATGCTTCCCTACTATTTGCAAAATTAAAATCAATGGTTTGCAAATACGCAAAGAGCTCGATTTTTATTCATTTCATGAATCAAGCAATGACCATCACAGATCATGTATATCAGTCGAGAGTCTAAGTACAATTTCTTCAACCAATTGGTTGAATATCACAATACTGATTAAGGGAAAATGGAGGATCATTGTACGAGCCACTAAGAATGGCATATGTCATTTGCTTGTTACCAGCTTCTGTCAAATGTATGCCATCCCAGCTTACATAATTTTGAGGATCACTGCAGGCAGTGACTGTAACTGTCTGTCCATTGATCTCCTTGCTCGCAGAAAACTTGAGGGTTGAAATTGTAGGCACCACCTCCTTGTCCCCAGCAGGCTGTGATTCTACGCTGCATCCCTGCAAAACATTAGGAAATCAGAATGGTATTGTTTCGCGTGGTTTTTGGGTCGCTAACAATTAAAAAGGGAAATCAGACGATTGTGTAAGGAACAAACCTCTTGAGACAAAGTCCCAAAAAATGGTGTTTTTATTGGTGAAGATTTACAATCGGAGATAAACAGAATGCCTCCAAGGGGCATAAGCACACGAGTACTAAAAGAAGGAAATTAAAGTTACACTAAGAAATTGAAATTACATATTCTCTGTTGAGAGTTTTTGATTCGGGGTCATTTTTCTCTCTGTCTCTTCTTCCTTTTATACTGCTCTGATGGTTTTCTTCATGGTAAACCGTTTGGAAACTGTTGACTAATCCATTACTACCCATTTCCCTCATGGGGCTGAGCAATCGTGGAACTGTCATGTCCAATTGCTGTCATCATGTTGTTGTCGTTCAACTGCTCCTAATTGGGCTCCTAGAATTGTGGATCGTGACGAAAGTGCTCGATATCCATTTCGATAGCTGTCGTTTTGAGTAAATACAATGTCTGACGTTGCTACAACCTTGGGCGATTCGAAGGTCTGGGCAATAAGAGATTCGTCTCTTTGGGCGACAGTAGGGTATTCCATTCGCGCAGATTCTTGGCGTCGCGCAGGTTTGGGCGATGTCACTACCAAATTACCGGGCTTTTACTTCGCCAATGCATTCAACTTGGGCCTTTGTTCTGATTTCTCCAATTGGGTTTTGCTTCCTTGGGCCATTCGGATTGAGCTGCACTTTTAGTGAGTCAACAATTACCCCCCAATATGGCAGAATTAATACCGATTATTAATTTTTGCCATATTCACTTTGCTCCAGCGACATTTTAATTCACAAGGATTTCAATCATCATTTCTTTCTATTTGCCTGAAAATGTGCAACGCTACAAAAACCCTTATAAACTCAAACGACACGCCATTTCACAGTACCATTAAACCACGTCTCTGCATTCTGCGCTTATTCCTCACTATTTTCATTGTTCATCTTCTTGCTTCTTTGCTAAGTTTCTCAGGCCAACTCCAACAAGCTTGTATCTTGTATCCAATGGCGTATTCACAAACTCAATCTGACGGCACCTTCAGTTTTGAGGATTTCCAAAACCTTCTCGCTAAACTGTATGTAAACTCAAATCCTCTTACACAGATTAAACATGACCTTAATGAGTTCTATCTGGGCCCATCTTTTATTGATGTTGAATCGGTTGGAAAGACGGCGGTGGGTCAGCAATTCCCTTGCACTGGACTTCTTCCTTTTCTGGACTCCCTGCCATTGCAGCCAATCCACGAGAAAGGTATTCGCACTTGGCCCAAAACTGACCCTAGTTTTCGAAAAGATGGCATGCACGTATGATAAATCACGACCCCACCAAAATACTTTTTGATCGTGCTAAAATTTTGGATTTATTAGAAATCACTCTTCACCCCCCTGTTTATGACCTAGTGCTTTTTCCAATCGCCCTAAGTTTCTGGTAGTCTGAATATAACACTTTCATTTTCCCCTTGGCCCGATGTCTATTACCTTAAGGGATGTTGGGGCTTTAGTGAATCTTCCACCTTTGGGCGACACCATCTCCCCTAACATTTTGATTTCTGGTGTTGCCCCAAAATTTGACAAAAAGATAGTTGAGTCCTATTCAAGCATGCAAGGTCATTATAATACATTGGTCTCTGATCCTAGCCATGTTGAGCGTGTCGCTTTCCTTCAGGTCTGGCTTTGTAAGTATGTTCTTTGTGTTCCCAGTCTGAAACCTTCCATGAGCTATTTGCCTCTGTCCCATGAATTAGTTCGAGGCAGACCCTTGAATCTGTGTTCATTCTTTTTGGCCGCCTTTTATAAAGGTATGACCTCTCTCCAATTCCAGCTGAGGAATGGTGCATCTCCTAATGGCAGTGGGCATTTATGGCTTGCTCAATTGTGGTTGAGATCCTATTTCCCAAATGGCCCTTTCTTCACCAAATTGGTCTTCTTATGCGACCATCCCGGCTATCAATCCCTGCTCAGCAGACACGTACAACTTCATTGGCTGTCCTTGGATTGGGGACACCAATACCAGTGGATTCGTTAGATATGCCTTCAGGCTTTCAAAAGCCTTTTGATGCTCTTCCTCCCAGATGAATTCGTCCTGATTTTTAAATTTTAAAAGAGGCGAAAAAGCTTTCATTCGCCCTGCACAATTAGATATAAAGCGTCTTAAGAAGTTTATTTGACCTAAGAACCTTTGTAACTCCTTTTTATTACTAGGGGGCTTAGCCTCTAGGATGGCTTTTGCTTTGTTTTTATCGAGTTCAATCCCCCTTTTGTGCACGAGGAAACCAAGGAAATTTCCTGCATTAACCCCAAATGCATACTTCAAAGGATTTAACTTTAGTTTATGCTACCTTATTCGCTCAAATGAACATCTAAGTTGTTCAAAATGGTCCTTTTCTTTAACGAATTTGACCACAATATCATCTATATAGACTTCCACGAATTTACCTATCATGTCATGAAAGATCAAGTTCATCGCCTTTTGATAAGTCGCCCCTGCATTCTTTAAACCAAAAAGCATGACTACCCACTCAAAACATCCTAATGATCCATAGCATCTAAAGGCAGTTTTGTGTATGTCTTCCTTAGCTATGTAAATTTGATTATATCTCGAATATCCATCCATAAAAGAATATATTACATGCCCAGCAGTCGAGTCCACTAAAGAATCTACCGTAGGCATGGGACATTCATCCTTAGGCGTAGCTAAATTCAAATTTCTGAAATCTATACACACCCTTAACTTACCATTCTTTTTTAATACTGGCACTATATTAGATAGTCATTCAACATACCTGGCCGTTCTAATAAAATCCGCTTTCAGTAATTGCTCTATTTCTTTCTTAATTTCAGGAAGTACGTTGGGAGCAAAACGCTTAGGAGGTTGTTTATGAGGTTTAAAATCCGGTTTAGTTGGCAATCTATGTTCTACCAAGTTTTTATCTAAACCATACATATGTTCATATTTCCAAGCAAAACAATCTTTGTATTCCTTTAATAAAGCGATTAATTTATCACTAACCTCTTGAGTGAGTATCTGGCTAATAAATGTTGGGCGATCTTCCTCTTCACCACCAATATTCACCTTGATCAGGGGGTCCTGTGTTTGAGCATATCCAGGTTTGGCGATCCTCATTGTTTCATCGTTCATACTTCTTGTAAGCGTTTCCTCCTCCAAACAATCTACCTTATTAACTCTTTGGCGAATAGTCTACTCCATCTCGAACACTGCTAATTTGTCTCTCAATGCTTTTAGTGCTGCTTTTTCTTTCCTCGCGTTCTTACATTCTTCACTGAAAGCCATCAATTTGGCTTTAAAGGCCTGAATATCGGCCATTTGACTCTGTTGTTGAGAACTCATCTAAAGTTCTTTGATTAGCCTTTTGCCAATCACTGGCTCTTCCAAGGCCACTATGTTTGGCCTCATTTGACTAAACATTTCAGTAAGCGCATCGACTGAAAATGGCTCCTCACTTTGTGCGACAATTTGGGTTTCTTCTCCGTCTTGGACTACTCTGACAGGCTCATAATTCCCTTCGTACATAAACATTTCTACTGAGTTTGCTTCTGCCACGAAAGGCCTATGATCTGCCTGCACCACTTCCGGTTCGCCTTTATCGTTCCAGAAAACCAAGCATTGGTGGAGTGATGAAGGTATACAGCGACTTCCATGGTTCCAGTCCCTTCCAAGTAACACGTTGTAACTAGTGGGACCGTCTATTACAAAAAAGGCTATAGTTTTGGTGGTTGTTCCTACAGTTATGTCAAGTGGTATAACTCCTTTAGTCGAGGTAGCTTCCCCGTTAAAACTCGTCAGGATAACTTCTGTTGGAATCATATCACTCTCGGTCTTGGCTACTTTCCTCATCATTCTGGATGGAATAGTGTTCATAGCCGCCCCATTATCAATGAGTACCTTTGCCACAGGCATTCCATTGACTAAAGCCTTCACATACAATAGCCTTAAGTGTTTGGTTAACTTCATGGCCGGCCTTTTGAATATGACTTTCTCAGCAACGTCTATTTCTACTTCTTGTTTGTCATCTGTTGAATTCCTCTTTCTTCCCGGACCTTTTCTTTCCCATTTTCTAATGCTTCTTCTCTAGTTACCCAGCCCGTGGGAGGAGACATTATTCTCGGGGGTGATCCGTACTTTTCAGAGCGAGGCACCCTCTTTTTCCTCTTGGGCTTCCCATACAGCACATAAAAATCGAAAGAACGCCCGGATGGTTCTCCCAACAAGTCTACTTCACGAACTCCCTCTTGGTGTAATTGTTTCAACAAGGTATTGCGCGACACTCCTCTTTTCCTCCTTTCTGCCTCCAGATCAATTTCTTCTTCAATGTCGGTCATGCCATCATCTTCTTCCCCATCGTCTGCCTCCTTAGAGGTTTGACCTTCATCACATTCCAACACACATGCTTCTTCTTCGTTATCCTTCCCTCCTTCTTCTTGTTTTCTTTTACTTTTGAACTCATCAGCTAGTAAATAATTATTAGCCAGGACAGGAGGTAACGTACCGAATTAGATAGTAAGAGGTTGGTCCGGATCTTCTTCATCCCTTTTATCTCGCTCAAACCTCAACCTTCCGGATGAGCTTTTTGGCAACTCCCCCATCCCGATTTCTTCACTGTCTTCGAGGACATTTTGATCATTTACTTTGGGCTTAGGACGTGGTAATCCATGTTTTTGCCTCATCATTCTTCCATAATTGCGCTGAAAATGCCTCTGTTGCGTTCTGGTCATCTCGTTGAAAGGTACTACCCTTCTTGCATCATACTGGAATGAATGCTATACATTTGGTTGGTAAGGCTGTGGCCTGAACGTTCTCCCCTGATTGGTCGGCCTGAACCGTTTCTCTAAAGACGACCCTATAGAACGACGTACCTCGCCCTCTAAAAGGCTGGGCGTTTGGGATGAAATCAGGGCGATGGTGATGCTGCCATATGTTTGGCGGTTCTGCCTTTACTCCCATTTCTTCTTTACACCTCGCACACAGGACATCTTCATCCTTCTTAGGTTCCTTCCCTTTGATACGCTCAAAAACGCTGGGATGAGGCATGGGATCTTCCTCCCCATCATCAATCACCAATTTGAATTTTGGTAACTTGTTTTCGAAGCCGGTTGTCACCATATTCACCCCTAGTGGCTGTGGGAACGGGTTTTCATCCACTGCCATCTTCTTCTTTTCTTCAAACTTGATTCGTCCTGATTCAATAGAATACTGTAACACATGACGAAAAACCAAGCAATAATTAGTCATATGTGACCATGTATTATGCCATTTATAATATTTTTTACCCTTGATTTGCTCAGGGTCTGGCAATTAATGCTTATCGCTCAACTTTATTTGCTTGTCCTTATACAACTTATCGAATATAAAGTCAGCTTTAGTAACATCAAATGAAAATGTTCTAGCCTTTTTGTTTTCACTTCTTACAGGCTCATCTTTGCCCAACACTCTAGGTTTAGCCATTATGGGACAATCATATGCATTTCCCTTAACTAACTCGGCCAAACATATTTCAGCTTGATCGTAATATTCATCGTTGACGGCATGAACATTGAAGTTTGGGTCTTTATAATAAGTCTCTTTACTAGAATTCTTCATATGTTCCTCCTCTCTTATTAATCGCTCATATCTGATTACATTCGCGCTGAGTTGGAACAAATCCGGGAACTCCCTATCCTGGAATTTTTTTTTAAAATCAAAGCTCAAACAGCTTTGTGCGATTTTAACAAATTCCTTCTCAGGCAAAGGTACAAAACATTTACTCCTGGCTGTTTTGAACCTTTGAAGGAAACCTTCTGCCCATTCGTTGGGCATTTGACGTAAATTCGTCAAATCGGCTAGAGTGACTTCAAACTCAGTTTTATAAAATTGAGCATGAAATAACTGCTCCATTTGTTTCCATGTTTGAACGGAATTTGCTGGCAGGTTAAGGAACCGGGAAAAAGCTACTCTCGTTAACGAACTAGGGAACAACCTCAACTTATGATAATCATTCACTTCACCACTTTGCAGCGTGAATCGCCCTACATGCTCTAGGGTAGACACTTCTCCCAAACCAGTGAATAATGAAAATTCTGGCACTTTGTACCCCATAGGCTATGGATATGTTTGGTCTATCCAATCAGGATATGGTTTTGTGTAGGTCGACCTAATGACAGGACGTACTCCAACAGCCATTTGATCCTGCACAATTTTCATTATTTGACTCATCAACATAACATTAGGATCATACGGAATCCCTACTGGTTGATTTACGTGAGGCCTGACAATTGGCCCTTGGTTGGCAGCAAAAGTGCCATTATTTGGGCCATTATGGCCATTGAATTGAGTACTTAACCCATCATTAGCACGTAGGGTGTTTTGTCCATTGTTCTGGCCATTATCTCTTACGCTTGAATTACCCTCCAGGTTTGTAACCACGTTATCACCATTCAACTTTGGCGTTCCAACCCCCCTTGGTTTGAGGTAGATGGACCAAAAGGTAGTTCTAAACTTTGACCTGATGGGTTTAAACCAGGGAAATTGTGTGGCGAAGTATGTCCTACGGTCGTCCTAGTTTGAAAGTGACTCCCTTTGGGTGCAACAAGTTGACATATTTGGCCTACTAATTTGTTCATGATTTCGTTTAATGTACTCAGTTGTTTAGCCATATTATCATAGTGTACGTTCCCATTTTGAACGAATTTTTCCATATTATGAACATTTCGTAAGTTTACCTGTTCAACGACATCTTACGTGAGTTCCCCAAGCAATGCACGCATGGTGTGAGGACTTAACTCTGTCATTGGCTCGTAACGACTGTGACTATTCTGACTCCGTCCATCTGTTCGTGGAGAGTTTTGCTGCTCCTCATATCGTTCGATTACAGGCTAGACTACTCCTTGACCCGCTGGTTCCTTATCAGAACTTTTATTAGGCATAATGTTTCACTTTTTGTATCTTCACTTACCACACACCAATGGTCCCACCGGGCGTGCCAAATTGTTTCGCACGGTTTTTAGGTCGCTAACAATTAAAAAGAGAAATCAGACTATTGTGTAAGGAACAAACCTCTTGAGAGAAAGTCTCAAAAAGGGGTGTTTTTATTGGCGAAGATTTACAATCGGAGATAAACAGAATGCCTCCAAGGGGCGCAAGCACACGAGTACTAAAAGAAGGAAATTAAAGTTACACTAAGAAATTGAAATTGCATATTCTCTGTTGAGAGTTTTTGATTCGGGGTCCTTTTTCTCTTTGCCTCTTCTTCCTTTTATACTGTTCTGATGTTTTTCTTCATGGTAAACTGTTTGGAAACTGCTTGACTAATCCATAACTACCCACTTCCCTTATGGTGGCTGAGCAATCATGGAACTGTCATGTCCAATTGCTGCCATCATGTTGTTGTCGTTCAACTGCTCCTAACTGGACTCCTAGAATTGTGGATTGTGACGAAAGTGCTCGATATCCGTTTCGATAGCTGTTGTTCTGAGTAAATGCAATGTCTGACATGGCTACAACCTTGGGCGATTCGAAGGCCTGGGCGATAATAGATTCGTCGCTTTGGGCGACAGTGGGGTATTCCATTCGCGCAGATTCTGGGCGTCGCGCAGGCTTGGGCGATGTCACTACCAAATTAGCGGGCTTTTACTTCGCCCATACATCCAACTTGGGCCTTTGTCCTAATTTCTCCAATTGGGTTTTGCTTCCTTGGGCCATTCGAATTGGGCTGCACTTTTAGTGAGTCAACGGGTATAAAGGAAATTGTACTACTGATATTTTCTTGACTGAGAATATAACTTTGAAACTTAAATACCTCTCTTGAAAGCAAGTCCTAGAAAAGAAAGTCCCCGTTATATTTGTTTTATAATTCTTAATATAGCGTAATGGTTGATCCGGAAATTTTGGCTTAACGAGCTTACCATGGGATTTTGGATTCTGGTAAAGATTGAGCAACACTGCGTTAGTGTTCACGTATATCACATTAGCACCCGAAAGGTCTTGTCAGGTTTGTTGAAGTGCATCTTTCAACATAATGTTGTATTCATTTACTGCATTGTTGTAAGAAATCTTGCATCCAGATCCATCTAGGTCTAAACTGTTAAGACAACTCAGCCAAGAACCTCGGGTAACAGCCTACTGGAGCAAGATTAATCACTAGAAATGTTCGTCCGCCTAACCAGTATGGTTCCTGTTGGATTAAGAATTGACAAGTGGTTGCTTGAAAAAAACTACAACACCATATTGAATTAATAAGACTGCATGAATGTGATATGGTTCGTACCTTGATGGTGCTTGTGATTTGGGAAATGACTTGAGGCGCATTCTGCTTCACCCCATCTGGACCGCCTGAACCTAGGTAGCCGGTGATGTCATTCTGGCCAATGTTGATAGTGTAAAGCGCATTGCCAAATATATCAGACGAAGGAAGATTGCATTGCCCTAATAATCAAAGTCAACCATCAAACTAAGTGACGTGATGTTGGCACATCGTCAGTACAATGACTGAGTTTATGTTTGATATATAGTATTGGATAAGACTGGACATCCTAATAACAATTGTTTAATGTTGTCCATTCATGCCTGCTAAACGGGCCAAAATTGTTTAGAAACATGATATTACCTCCGGATTCATCGACTTTGGCTTTGAAAAGCTTCATTTGGTTGAGCTGAACACCTAAATAGAAAGAGCTAACTCCACTGTCAAATAAGGAAGTAGTTGGCTGGAACACTGTGGAGGCCAATGTAGCAAAGTTTGCACCATGCCTATAATCAGATCCAATGGATTGTAAATAAGGGCTTATAAATGGCAGTCCCAAAGCTTGCGCTAAAAAGAAAGTGAAAAGTATATGTCATTAGTATCCTTAATCAATCAGAAGAGCAAAGGTATTGGCATTAAAATTGTGAAATGGTTGAAACTTACCGAGAAAATCGATGTAGACCCTCCTATCTGTGGCTCGACCAGTCGGAGTTTTGAAATAAGTCATCCCATTAGGGGATGGCTGAGAAGAAAAAGCTGAATAGAAGGCGCCAGTATCAGAATTCGAGTCCCCGAAATTGAAGATGGCCTGGAAAGCACATTTTGCATCACTCTTTGGCATGAAAGTCACCATCATAACTAACGAGAACACCAAGGATTGCCTCATTATCGCAGAATCGAAACACATTTTTGTACGATCAGTTTTCTTAAAATTACTTACACTGGTTATATGTACAGAAGGCTCATGAAGGAAACTCAATGCTAGCTTCTCCTTTATGTAGTAGTCGAGTAAGCAAATGCATTACGTAAAAGCTGCACATGGCTTCTCCTATCGTAGATTCGTATTGCGCTGTATCAGTCGAGCAGAAGACACGGCGATCAATGCAAAAACAAGAGATCGAAACTTCCCAATCTCTCATCATATGTTCTAATCTCTAAGACATTTATTCACTTCTTCATTACATGTACCATTGAATCCAAAAAAGAGAGAGAGACCAAAAAGTACAGATGTTGAAATTATTAGAAACTAACGAATTCTATGAACTCATCATTTTTGTTGGATTTGAACAACTGTGACATAATATGTAGTGTACCGATTTGTAATGGCAACATGAATTTGATTTCTTGGAAATGAAAGACAAGTTCTTGGAATGATTAAATGAGTCATATAGATTAATTCTAGTTAGCATTATTTGCAATGAAAAATCTGAAATTCCCCATGCATTTACTGATTGGTGATGAACAATCTGTTCATTTATTTACTTGATGCCAATATAATTCTAGTATCACAGTAAGTCACTGAGTAGCATTAAATACATACAGCATTGTAACTAAAGTAGGCTGAGCTGGGACCAACATTCTTTTGTAGTCGATATGAGGAGGACTTGGGAAGGGAGAATTCGGGTTTTCTTTTGGGCAGAGTGGGGACGGACATTGGTTTGTATGCCACATGGGCTGTGTTATCAGGCTAGAATACCATGAATTACATAGGTTGTCATACCCCCACATTATTAGTATCAGAGCCATGTTGTAATCTTGTTCTTACTATCTCTGATTGATATTATCCAGTTTGAAAGAAACTAGGAAGAACATTTTGTAAATCATGTCTTCTGAATCCTCTAGTTCCTCCATAATTACTCTCCTTAGGAAATCCAATTTCCCTTTATGAAATATCCTATCTTCTTGATACTGAAAAGGTTCCAGTTACAGATCTTCCTCTTATAAATCCTTATCTCCCTTATACTAAACCACGCCACTCTTTTACTAAAAGTGTCCGAAGTCTTATATCACCATCGAAATCCCAAATTAAAGAATATGTTCAGGCATGAAAGTTTGACCAGCATCTTTTACCTGCTACTGAAAAGGAACAGTTTGTGTCTTTGGTCCTACCATCTCATCTTCCAAAAGTATGGTTATATGAAGGATTTACTTAGCTTCATTTTGGAGCTGTAAGAATTGCACTTACTCTTCATGGAAGAAAAGGACTCCCTGCAGTTTCTAGAATTGCTCTTTTGGATACACGTTTTGCTGACTACCAACATGCATGTATTGACACTATTGAAACCACACTGAATGCGGGAACGGTAGTTGTTACTATGTTTCCAAATTTTAACATGCCAATAACAGATCCATTACTATTACCTGCTCTAAAGATCCAGGTCCAGATTGTTGGAACAGTCCCAATAGCAGTCACATATGGAGCAACTCTTCACTACCAGATGGCCTATAGGATTCAAAATCATTCTCTAGATTTTACTACTCCTCATGGCACAGATGACGCTTTATTCATCCAGATGGGAACAGATCAGTCAAGTTGTACATATGTCCCTAGACAAATTCCCAGATCAGAACTCATTAAGTTAATTCCACAAACTTGGATTACTAGTTATGAGCAGCACCATCAGATGTCAAAGGATTCTTTGCCAATCCAATCATCAACTCATCATTTTAGAAGAAAGCAGTGAAGTTGAAATCATGTTTCAGAAGTAGGAGTCTCCAGCCAAAAAGCCTCTCTGTTTTTCTACATAGTTTGCATTTTCAAATGGAGAAATTCTTATCTATGGATTTGATGCAAATGGCAGACCTGTTTACTGCAGATTTGATAATTTAGGTATGTTTTTGTGCCAGGTGTACCAGTGATGAAGAAGATTTATTTGAAGATAAATCTTCTAAGAAGAAAAAGAAGAAGAAGAAGAGTCAGCAAAGGCTGCACGAGGCCTATGAAAACAAATCTGAAGGAGTTGATTTGTTAGGACAACCTTCTGGGAAATTTGACTATTATATCAAATATACTCCCTGCAAATGATGAACCCATCATTTCTACTGGATGGGATGATGACGATGATGATGATTACAGTCAAATGCACAAAAAATGGTACTGGGATGATAGTCCACATTCATCTCCTCCATCTCTACAAATAGCTATGCTTATAGCTATGTTTCATACACCCCAACAAGAAGAATTTCCTCCGTTGACCTCAGGGGCGGACCCATGAAGGGCCCAGCGGGGGCGGCCGGCCCCACTGAAAAAAAAAAAAAACCAAATTTTTTTTTTTTTTTTTTACAGTTTTTTTAGCTTATTTTCTATCTTGAATGCAGCCGGATCTGGTGAAACTCATGTTTTGTATGTAATCTTTTTCTCTTTAATCTTGTTACATATTCTTCAATCTCATAGAGTTGAATAGTTAAATTTTCTTCCCACTTGAATACAGCTTGTCAGAAGGGCTTGGAAATGATTTGACAATTGAAGTCCACGATTCGAAAGGGAAGTATTTTGGCAACGTAGTAGTTCAAGTGGCTAATATTGCTGAAGAATTGACATGTTATTGCAAAAACTAGTTCAAGTAGTTCAAGTGGCTCATTTTGACAACCTGTTATTGCAAAAACTGTTGCATGATCAGAGCGAATATATTTGTGGATTTGATGCAGGGTGAGAGGCTTCGTTCATGGCCTACATAGCATGAACTAGTTAGGAAAATGCAACTAAATCTAAACTATTCAACAACTCCAAAAAAAAAAAATTCGGGGGCGCTGCCCCCAAGCCCCCGTAGGCCCCCACCCCTTCAACTTTAGACCCTTCTACTTCGACGAACTAGCTTCGCCCTTAATCTCGCCCCCACTCAAAAAAAAAATCTAGGTCCGCCCCTGGTTGACCTCTTTTGACAAAGAGCAGTCTACTTATGCCTGGAAAATTAAGAATCCTACATCCAGGAAATTAAATGGCTCAGGTGATCAGCTTTCAGTGGCAAAAGCAGTTTTGAATTGATAGTCAGAAAATGCACTTCATCAAAATTCCTTGTTAAGGAAAATCGATCGAAGTCAGCAAAGGATTGAAAGGACTCTACAACAACAAGCTTAAACCACGTTAACCCCTATCCAAGTCTGTAAACAAAAAATCGAGCCCTTCATGCTGAAATTATGAATCTTTTATAAAATCGTCTTCCCATAGTAGACCAAGAAAGAGATAAGAAATCTCAAAACTCAACTTGCTTCCCTTGAAAACAATTTTATGATCCCACCTTCCACTCCATATTATCCAACTTCATATTCTCGTTTTTCACAAACTTCAAGTCCTATGTATTCAATTGTAGCTTTTGGATCTACAGCTTCATTGTTTACTCCTGAAGAATAGGAAAAGAAGTTAAAACTACCTCCTCTTCCCCCTCCTACTACAAAGAAAACCACACAGTTACCACCACAAGATCCCCAAGCCCTGCCTCCACCAAATCCGGAAAAAAGACCGCAAATGATGACAAAAAAAACCTCATTACCACTTTCTTACAAAAAACTCAAAATCATTCTACATGCACGCCTCCTGTTTTAACGAAAACAAATAAAACCAACACTGAACCTGAAGAGTCCTCGAATGATTCTCTTGAAGATCATCCTCATTTATATATGGCTGACAGACCACAACCAAGTCAACCTATTATTGATGAGCCAGAAATAATTGATAAAGAAATTGCTGATACTCATGTCGTGAATAATAACTATTCACAAAGCAATACTTCCACAACGAAATTCACTTTTGATGACATTCCCCCAAATATGTGGAAAGCAAGATTTCAAGAAATGAAAGCATGGTGTTCGATAGAATTACAGAGGCCAAATATGACTCATTCTGCAGTCATAAAATCTTTCTTGGCAAGAATTACTGGTTTCCTTAAAGACTGGTATGATGCTCTTGGTGAATATCGCCAAATCCAATACTCAAATTCCCCAACAATTGATTATTTTATAGAATTGTTGTATTGGAAATTTTGTGGGAAAACAGATCGTTTGAAGGATGCCGCAAGAGAAGAATTCTTCAAGTTGAAAAATTGCTCTTATAGTCCTAAAGATTTGGACAAACACTTTCATAATGCTGCCATGAGATATTATTTTATTGGTGGAATGGATGATACCAACATAAAGCAAGCCTACTCGGAATCCATACCATAGCCTCTAGGCAGGATATACTTCGAATGATTGAAATAAAAGGACAATCATTAGGAACCACTTCATTTGGAGAACTCCATAATTGGGTAAAAAAAACCTTGAAAAAACTCTGTAATCAAAGAGAGTTTTTAAATGATATCAGTACAGCAGGCCAAAAGATTGAAAAGGCATGTGACCAGCCACATTTGAAAATCAAATGCCGACATGACAATAGAAGTTGTGATTGCCTAGGTAAAAAGAAATACCATAGGAGAAAGCTCAAGTTCAACAAAAAAAATTCAAAGCCTTTCTT
Organism: Fraxinus excelsior; assembly: GCA_019097785.1. Lineage (NCBI taxonomy): Eukaryota > Viridiplantae > Streptophyta > Magnoliopsida > Lamiales > Oleaceae > Fraxinus > Fraxinus excelsior. Next base: position 12,711,673 of record CM032639.1, on the reverse strand, counting down.
CGGAGAAAAATGTATTTCAAAAAGAAGTTTACAAAGAAGAAAGGAGACATATGCTTTATTTGTGGCAAGAAGGGCCACTTTGCAAAAAATTGTACACACCAAAAGAAGGGAAAAATACTGCATCAAATTTATGCAGCAACAAAAATTGATGATGAAGCAGATATTGAATCAGTGTTTTCTAAAGAAGATGAGCAGTCCCCTGAAACTGTTTTTGTGCTAGAATTTGATTCTGATAATGATGATAATGATAATTATGATAGTATAGAAGAATGCTATGGAATTCAGGTCTTTAATCTCAGTCTACAAGTTCCAATGATTGAGGTTAAAATATTTCCGGGGAAATATGAAAGGTCAACAACTGTTGCAGGATTGTTTGATACTGTAGCAGATTCTTCGATTTTAAATCCAGCTATTATCCCAAAAAATTTGTGGAAGGAACATCAGGAAATTTTTCAGGCAGCCAATAATGAATATTTTTCAACGGAGTTGATCAACAAGCTGGTCACAATTCAATTTTTCCCATAATGCAATGTTTCAAGCCTTTTATGTCAATAAAAGAAGTGAACAAGTTTGTGGCAAAATGAGAGTTGCGATTGATTACAAACTGTTGAATCACTTCATTGCTGATGACAAATTTCCTCTTTTGAATAAAAGGAGTTTGGTTGCCAACTTATCTCAGGCAAAAATCTTTTCAAAGTTTGATCTAAAAGCATGATTTTGGCAACTAGAAATTAAGAAAGAAGAAAGGTACAAAACAAGATTCTGTATCCCAAACCATCAGTACCAGTGGACGATTATGCCGTTTGGTCTTAAAATCGCTCCTTCATTGTTTCAGAAGGCTATAACAAGAATTTATCATCCAATATTAGAGTTAGCATTAATCTATATTGATGATAGTCTCTTGTTCTCAAAGGATGCAAATACACATTATCAGTTGTTGTCTCAGTTTGCTAATCTGATAAAACAATTTGGAGTTATGTGAAGAAAATGGTCATTGGAGTTTCTGAAATTGATTTCTTAGGAATGCATATCAAAGATGGTCAATATTCTTTGCAACCACATGTTGGTCAAGAATTGTTAAAGTTTGTAGATACAAATCTCTCTAAAAAGGAAGTTCAGCAGTTCTTTGGAATTGTGAACTACATGGCAGACTTTGTTGATCATTTATTTCATATTATCACATCGTTGCAGAACATGTTAAAGAAAAACACACCGCTATGGTCTTCAGAACAAATAGAGGCAGTTCAGGAAATTAAGAAAAGAGTGCAAGGACTACCACCTTTGTCCGTTCCTACTGATGGAAGGAAGGTTTTACAAACTGATGCCAGTGATCTATACTGGTCAACAATTCTCTTGGAAGAAAAAGAAACATATGTAGATACAAGAGTGGATCATTATCAGAAGCAGAAAATCATTATCATTCCACTTTCAAAGAAATTTTGACGATCAGACGTGGCATTGAAAAGTTTCAGTTTCATCTCATTGGACACAAGTTTTTGGTTGAAATGGACATGTTAGCATTTTTTGAAATGCTCTCAATCAAACAAAAGAAAATTCCAAATTCTCAACTACTCAAATGGGCAGAATGTTCTCAAAACTTGACTTTGATGTCAAACATATAAAGGGAAAAACCAACATTCTTGCAGATTTACTCACTAGACCAAAACTTTATCATATCTAGCCAATTCTCATAATTTGCATGATGAGCCCTCCAGATTCATTTTTTTCCCAAAATGATCCAATCCCACCATAACTCAACAACCTCATCCGTGAAAAAACCCTCCACTCCAAGTCCAAAGAACTAATGTTGAAATTCCAATCCATTGTTATCGGACAAATTGGAATTGAAACACTTGGAGGTCTTGGATTTCATCCAGACTATCCATTCTTCACATTATTCCATATGATTCCACACCAAGCTGTTTCAAAATTTTCAAAGCAGTTGATTTTCTTTCAGTGGTATTTGTTGGAACTTTGTCAAATTGGAATCTCTTTTAATGTCATTGAATCTTTTGAATGGTTCAAAAAAAAACTAATTTTCGAAGTTTTAACAAAAATGATCCATTTCAAGAGACACGTGTTGAAGCAAAAAAATTCCTTCAATGGTTTTATCCTATTTCTCATTGGATAAAAATGTTTGAAGCCTTTTCTTTAAAATTCAAAGACTTGAGAACTTCTCAAAAAAATGTTTTTGTCATTTTAGTTTTTTAAAGACAAGGTTATTTCATAGATACAGGTACTTGTGAACATTTTTTCATGTCAAGGAGTATGTTGTTCAACCTTTTAATCTACACCAAGATTGGGAAAAATACCCAAAGGAGTTTCTTGAGTTCCAAAGAAGGATGACTGAAATCAACCAAACAATTTCTCCTCAAATCTGGCCAAACATAGAAGATGATGCTCTATAGGAAATTTTGCCTCTAGACTATGCAACCAATATCCAGCATGACATCCAAAAATACAGAGAATCACAATGTCAACTTTTTGGACAGATATTTAGGCGTTACCCATCATACTGCCAGGAAAATGACATGACTCATTGGAACCAGATTTTCTTGGGAAGGCCACACTAATGTCTTGAAAAAACGTCTAGGTATCCAGAAACAACACCAGAAGGACAACAACTTCGAGAAAATCTTTGGAATGAATTTGATAAAAAAAACTAAAAATGGATATGGACAAACCAGGACCAAGCAATCCACAAGAACAAAATTCAAATTATTTGGACATGGAAATAAATTATAACGACGGTGTTTTCCAGGACTCTCAAGATCCTTATTAATGTCAAACATAGCCCTATAATTTTGATCCAGCAGATCTAGATAATCTTGAAAAATTGGAAAAAAAAATTGATGCTAAAACTTGGCCTTGGTGGAAACAACATAGACTCCCCTCCGATTCAGATGATTCAGATGTACCTGGACAAGAAGCAAACCTTGGGACACCTTAATGATTCGGAACGTGTAAAAAATTTCATCTAAAAGCTTGTAGTTTGTTATAAATGACTTTTTAAAAGCGAATTATTTGCTTTTTAAAAGATGATTTTCGTATTGTAAAATTATTATAGTTGTGTCAGAATCTTATCTTGCTTTATCAAAAGTAGTGATAAGATTTTTGTCGTTTTGAATAATTATGTGTCAGCTTACTTATCCTACTTTTATAAAGTAGAGATGAGTCATTTATCTATTTGTAATAATGTTGTACTGGTATGTCGTCTGTATTATTGGGCATGAAATATTTCCTCCTCTATATAAGGAGATATCTTTCTTTATTGTAGATCAGATCAAGCCTAGCTCTTTTTATGGAATAAACATTTTGTTTCCTACCTCTATGAATTTCTAAAGTCTTTCCTTCGTTCTTCTATAGTCTTGATGACTATGATAATATCATGAAGAATAGTAAAAGCAAGATTTGAGTAGTATCAAAAGTATGCTCTGTAGTTGTCTCTTTGAGGATCCTCTACATCACGACAGACCATAAGATCCATTATGGAGGTTTGATGATATTTGTAATACGAAAAGTCAGGCCATGTGTTGTTGCCCAAGAGGGGCTAGTTTTGGGCTAGAATATCATGTATTACATAGGTTTTCATACCCCCACATTATACTAAATTGGATCGGATTACACCCCTAAATAAAATGAATCGAGAATTTTAAGAGAATTTTCTTCAATATGAAGCATTGCTTAAAAGTGTCAAGACAAACTCAAAATCAAATCATTTCTTGATAAATGATGAAAGACAATTAAAAAATAAAATTCAATGTTAATTCATTGATAACATGAGCCTAAAATCACATGGATGCTTGCATTTTAACATGTTTGATGATATTTATTTTCGTAAACCTTCTGTCACATTGCCAAAGTTAAATAATTCATATTGTAAGGAATTCAAATGCAATGCACCTCTACCCAACCTCCAACCCATTTGTGGATATACATGTGGTCATGTGGGGTCAGTTGACCCCCACAGATCCTAGTAAATCGGTGTGTGATACGGTGTGGTACGACAGTGCTGGTAGGGGCGATGTTTGTATCTATGATGGTGTGAATATGAGGTAGTGGGTTGTGGATTTGAGGCAGCAACGTATTTTGGGTAGTGTCGATGGTGGTGGAGGGAAGTGAGGAACATGAGAGGTAATTTGTCACCAATTAACTTGATAATTTGTAGCAGAGAAATAAATTGTGATAAATTAATGTAATAATTTATAATCGATTAATTTGTGATCGATAAATATAAATCAATTTGATATTAATAAGTTGCGACCTGTAAAAATGTGTGACTAAATTTACAATTATGACCAGAATTTTATGTCTTTATTACTATGATGTTATGTGATTTGTGACTAGTATGTAATTCTTATAAAAAATTTATGTTATTGTGACATTAACTTATTTAATATTTATTTAATTAATATCACTTAATTTTTGAAAGAATTCCACAATTTTGTCAAGTTCGAAAGTGTATCTTTAAATGTTGGTAGTTATGTATTTGTAAAAAATCATATATAAGAGATTAAGTATGACGCATTTCAAAACTAAGAACGGAGTTTAAAATTTCATAAAATTAGATATTTTAAAATTTTATTTATAAACTAATTTATTAAACATATATTTTATTAAAAAATATGTGAAGGTCACAATTCTACAAAATTTGATCATAAATTATAAATTAATTGCTCAAAAATTATTTCTCGATCACAATAAAAAAATTTATAGGTCACAAATTATTTCACGATTACAAATGATTTTTTTATAGATCACAATTATTCATCGATCACAAATTTATCAAATTAACAGGTCACACATTATTTATTGATTACAAATAACAAATTTTATAAATCACAACTTATTTTATGGTAACAAAATATCTAATTAATTAGTAACAAGTTAAATTTTTGTCACTATTCATCAAATTATTGGTTACAACTTATTTCTTGGCCACAAATAAATATTTTTATCGATCACATATTATTTCTCGATCACAAAGCAAAAATTTTATAGGTAACAAATTATTCATCGGTCACAAATCAAAACTTTTATTGGTCAAACTCATTTATTCATTACAAATTATCAAATTAATTTGTCACAATTAATTTCTCGATTACAACTTAATAAATTGTAAGTCAGAATTACAATTTTTAGGTTATATATTATTTATTTATTACAAATTAACAAATTATCGGTAACAATCAACCAAATAATTATCACAAACACCCTCACTCTATCTCATCCCACCCACGACCACCACCATGACCAAGACCCCCACCATTGCCACGACTCAACATCGCCAGACCATGCAAAACCACCACTATAGAAACCACAACACCACCATCACACACCATAGCAACACAAACCCACCACCATCGCATCACCAATGCCATCCCACATACAAAACACTCACCAAGTCAGCTGAGAGTAACGACCCCACTAGTGGCTATATGCTTGGCCTTTTTTTGCCCTAAAAAAAATGACTCAAAAGTAGATTTGAAGTAACTTTTAAGCATCATTAAACATATCTTATTTTTTGTCAATTTAAAATACTATCAATATAATCTACATAGTTTGTTGAGAGTTGATCTCTTATTGTAGCGACCGAGAACTTTTAAATAATATAAAATTATTTTCTCGAAAAACGTGTCGCTAAATTTTAAACCCTAACGTTAAAGTGAAAACGCGTTCGTCTAACTGTTATAAAAGAATTTAAATTTATTTCGAATCGAATCCATTTCCGAACATTTTAAACAAATTTAAAACTATTTCTAGTCGAGCCCAACCTCGAATAATTTTTACAACGTCAATTCCTATTTATTTTATTTAAAACCAACTTTTAATAATTATAAGTGCCATATGTTATTATTTAGGGTCCAACTTTGTTAGTCCATATTTCGATTCTCTTGGTCCAATTCATTTAAACCAAAATAGAAAAATCTTTACAGCCCAATTTTACTTGGCCCAAATAGTTACCTAGATATTTGTGCCCTAATTGTCACTGTTCATATATCACTCTCTCCTTTCCCCCTCCTCACAATCACGCAACTGAAACCACTGGGTAAGGAAATCTCTCCCTCCCTCATTTCAATCTACCAGAAAACTATCGATGATGTTAGAACCATCAATTTCTAGCATCATCAACATGAGATTTTCACAAAAAAATCAACATCTCTCGAGCCTGCAAAAACACCACTGCAAGCACCACCATGGTCACCATTTTCATCCCCAAGTAACAACACCAATCTACAAAGTCACAACACCCACGAAGCTGCTCAAAACTGCAACCCAACTCCAAAGCTCCACACCGCAACCACCACCTCCTGTCACTGCCACAAACCACCACACGAACAACCACTCGATCGCCACATTTCAACTCGAAAGCTCAACACCACCAACACCTCTACCACCAAAACTGAAACCCAACACCTCCACCACCATGTTCAAAACCCAAAACCGCCACCACCATGTTCAAGAACCGAGAACAACCACACAACCAACACCTCCGTTCGAGCCACTTGAGACCACCAATCAAGAACACCAAACCACCACCCTGAAATCAACCTCCAAAACCACGAAAATCAAGAAATTGAAAACCCCCACTTACCTACCTGCTGGCGCCACTTGGGTGGCGCTGCCACCACCGCCGTCGGTGGTGGTGGAATCGGGGAAGGGGCGAAGCCCTCCCCCCTTCCCGTCGCCTCTCTCTCTCTTTGTAAATGAGAGAGAGAGAAATGAGGTTATTGTTTTTTTTATTATTTCAGTTTTTGATAATTACTTTTAAGCCCCCCAAGTTTTAAGTTGATTTATTTCAGTTCCTAAATTGTAAGTGTTTTAATTTGAGCCCTTAACATTTTATTTTCAGTTTTAATTCATTTCAATTTAGTCCCCAAGTTTAGAAATTATTATTTAAGCCCTTAATATTTTATTTTTAGTTTTAGCAGATTTCCAATTAAGTCCCTAATTTATAAAAAAGTTTAATTTCAGCCATTTAGTTTCCATTTTCAGTTTTAAAAGATTTACAATTTAGTCCCTAACTTCTAAAAGTTATTATTTCAGCTTTTAGCTTTTATTTTCAGCTTTAATAAGATTTGCAGTTTAGTCCCTAACTTTTTAAAATTACTATTTCAGCCCTTAAACTTTTATTTTCAAATTTAATAAATTTCCAATTGAGTCCCTAAACTTCATTTTATCATTTTAAGCTATTTATTTCAGTTTCAGTAATTTTCAATTAAGTCCTTAAACTTTATTTTATCACGTCAAAACTTTAAAGTTTTGAAATACTAATTCAAAACTTATTTTCTATTTTGGTTAGATGAAACGTACGGACGATTAAGAGTTTGAGATCACTTTTTGCTTCCCTCTTGCACGTAACTCGAGATTTTTGAGGTAGACTCACCTCCATTAATTAGTTTAAATTATAATTGCATGTCTTATATGAATTTACGTGAATTATATGCTTTAATGCATGAGATGAGAATATGTCATATGAAATATATGATGTTGTTATGCTTGCCATAACTTATATGCTTTAATACATGAGAAAGACGAGAATCTCTTATGAGATAAGATGAAAATGTTATGCATAACTTATATGCTTAAATATACGAGACGAGACTACCCACACCCTATATTTTTAAAGAGCCTATGATTTTCAAGAAAATGAGCCAAATATGATGATGATGATGTTACGTTATATATTGCATAAGTATGTGTTCAATTATTCTGTAAATTAATTATCGGCGATGAGTCTACCGAGTATTTCTTCGAAATACTCATTCTGTTATTTTAACAATAATTGCAGATTTCGGAGATGGTCGGATGTGATGGGCAGTGGTGGCATAAATTGGAAGTTGTAGTTATATGCTTACGAAATTTTCGTATTTGAAATATTGTTAACGTACTTTGTTATTTCTTTTATTTCAAAAACATGAGATTTGAATTTAAAACGATTATTCTAAATTATCTAAATGAGTTTTGTTGCCAACAATATTTACCGTTACGAATGGGATGTGATTTTAAAAATTAGGTTATTTCCGCAAATTTTTTATTATTAAATTAGGGCAAAAGGTGATGACGTGACAATTCGGATTAACGGAACTCTGGGCACTACACTTATGTTCATCTATATTTCAATTAAATAGAAGATGAAGTCTTCATTTAAAAAATATATATAAATTATCAAACTTCATTTTCAATCACAAAATTTCAATAGATTTACAAGGATTATTTACTTATCCACCATTATATTTTATTTATTTATAAATTAAATTGTTTATAAATTCTTCCCAAACACGTAAATGAGTAGACCTTTTTTTAGTAAATCACCATTCATATCTTAGTGTGTTTTTTAGACAGAACCCATACAGGATGGAGGAGGTTACGATTCATTACCATAATACAAATGAAATATAAATTAATGTAGAAGAGTGGGCAAATACCTAACCAACATTCATTGCTATGAAAATTGAAAGGAACAAATAAGCGGTACTATCTCTTGTACAAATATGAAAGATGAAACCAAAAAGTCTAAAGACCTCTAAAGTGGGAAGCCCACTTTTGATAATCTGTAATAGGGCGCAAAATTATCGTGACAAGTCGAAAGTACCATAGCGTTGCTCTTGTATCTCAGCCACTAGAGATTCCGTTACCCGATTCACCTCACAACAAATACGAAAAAACAATGTAACGATCGAATGAGACAAGGCGCCGATCTATCTAAGAGTAGCATGGATGGACAACGATCCTCCTCCAAGTGTGACGTAATGAACCGCAATAGAAGAATTATGATCCCATCAAAAATGACTTCCATTCAACCTCAAATATAGGACAAACACCATTGAATGAGAAGAATATAAGTATCGAGATGTCAAATGACACCTAGACTAGACTATTTCCAAACACAACATACTTTTTAACATTTGACATAATTCTCACTTTCCAATATGTTCAATTGAAATAGCATGTATCTCGTGAACTAATTCAAGTCGTTCATAAATATAAATAAATAAATCCATATAGTCTTCAATAGTCCAATATTTTATGCAAGTTGTTCATTTACCTCGTGTTCTTGGTTATAGTTAAATTATTATTATCAATTGAATAGTAATGTTATGAAATTTGGATCGATTGACTAGCTCAATTGAAAAATCATGAATTGATCTGATTATAAAAAAAAAAAAATAGAAAATTAATGACCCACTAAAATAATATAACCGGTATATTCACCCCCCCCCCCCCCCCCCCCAAAAAATTTGGTTTTGTTTATTTATTTGATTTTCATTTACTCTCATTTCAAATCTCAATCCATGGCACATCTCCAAGTGGTAAAAGGGGAAGGTGGAAAAACTTCAACTTTACTTGAGGCTGTCGCGTCAAGGGTTCGAATCCTGAAATATAGATTTGACCATTGGGTAAGTGCAAATGTACAAGCAGTCTTCCACCATGTACCCTAGGAGACATAGCCTGCGATTTACCTCCTTCATCGAGGCTCAGTACAGGGCAAGTATGGGCCGTCAAGGTTGCGGTTCATCCTTTGATAAAATAGTTCGCTTTGTCACATCCTGTGTGAAAGCGGGTAGGAATGGAGAACATGGTCCCCATTCGACTCTTATTTTCATGTGTTAAATTTAAATCAAATTTAAAGAATAAATATAAATAAATAAGTAATACAAAATGATCAATTGAGATACTTTAATCTTCGTCCATCCTCGTCTTGCCTCTCTTAAATCCCGACCGGACAGGAAATGAGGTTGCCCCATCCTCGAGCCTTTAACCCCAGGTCCTTTTTCTTTTTGGCCTGATGGTCAAGCCAAATTTTTAGAAATTTGATAAATATATGTTAAAATGCATCATGTACGTCTATAAAATACAAATATTTCCACCAGGTAATTCAGTGGAAGGATTGCCGTCATCGCAATGCCAATACATACGGAGCTGCGAGTAAATCTCGCTCTTCTGTTTGCACCACTGATTACATTCTCTCACCTTTCACCCCCGCCCATCCCACATTTTATTATATTTCGATTCATTCCATTTTCTTGTACTCCTGTTTTCTGATTTATCTCAGTTTCTTGAAATTCTACCTGCCCACAACAAATTCTTTCTGACTCGAAGAATCAACTTTAATGCAGCATTAGTATCTGTGCCGAGGTTTGTGTTTTTCCAAAATTCTTCATAATTTGTTTGTCTTTTCAATCTTCAATGCAACTTGGTTTCTTGGATTATTAATCATCTTATTTAAGTTCCATTTAAAAATTCAAACCAAATATTACATAATGTAGAACCCTTTGAATCTTGTTCAGAGAAAGTGCAAGAATTTTGATTCTTGATATGAAAGGTTCCTGATTAGCCCCATTAGAAGTTTTTCTTAATCTTATTTCATTCTCATTACCTTTTCGTTTTGGCTTTTATTCATGCTTTCTTCTGTTTTCAAAATTAATATGGCATGTTGAACAGATTGGAGTGGTGAAAAAGAATTCACGTTATCGGCTCATTTGTTGAAATGAAGCTTGTTTTTGTTGTTTTTGTTTACGTATTCTTATCCTTCTGTTGTCTGTTAGAACAGGCCATAGTTTGTTGTATTCATGTTCTTCAGCTTTCTTATTATCTTTTTAGCGTTTAAGGTTTTTTTTTTTTTTTTTTTCATAATTGATGATAATTGAAATTTGCTGTTCGTGGAAAAGAAACTTCAGGAGCAGGGAAGGGTTCGATACCTGGAAAAATGTCACAAGGACAAACACCACTGCAAAAACCACCTGGATACAGGGATGCTTCAATCCCAATTCAGAGGCCGCAGCCACCGCCACCACGAAAAGCCGCCGCCCTACCGCCATCATTCTACCAAAAGAGGCGGCGGAACTGGTGCGGGACGTGTTGTTGCTGCACTTGCATTGTCCTTGTTCTTTTAATCCTCTTGATCATTGCTGCTGGTGCCTTTTTCTATGCCTGGTTTGATCCAAAGCTGCCTGTTGTCCATCTAAAAACCATCAAATTCACCAAATTCAATGTAACTAACACCGATGCTGGACCCGCATTGGATGCGCAGTCGAGTCTCGACGTTGAGATAAAGAACCCGAACAAACACTTTGAGTTGGAATACGATAAGACGCAGGTGGTTTTGAATGCAGGAAATGGTGAAAATTTGGGGGAACAAACTTTGCCTGGATTCACACAAGGGAAAAACAATGTGACAACTTTGAAGTTTACAATCAAGGCAAGTCAAGAACTTTTGGCCAAAAAAGATGCTGATATGATAATAAATGGATTCAAGATCAAGAATTTGGTGGTGAGTCCAGAGGTGAGGACTGGAATTGGATTGAAGGGGAATGGATGGAAAACTGGGATAGTTCAAGTGGATGTGATTTGCGCTGGCATGACATTGAATCAGATTCAGAATAGCGCTACGCCCGAATGCCACATTAAGTTGCTCGACTGGTAAAAACCCGAAAAACTATAATACCCGAGACACTATGCTAGTTATCAACCCTTGTAGCTTGTTTGATAAGGTCGAGTCTTGACCAGAAACACCTACCAAATCTGTCTTGAAACAATATGCTAATTGCAAATCCTTTACTCTCGTGGCTTGTTTAGTCAGGTCTAGTCTTTTCTGATAACTCATGCCGAATGTGTCATCAATAACTATGCTAATTAGAAAACTTTGTGAGGTGTTCGATAAAATTGAGTCCTATCATGTAATCCATACCAAATGTCCCGAAAACATATGTTAATTAGCAACCTTGGGCGCGTAGAAACCATCACAGCTTGTATGTGAATTACACGTGTTTTTAATGGCCTTCAAGTCATTGTTTGATAACCTTATTTTGTTTATCGATTGATTGCAGGGTATATGTAAACTGAACGATTATTGCTCAAATCATATCGATCTTCATAAGGAATGCTTATTAGTAACATAGATTGGCAGATTTTCAGGAGTCGGAGGAAGGCCTAAAGTTGCGATTGGACAACATTAAACAACTTGTTTATCATATTCACACACAGTTAACAATGACACAATACAATTCATTACAAGTCAATTAGTATTACAAGTAAGTTGCATTTTTCTCGTGTCTATATTGTCTTGTCTGTTGTTGCACGACAAATCTGTAACAGTTTATATACATGTATAGTTAGTTTGATATGTTGAACTCGAGAGTATAAGTAATTACTATTGCATACCAAACATGTCCTATACTGTCAAATTTTTTTGAGAAATTTTTGTTTCAAGGAAGGGAAGACTTGAAGAAGTTGTGACAAGAACATCCATTTGGTGGACAGAATTTGAGAGAGCAACTTTTCTATTTGTTGTAGGAAGCCTTTGCCTTGTAAAGAAAGAATGGTTAGCTATATTTTGGTGGAACATAAAATCATACATTTTGCTATATGTATGTTAAAATTCAATATTATGGTTTGGTTTCGATCTATCTTGTCTATGTTTGGTTCCATGAATAAAACAGTGACAAAAAATCAAGATTCCAAACCACACTAGGTTAACAACCTCTTTATTAGCCCATGTTTTGTTCATATTTATAAACATTGAAATAACTTTTTAAATTCACGAGTACAAGATCATCAATACAATGTGGGGACTTCCCTAACCCAGTGTATAACTTGTTGATACAAAAAGCAAACTTAGTCAATCTGAGTTCTGCAATCTTAGTCAGGATAGCAGATGGCTCCTTCAATTGCATGGATTGATAGACTGTGCATTGCATGATGATGATTGAGCAATTTGATTCAAGAATGGCGATGAGGGCATGGAATTAACAAAGTTGAGGACCTTCATCACAGCCACATGTTCGGCTATAAGGGGTGAAATCATTCCTATGAATCTCTCCGACGAAGTTGTCATAACCTCCTAGGGGTGTTAAATCGGTCAAGCAAAGTTGTTCGGGTTGATAGTTTATGGCTCTGCTTGGCCCACCACAAGTAGATCTAGTTTGCACTCGCGTGTGATGCGCGCGAGCTGGCTCGCTTCTCCAACCAAATAAATTTTTTTGAATGAAAATTGCACTCCACCCCCCCCCCCCCCCCCCCCCCCCCCCCCCCCCAAAATATAATTAAGACGTGAATTTGTAAAAAAAAAATATTCGGGATTAAGAAGGCTCCAATATCTATGTGGAGTTAAAATGGTAAACAAATGAATATCTCATGTACATTTTTAAAAAAAAATGAAATGTCAATTTACAGTAATAAATCTAAAAGTTAGTGTACCAAAATCATGGAGGTTATACTTGCTAAAAAAATCGGTAATTGCATTAACCACTTGTCTTGTATTCAAGAATGTGCAGCTTGCCGGTCTTTCAAGCATATTAGGGCATCAAACATATATTCTTTAGTTCCTATTTGACACACATTCTTTTAAAACTATTTCCAACCACATATTTGTAATAAAATAATATTTTTCATCACATCAATAATTTTTCATTACTTTCTAACCACATATTTCCTCTCATATTATTATTTAAAATACATTATTTTTTCAATAATATTCATTAAACGCATCCTTAAATTAGGGGTGTAAGCAGTCCGATTTTTGCGGTTTTTGACAAATTTTCAAACCAAACCATTTAAACCGGTTTGAGAAAAACTCAAACCTAAACCAAACAATTTTGAACGGTTTGAAAAACACTCAAACCTAAACCTAACGGTTTGGTCCGATTTTAAACCGCCGATTTCACCGTATATTT